>VMOF01000379.1:46010006-46128445 GCA_011764245.1 Trialeurodes vaporariorum
TTATGAAAATTTTGCAGAAGTAGGTCATTAACAAATTTTTGGGAAATTCAAAAATCCCAATATAAAATGTCCTAGTCAAAAATAGTTACTTCGGGAACTTCCATAAAATTAAGGTCCAAAAATCATATCTTTTAGGTTATTTTACCATAGTTTTTTTGGAAATTGCCTAAAATTTTATTTTCACTCTTCCCATGAAAAAATATTTTTAAAAAAAAACACTTTATTGTGAATTTTTTCGGAAGTAAAGTTTGATTGCCAGAATAAATCACTGTCACAAAGCACCAGAAATTAAAAGGGGTTTGGGGTTTGAAATTATATTGGTTGGGGTTTTAGTTTGCAGACCTGTGGTCGGTTGCTTATAAAATTAAAAAGTTAAAAAGTGGGAAATTACACGTACATCAATGGATTATTTGGCCCTTGACAATCTCCACACTTTCCCTCTTGAAAAGGATTTTTAAAAAATTGGTTTTGATGTTTTGAGGGGGGAAACAAGATGAAGGGGAATTAATGAAAATTTTTAAAAAAGCAAAAGATGAGGTTCAAAAGAGGGAATGAAAAACAAAGACGGAAGAAAAGAAAGTTTTTTTTTTGTTTGGAGCGAAGGAGAAAAAAGGGCGGGGGGTTAAGAAAAAGGAGAAATTTTTTTGGGGGAACCAAAAAATAAACCCTTTAAAACAAAAGGGGGAAAAGGGGAGGGGGGAAGGAAAGGGGGAAAAGGAAAAAAAGGGAAGGGGGGGGAAAAGAGAGAGAGGAGAGAGAGAGAGGAGAGGGGGAGAGAGAGAGAGGAGGGGAGAGAGAGAGGAGGAGAGAGAGAGAGAGAGGGGAGAGAGAGAGAGAGAGGAGAGGGGAGAGGAGAGAGAGGGGGAGAGGAGAGAGAGAGAGAGAGAGAGAGAGAGGAGAGAGAGAGGAGGAGAGAGGGGAGAGAGAGGGGGAGTGAGAGAGAGAGGAGGGAAAAGAGGGAGGGAGAAAAAAGGGGGGAGAGAGAGAGAGAGAGAAAGGAGAGGGGAAGAGAGAGAGGAGAGAGAGGGGGGAAAGGAGGAAGCGGGGCAAAGCAAGCCCCGAGCTTCGAATGAACAGCACAGAGACACAGAGCAAGCAATGACCATCCACGCAGCATTCACGTCGAGTTTGCCAGATGGTGGGTGAAAGAAAGAAACAAAAATCTGTTTACTTAACATCGGTGGCAGCGTGCGGCTCGCGAACGAGAACGACGGCGGGTCAGTTGTGGTCTGGACTGAAATTGAAGCTTGAATTGCGGAGGGAGCTTTTGCAAGGTTTTTTCTACCAGATAGATGGATTGTCAAATCGTTTGTGAAATTCTACGGAAAAAAAAATAAATAAAAAATAAAACCGAAAATCAAATAAAACGAAGATAAACTTAAAAACTGTATTGTCTTGAATGGATGAAAATTAATTATGCCGAAAATTTGAAAAATTAAACATCCTATATTATATTTGTAAGAATGAAGCTAAGTTCCGGGAGAACCCTTGCACCGTTCGGGAGGGGCCTGGTACCGATCGGTCGGGTTCGGCTCCAATGCTTCGGGAAAATTATAAGTTTTTCTGTGCGGGCCCCGCGTCCCTTTTTAAAATGCTAAAAACTTTTCTCTCAAAAAGTTGTGCGAGTGCGAAAAGGATGCGAATCAGTTCGTTTTGCAAGGGTGGGAGAGAGATGCGAGATTTTGTCGTCCTTTTTTAAATGCATACGTGCGGAAGAGCATACGATTTTGTACGCGTGTGAGGGAGAAACGTGATGCTCTGACAATTTTTTTTTTAATTAGATCGCACGATTTGACGTTACCATGGCGATCTTCATCATATGTTTTACTCGCGGAAGGAACCGTTCGGGTAGACGCTTTTTAATAGCGACTTCATGATATCGATGTATAGCTTCGACTTTTTACCATTTTTTACGTAGATATACACAATGAGAGAGTCACAGTGCTGCTAGCTGTGTTGAGAAATATACCAGGCACTTCAGACTTAATGAAAAATGTATATAAATATTTTATGTTAAATACGGCAGCACTGTACAGTCTTCGATTGATGATGGCTTGACGGGGTTTGCTGTATCGCTTCGCGATGTATAGAGCTTCGATACTTATCATATGTTTCATATGCATAGAAAACAGAATAGTACAATCAACGATGACTTGATGGGGTCGGTGCTTTGATTCAATATCTCGAATATAACCCCCCAAAATTTTGAGCTAGGTTTCGAAAATTTTATAAAGAAACTAAATGATTAGGGTTATTATTCATAACTTGAGACGCGGTGGTTATATTTTCTCATTAATAATATACTGTCAAATATTACTGAATACTGAGTTAAGTAAATAATTGGTTTTCTGTTGAAAATGCATCTTTTACTTTTAATGTATAAGTGATTCATCCAAGAATACTACTTACTAACAAACCCAAAAATATGGTTACAGATTTTTTTATCTTTAAGTTGGCGATTTGAGTGTTTTCGTTTCAGTTCGCGTTTTGGCGAGGTTATGATTTTTTTAAGGTCTTTTTTTTCCAAATTTAAAATAAAAAAAAAAAAAAAAAAAAAAAAAAAAAAAAACAAAGTTTCGATAGATCTCTTGAGTCTTGAGTATGTATTTTTTATGGTTCATTTGATTGTATACCTGTTATTTTTTAATCTGTGCAGTTATTAGTGGGCCAGTGCGACGTTTATTTCAAAATAGATGGTTCTCTTACTTAGTGATGACTTGGTGATGACGGCATCCGGTGATGAGCGTTCCAAACAAAGACAAACTGTCTCTCTTGCTCTCACGTAACCCCATGTTGTTCAGCTATACTCAAATTTTTAAAAAAAACGTATGGAGAGACATCTTTTGTCAAATTTTTTTTGGCAGAAATGAATTCCTCAATTTTAATGCGAATTTGTTATTAACATGCCGTAATACGAGGCCCTGTGTATACGAATCAGGACACTAGAAAGAGATGGGTATACACAGGGGGATTGGAGGTCACGGCGGGAGAGGGGTGAGATAGTTTGGAACGCTATGCGAGTTTTGTCACAACCGATTGCAACCAATGAGTGCATTATTGATGTAATTTTGGCTAACCGTTGACTTCACACTAAAACTCTGTGGTGAACTTGAGATGCCCTTAGATGCTGGAACTGGGTCCGATGGACCCGTTGCGTCGTACGCTAAAATCGGCTGCCAGTAGCTGTTCACTGGTTATACAAACTTGAGCTTCGTGAAGTGTCTAAAAAAACTCTAAAAAATAGGAATTTCATCATTTGGGGGGGGGGGGGGGGGCGACCATTCAAAAGCGCCAATTTCCAAAAAAGATAAGCCAAAAGCGCTAAGACATACACGAAGGAATTTTTGAAAAAGTAGCCAAAAAACGGCAATTTGCTCCAAAATCAGTGGTCAAAAAGCGCTAAAAGAATGACCCTAAAATCTTAGACGAAGTTTTCCTGAAATTTTTGAGCCAACCTATTTCAAAAAATTACTGTCGTCAATAAAGGACTGTTTGAAAAAGGCATAGTTTTCCCGCGCAAAGTTTTTCTTCCATTCACATATAGATTTTGATATTCACTGAAACGCAATGTCTTATTGTCATGTCAGTTCAACGAAAGGTTATCGTAGGTGTGCGATCTCGGTCATGCGTTTTGTTTGCTTATCCCGAACTTCTCATTTTATTGTGAATGCAGGTTTCTCGTGCACTCTCGCTATCTCTTTCTCGCCCTTCCCCTTTTTTTCTCTGTACAGTTCTAAATCGTATAATCCACATGCGCTAATACGGTGCATCCAAATGCGCCGATTCTGGGGGTTTCGGCGTCTCCATGAGCGCCAAAAAAAAATTGGCGGTTTTTGATCGGGGCCCCCTTGAGAACGACTACCCCTAAAAAAAGTTTAAGTTTTATATAAGGGGGTTTGGGGGGGGGTATGCTATTTATGCCCCTCCAAATAATGACTCCTGTTTTCTAAACCTTTGGTACCTGAGAAAATAAAACTTTAGTATTTCAGGAATAATAGAGTAAGTTTTTAGATTTCGTTCTTCGGAGCAAGATTAGATGAGCGAATAGCAAACGGAGTTAGGGAGTGGATGATATCGAGTCAAAGTCTTAGCTCAAATAAACAAAAATCACGCGCAAGACGCGAAACGGGACGCTTGTCCGCGAAGCGGCCACCGGCCACTAGTTTATACCTAAATGGGAAAATACGTGAAACCATATACGCAAGGCAGCCCTCTGTAGTCTAACAATGGGATTGTAGCGCGGTTTTTGCTGTAGGCGGTTTAAGACTTGATTTGAATGTATAAACCAGCTCAAATAACGATGTCGTATGACACGAGAAACTCACGAAATCCACCCCTAAATTCATAAAATGCTTTTAAATGCGCGAGCAAAATGGTGGTGGAAGGCACTATAATAATGATAGATGTCTATCTTAATATTTTCTTTCTGTCTATGCTGTCAACGAGGATTCACAGAATAATTAGACTGCCCAGAGAATAGTGATCAACACATGACCTATTACATGGGTTTAAATGGACACAGTGCAACGTTGCCAAATTGCACGCTACGCACCCTTGATAGCTCGTTGCATATATTACTCGCAATGCTTTTTGACTCTGGCTGTAGACCACAGCCCTGTATAGTGTGAAGCTGCGAAATCGAAAATATAGGCTAGAAGTCATGCAAGAGGTCAACGTGTGTGCGCAGCCTCCCCCAACCCCTCCCTCCAGCCCTCCCCCCGACCGCGCCGCTGTCAACAGCTACTTTGCAAGCCCCGCGGCTGGCGTACCCCCCTTCCATTGGATATAATTTGGGTCTGGAGAGAGCTCCATCCTCCCTAGGATTGAGAATGAGGTTCTGGTCCCCTGGTCCCAAGGGATGTTAAGCCATCGGTACTGGAGAATAAGCCGACTAACTCCTCGTCCCACTTCTCTGAATTTCGATTCTGGGGCCAAATTGAAGTGCAATACGTTTCAATTAAAGATTAAATCTTCGAGACTCCAGTGACTCCGTAACCCAAAGTTTTTACATTTACTATGAGAAGTAGATTCATGATTCAAAACTATGCTATGTTCAAGATGTAAGAAGAAACTTGACGATTCGGGTAGAAACGCTCTATTTTGCAACGCCGAACCTTTGGATGCAAGCATTTGCGCTCACGTCGGCTTTGTCCAACTCAAACCTCCACCGGGACGAGGCAGCATCCTGACTATGAATTTTATCCGTGCAAAAGTCAAATTAGAAACTGTTACAGATACGACAAAATGGATGAAATTTCGGACCACAAGGTCGATAGTTGACAAAATTAGTCGAAATTTACTCCTCATCGTACCCTAGGAGATTCATCTTTTAATGAACTTATCTGTGGGTGAAATTTAATTGGATTCTTGAAAAATTAAATCTCCAAGGGTGATGAGAAGTCAATTTCGACTAATTTTGTCGACTCGCGAGCCTTAGGGCCAAAATGTCATCCATTTTGTCGTACCTGTAACCCTGTAACCGTTTCTAACAGGGGCGTCATTTCGAGTCCGGCTTGGGAGGGGGGGGGGCAAATATCCGATGACCTTTTTTTTTTTTTTGCTCATCGGTATAATTTTAGAGCCACAGAGCAAAAAGCTTGGGAGCTTGGGTGGGCAAAAATCTGATGACTGTTTTTTTTTCCTTGCTCATAAATATAATTAATTCCCGTTTTTGAGCCAGACTTCAAATCCTTGGGGGGGGGGGGGGGAATTACCCACTTTTCCCCCTCAAATGACGCCCCTGGTTTCTAATTTAACTTTTGCACGGATAAAATTCATAGTCTGGCGATTCTCGGTATTACATTCGTCCCGGTGTAGGTTCGAGTCAGACAAAGCCCTCGTGAGCCCAAATGCTTGCATTCAAAGGTTCGGCGTTGAAAAATAGTGCGTTTCTACCTGAATCGTCAAGTTTCTTCTTATCTTGAACAGAGTATAGTACTGAGCACCGCACTATGGGACAAAGTACAGACTTTCCTGGACATTTTTTCCAGGACAAAATTCAAGATTGTGAGCAATTAGTGGAAAAATAACTAAAAACTGAGTTTAATAAACGATTTCGCAGCTTGAATTGAGTCAGATTGCTTGGTTTTTTAGACGGACAGTAACGATTCTGAAGCGAAAAACGAAAACTTTTCTTGTCCGGAAAAATTATTGTTTTGTACATGTGTACGCCGCCCTAGAAGAGGGATTTGCACGCAGAAAAGCCGTTGGTTTCCGGTCCGTGGCAAATCACATCATCGACCAGATCTCATGAGTCATGATAATAGAGGTCTAGAGGAGGTAGAACTTACTGATAATCTTGCATTGGTTCAATGCAGCTGTTGCTAAATGTTGCTATAGGCTTTCGCAAGAATGATTGGAATTGATAACTGCAGGTTTGAATGAAAACATCAGCTTCTTACTGATCGAGCAATTGCGTTTTTTCAGATTTTCGGTAGCCTCTCTCAAAACAAAATGGCAGCCAAATAGCTTCCTCATACTTTTAGAGGCCCATAACTTCGGCTCTAAATAATATTTTGTTCAGATTTATTAAACGACGTAGCCATTTTAGTTTGATAGTCGATATTGGTATAAAACCCTCGAAAAATAAAGATGGCAGCAGTGGCGTAACTAGGAAGTATACCTTTCTCACTTTGTCCATTAAAATGTGTAAGTTAGAAAAGGATAGGAAAGGGGGATCAATCCCCTCTTCCTATCCTTTTTCTACCTGTACATTTGGATGAGTAAAAAGAGAGATGGAATGATTTCTAGTTACGCTACTGGATGGCAGCACTAAAAACTTTCAAAATCCGCTCTTAAACTCAGTAAAGGCCTTTATTTGAGCGAGCGTAATGGTGGCTGAGGGCAGTTATAATGGGAGATTCCTATCTTAACTTCGTCGATCCCTTTATGCTGACAAGGATGATTCACAGAGTAATTAGTCATGAGAGTAGTGATCCACATCCGATGAATGGTACCATGACATCAAGTGGCACTGATGTCAAATGAAAGTCGTCTCTTATTGGTCACTTCTTGATTGAGTAGCAGTATTGTTAGATATAGGAATCTCCCATTGTTACTACCCTCGGCCACCATTACGCTTGCGCAAATAAAATCGTTTATTGAGATTGGGGGTCAGTGGCGTACACGGAAAAAAATTATTTGGTTGATCCAAGAAAAATGAAGTTGTAAAATAAACTAAGTGTTTTTTTGTCGGATCACCCTCCAATGAGGTTGATGCAACAAAAGAGGTATGTTAATTTGACTAAGTAATTTTTAGTTGAATCAACCATTTAGTAACTTTTGCAAACCAACCTAAATTTTTTGTTAAAGTAACCAAACAAAATTTTGGTTAATTTACCCATCAATTTTTTTGTGAACTGATCTGGACTTTTGGGTGAATTAACCAAATAATTTTTCCATCGTACGGAATCATTTTAGCAATGTCTCCCTGGAAACGCATGTAGTCATATACATACCTTAAACCAATACCAACAAGACAACAATCGCAGAAAAAAGAAATTCACAAATTATAACAGATGAAAAATAAGGTTAAGATTGAATTCAGTGAACGAAAATTATGCGGGAAACATGTTTCATTCAAAGAAAGATACATTACAATTGAGCGTCACCGATGATATTACCTGTCAGAAATTCGAAGAAATAAGTATGTTAGGCAAAAAATAAGGCCAGATATAAACTCAGCGTACCAAAATTACTAAGAAAACATGTATCATTCAAAGAAATCCGATCTAAAGAGATGCGTCTCAGACCATAGTGCGAGCCGCGATCCGAGAGCCGAGCGTGGCAACGGGGAGAATCCCGTATTGATCGAGCGAGAATCTTTCATTTTCGGACACCTCTCTAAGGCTCAAAACTGCTTTTTTGTAAAGTTTAATGAAATTTAGATATTTTCCTAAGTGCCTCCCACATGGTACTGCAAAAAAAATAAAAAAATAATAATAACTCAAGAAGCTACTGTACTTTGAAGATCACCTAAAAGTAGAGATCAAAATTTCAAATCTGATTGGTATATATACAAACTATATTCTTCCATTCCTCACCACGATAGCACAGAAGTTCCTGAAGCGACAGTAACAACATGTACGCGAGATAGAGTGCGTCGTGAGGAACTGATCACTCGCTCCCTTAACAAATCTTCCCTCTCGGGCGTTCCCGAAGAACAAGGTGGAAAGGGGAGGGAATGTATCAAAGCCAGTCGAAGATAAGTTTCTTTGATTCATTCACAAAGAAAATTTTAGACTGTACCAACTAGATGTCTAGTTAATTCAACTAAAATAGTTAGGAAGTAGCAACTAAATTGCTGATTGAAAGGACTAGAAACCTTTGTTCTTTTCACCAAACGCTTCGTTCTTTTAACCAAAAAGTTTTTGGTTAATTTATCCACCAACTTAGTGGTCCATTTTTCCAACAAAGTGGTTTGGTTAAATCAACTTCATATGAGGTTACTTCAACCTACATTTTTTTTCAGTGTACCGGAAACTTTGGGGCCCCCCCCCGCGAACCTTCGGTCGGGGGCCCCCTATATTTTTACACAGTGAATGGAGGGTCGAGAGAGACTCCCCCCCATCTAGAAGGGGCTCGGGGATCCTCCCCTGAAATTTTTTGGAAATTGAGTGCTCTCGAGACGTTTTTTCACGCAGTTTTAGCTGTGAAATTCCTTTTCTCTCCCAAGAAAGAAAAGAGCAGAATTTCTTATAATATCCATTTATTACCACGGAAAATTCATAGCAAATTTACAACATTTAAAGGAGGAACAAAGCAGCTCTTTTAACTTTAATATTACACTTATTTCCTTCCTAGTCCATCTTTATCTTCATTCTTCCAAATGTTATATTTTGTCAAATACACGGGTCAGATGTAATCATGGGTCAATAATTGGGGGCCCCCCCCCGCGCCGCGGGGGCAGCGGGGGCCTCCGGTACGCCACTGTTGGGGGTGGAGTTCGGAAGTTTTTGGTGCTGCCGTTGTTATTTTTGGAGGTTTTTTCACCAGAATCGACTATGAAATCGCTTATAGCAAAAGTGTGCAACAGACCCATTATAATGAACCACGTCTTTCGTTCAACCATCAAAAAATCTCAAGTTGGGTTTTCGATCATTCTCGATCGGCCCATTTAGTCGTCTCGGTTTGAACCACTGTGCGTCGAGACGATCCCGATCGTTTGTATAGCCGCGAGCGAGTGGGGGTGGCGGAGCAAGCAGGGCGAGTGGAACGGGGGAGGGGGAGTCGATCGCTGCTGCAAAGTTGCGGTCCGCTCGTCACTCGAGGTACGAACGAAAATCCCTTGCTATAACGGAGGACGAGGAAACAGAGAGTTCGAGCGCAGCGTGAGTGGCGCTGCGCAGTGCTAATGTCTCGCCGCACAGTAGGAGTAAAGTATATGTCGATTGCGCACAAAACTATAGACTGAAACTGAAGTCTGGAGTACGAGTAAGTTTTAAGTTCAAGGTGATTCCATGCGAAACTTTTCCACATTTCCATCTGATGGACAAGGTAGATGAAGAACAGGTATGGACAACACTCTGAGGTTGGCTCTGATTGGTTGTGAAATAAGTGACTCCGCCGTCATTTTACTGACCGCGCGATTCAAATTTAGATTTCACTCCTTGAAAAGGAAAGTGAACAACGTAATTGATGATGTTATAATCCATTATATAGTTATAACATTAACATTTAAAGATAAAAATTACGAGGGGCGTTCAATAAGTAAGTATCCCCCCTCTAAAATCCACGGAAATGGACCAAATTTAAAAAAACTTTAGATGGAAATTTTCCTTAAGATATACTGAATCCAGCTATCTAAAAATCAACGCAATCGGATAAAATGCGGCCGCACACGGGCCGCGGATGCGCGTTGCGGCGTGAGCCGCTCCCGCCTGCTCGGCATCAAGCGCGCGACGAAATGTTTTGCTTATCACCTTTTCCAGCCAACGATAAGGCCTTTCCCTGCGAGTTGGGTGTACGCACCTGATTGATAGTAAGATAATAGTACACAGGTAGTACGATAACATGGAAATATTCATTGATAGTAACTTCTTACCACCATGGGATTCGAAAAAAAAATTGGTCCGGTGGCTGTGTTTATCGTGTGTTCGCCATGGAGCTACCGCTTCAAGTCGTCCAGGATTGTGAACTTCGGGGAGTGATTCGATTTTTGACCGCGAAATCGATATCAGACCTGTTTGGACCGAAAAGGTGGATATGTGGAGAAATAAGGTAAGCCCAACTCATGTTTTTAACCGATGATTAAATGTATGAACGTTTGAAGAGAAGCCTCTCTAGCCGCGCGCTACTAAAAATTCGGCCGAGCCGGCGGGAGCGGCTCACGCCGCAACGCGCATCCGCGGCCCGTGTGCGGCCGCATTTTATCCGATTGCGTTGATTCTTGAATAGCTGGATTCAGTATATCTTAAGGAAGATTTTCATCTAAAGTTTTTTAAATTTGGTCCATTTTTGTGGATTTTAGGAGGGGGGGGGATACTTACTTATTGAATGCCCCTCGTACATTACTATTCAAATCACTTTCAGCAAAAGTTATCAAAAACCCTACTAGCGAAAAATGCAAGTTGACACTGAAAACTTTTGAAATCTTAAAAGGATAATCTTTGCTTCGACCGGTTTGCTCTGATTCATTACTTGAATCAGTAATGGATTTACAGCATGCCCTTAACCTCCATTTAAACTTAGGTAAAATAATCGATTCTTGAGGAGGCTCTGGCTCTTGGCCTCCTGAAGAATCGATTGTTCTACATTGTTTTAAATGAGAGGCCACTGTTGTCAAATTTCACGAGCCGCCACGGCCCTCTCTATGTGCCACGCTCGAGTATATTCATTTCTGTGACTAGATACAATATCAATTTTTTATTCACATTAATTGCGACTCCAGATCGTTAACATTTGAAAAATAATGCTAATTCGAGCGCCTTCAATCCAGTGTGTATGCAAAACCAACACTGTGATGCAGGAATATTTAACTACCCACTTACTTTGAGCGAGTGAACATTGATTCATCTTCATTACCTAATAGTACAGTAAAAGGGTTAAGGTTATTCTTCAGCGTTTCGTACCGATTCCTGCAACCAGAGCGCTACCGTTCGATTAAAGTCAAATTACCGGCCGAAAGTAATTTATTTCTAAGAAAACGGAGTGTCAGTTACTAGATAATCATTTGAAGAGTGTCTCAGCAAAATATCTCGTCAATAACTTCAAAGATAAGGCTGAAAGTACCAAAAAATGAAATATCGCAAATCTATTCTTGTATCGAAATGCGATATTTCATTTTTTGGTACTTTCATTCTTTGGTACTTTGGAATTCATTTTCATTAACTTTCATTGTGCGTGTAATGAGAGAAATAATGTTGAAAAATGCCAAAGATGGTCGGTCTAGGTGCGCCTACATTTCTATCAAGCACTGTGCCACGGTTTGAAGACACAGCACAGCTCGACCCCGCACCTAGACCATAATCTTTATCGACTTTTTAAAGTTTCATTCCTTCAAATCATAACAAAACTTGTCTCTGATTTAAATCTTCCGATGTTAAAGTGTTCTTCAATGGAAAACCAACGCTCGAATTCATTTTCATTAATATCATTGTGTGTAATGAGAGAAATAATGTCGAAAAATGCCAAAGATTGTTGGTCTAGGTGCGCTTACGTTTCTATCAAGCACTATGGAACGTTATGAAGGCACAGCGCAGCTAAACCCCGCAGCTATAGACCATATAATAATCTTTATCGAATTTTCAAACGTCATTCCTTCAAATCATAACAAAACTCGTCTCTGATTTACATCTTCCGATTTTTAAGTGTTCCTCAATGGAAAACCAACGCTCGAATTCATTTTCATTAACTTTCATTGTATGTATAATACTTAAGTGAAATAATGTTGAAAAATGTCGAAGATTGTCCGTCTAGGTGCGCCTACATTTTTGATACTACCTCTATAGGTTGCAGATGAGATATCAAGCACTGTGCCACGGTTTGAAGGCACAGCGCCGCTCAACCATAATCTTTATCGAATTTTCAAATTTCGTTCCTTCAAATCAGAACAAAACTTGTCTCTGATTTAAATCTTCCGATGTTAAAGTGTTCTTCAATGGATAACCAACGCTCGAATTCATTTTCATTAATATCATTGTGTGTAATGAGAGAAATAATGTCGAAAAATGCCAAAGATTGTCGGTCTAGGTGCGCCTACGTTTCTATCAAGCACTATGGAACGTTATGAAGGCACAGCGCAGCTAAACCCCGAAGCTATAGACCATACTATAATCTTTATCGAATTTTCAAATGTCATTCCTTCAAATCATAACAAAACTCGTCTCTGATTTACATCTTCCGATTTTTAAGTGTTCCTCAATGGAAAACCAACGCTCGAATTCATTTTCATTAACTTTCGTTGTGTGTAATAAGAGGAATTATGTTGACAAATTCCAAAGATTATCAGTCTAAGTGCGCCTACACTTCTGAAACTATACCTCTACCTAGAGTCCCTATATATGAAAGAGTCAAGACACGTGAACATCGAAGTGAAGAAGAAGAAGGTGTCTGAGGAGCCTGGAGGCGAGCCTCTTGTTTACATTTTTATCCAACGATCTTCCCGCCAAAGATTTCTTATACATGTATTCGTGTGGAAGTAATCTTTGTTGGGTTAGCCTAACCTTCAATACCCGTTGGTTGGCTTCACTACCTGTTTTAAAAGTAATGCGTGAATTTTATTCTGTTCTGAACACATTTTCATCAATTTCTAATTCAAATTTCATCAGTACAAGATAAAAATACCGAAAGTTTCCTCAAATCTGGGCAGCAGTGAAGGTGGTTCCATGAAGATGTAAATAAGAGGCGCGCCTCCAGGCTTCATAGACCCCTCATTCTTCTTCACTTTTCAGCGGCCAATCAGAGATGGAACCTCGTATGGCGAGACTCTTTCATATATAGAGGGTTTTAGGAGCGTTCCAAACAAAGCCGGTTTGTCTCTCTCGCTCTTACGTGACCCCCATGTACTGCCATCTCACTCTAATTTCAAAAATCGTGTATTGATACTCCTTTTGTGACATTTTATGGCAGAAATGAATTTCTCGAGGCATTTCAATGCGATTTCGATAATAATATGTCGTAAAACAAGGCCCTGTATACTAATTTCGATACTAGAAAGAGATGGATATACATGGGGGTCACGGAAGAGTGAGTGAGATAGTTTGGAACGCTAGGCGAGTTTTATCACAACCGATTGCGACCGATGAGTGCATTGTTGTGGTTGTTGGCTAATCGTTGACTTCGCACTAAAACCGTCTATATGTGTAATGAGAGAAATAATGTTGAAAAATGCCAAAGATTGTCGGTCTAGGTGCGCCTACACTTCTGATACTACATCTGTAGGTCGCAGATATCAAGCACTGTGCCACGGTTCGGTTTTGAAGGCACAGCACAGCGCAGCTCGACCCGCGAGTCGCGAGTCGCAGCGCTGCGCACCGAGGCTCGGTGCGCGGTGGACCGGCGGTAGTGGTGGTGGTGGTGGTGGGTATGGTGTCGGGCGAGGGCGAGGGCGACCCGGCATTCGAGCCGCACTCGCAGTAAGTTGTGCTCCTCAGTGATCACGATCAGTGCGATCCTCGACTCTCTTTCCGGCAAGTCGTGTACTCGGTCGCTGCTCCTCCGCCGCTCCGTGTTCCCCGACGTTCCGTGTCCGTCCGCGCTCCTCGTCTTTTTCGTCTTCTCGTGTTCGAGTCGCCTCCGCTCCGTCCGTCCGTCCGGAACGAGCGAGTGAGCGGGTGAAGCCGAGGCAGGGCTGCCGTTTTGCGTATAATCAATGCTATTTTTTTATTCACCGGTTGAGAAAAGATTACACAGTTTAGTTCAGTGTATGACTGTAATGCACGAAAATACTCTGATCTATAATCTTTCCTGAATCGGTGGAAACCCCGTTGATTAATTAAAATATCCGCAAGTTTTTTTAAAGTCATCGACGACTCCACCGGTTGAGAAAAGATTACAGATGCGAGTATTTCAGTTTATTATAGTCATGCACTGAGTTGAACTGTGTAATCTTTTCTCAACCGGTGGAATCATCGGTGAATTGAAAAATAGCATTGGTTATACGCAAAACGGCAGCCCAGAGCCGAGGCCCCCGAGTCGAGCTCGAGTCTTCTCCGTCGACGTTCGTAAAAGCTTATCGCCCGAGCGAGGCTCTCCGGCTGCTCCACCCGCATCGAGACCGCAGCTACGGTCGGTCGTTTTTGAAGTTTGTGTATCTCGCTCGGCGCTCCTCATCGCTCCACTGAATTTAAAATTCCGAATTTAATATTGTTCGTTGAAAGTCGGATTTTTTTTTTTATCTTCATTGTTCCGCGGTCTGTTGATTCCAGAAAAATTCCGGAAGTCTGTCGTCCGGTATTTTTGAACATTGTGGTTTTTGATTTGAGCGAAGCTTTTCCTTCCGGCGACTGGATTTGAATATTGTGAGCTCTGAAATTTAGAAAATCCGATCCTT
Organism: Trialeurodes vaporariorum; assembly: GCA_011764245.1. Lineage (NCBI taxonomy): Eukaryota > Metazoa > Arthropoda > Insecta > Hemiptera > Aleyrodidae > Trialeurodes > Trialeurodes vaporariorum. Next base: position 46,024,498 of record VMOF01000379.1, read on the forward strand.
TACGAAATTGAGGTTTCGTTTTTTTCGAAAAGAATCCAAAAGTCAAAGTAATTAAAACGGTTATTTTTTTAATGAGAACTGAATAGTCCTCCTTGTCAACTGAATTTGAACTCGTGAACTCTGAAAATTAGAAAATCCGATCCTTTTTGAAATTGAGGTATAAAGTTCCGAAAAAATTCCGAAAGTCACAGTTTGCCGACCGGTATTTGCCATCCGTCGAGGATTTTTGAAAAAAAAAAAAAAAAAAAAAAAAAAAAAACGCGTTTTGATGAGAATTTTTCTCACCGACTGGATTTGAATGTCACGGACTCTAAATTTGAGATAATCCGATACATGATGGAAATTGAGGTTACACGTTCATTCCTGCTGTCTTATTACTTTCCATTTTTTTCAAAAGTTCGAATCTTCTCTGAAATCTGGAATATCGTACATCAAAAATTTCAATCCCTGTTCTCACTGCTTTCAAAACTTAGGACGAAAGTTCAAACCGCCCCGCAAGTTTCATCTTTCATCAACTCCTCATGGAAAGTGTGTTACATAATCTTGTATCTAAAAGCGAAATGAAAGTACTTTGTGTCTCAAATTACCTTCAGTTTGATGTAATTTTGAAGTGTTTTTTCCCCCTTTTTTTCTCATGAATGGTCAAGATCCTCCAACTCAAATCCTTTCAGTGCAATATAAAGATAATCAATACTTCAAAAAAAAATCTCTTAAGATTATTTTTTTCAAACTATGTGGTTATGACCAAAAATCAACCATGATAATGTCCGTGCCGAGGTATGCTGCACGCTTTATTATTCCGTGGATTGAAATTAAGACTAAAAAATGGATTTGGTTTGACCGATTAAAAAAAAAAAAAAAAAAAAAAAATTACACCAATTTATTGTGTACCCATTTGTGCGGACTTGTGCTCATAAACTTGGAGTTAAGTGCGAAATTTTGCTCCTCTTGATTTTCGATGGTGAATTCGCTATGGAGTAAAACTTGTTCAGAGCTCACTCTCATGGTAAGTTTTAAATTAATTGCTCCTCAAGTGTTAACTTATCAATAAGGTATTACTATTGCATCAGAATATCAACCTTTATTACTCTTCAAATAAGCTACACTCCTACGCTTTTTATACGAATAAACGCTTTTTTGATTATCCTCTACGAAAGTTTTAAGACTCCCCACCCCCTTTCACGCCTCGCAGACGATATTGAAGGAAAGCACAACACATATCATGTCACGTAATTTTTTCTTTCTACAAAGTCATTCGAATACAAGATTTTCGTCCGACAGAACTTTTCTTTCTTTACACACTAGATAGTGGTTTAGCAGTTTTACCAATTCTATCATTTGAAAATGTCTCTTTCTAATTAGAGTTTTTGGCACATGATCGATTCATTCATTATCAAGCATAATCAAAATCAGATCATTGATATATGACATATGGTTCCCAGAAATATTTTTCAATAATCTTTCAAGAAGGCCTTTTTTTGTTTTTTTTTTGTTTTTTTTTTGTTTTTTTTTTTGCAGAATTTTCACGTAAGGTTTCCAACGTTTACGAATAGTCGTGAACCATTTTCATGCAGCGATAGGCAAAAATCAAATTTTGAATAATCATGAATAATTATCTTAAACTATACACATTATACTCTCGGGTTCTTCCTAATAGTAAATCTAAGTTTTAACTCTACCAGTCATTCATCTTATGACGGATAAATATGCTGGTAATGTTAAAAGTTCGATTTATTGATTGGAACCACATGAGAATGATGCGATTATGATTTTATTTAATTATTCACGATTATTCAAAAGTTTATTTTCGCCCAAAACTGCTCAAGTTTGAAGGACTCGATTAAATTAAAGAGACATGGGCGTAATTAATGGGGAGGGGGTGGGGGAGGGACGCTGACGTGTGGTATCAGCAAGCAAGCCTGCCAACTAAATTTTTATGATTAAAAATTACCCTATAAATCTACTACCGCTCAACAATTTTTGTCATTCGACTAAATCCTACAATTAGGAAATAGAACATTGTTTTTTTTTTTTTTTTTTTTTTTTTTTTTTTTTTTTTTTTTTTTATTTTATTTTTTTTTTGAAGAGGGAGTCTTTGAACACTCATTTTGGTCACACACATTGCCTGCGGTCATTTCATAATCATCACCTTTGTCACAGAAGGAGGGCTTGGCCTCTACTATAAAATCGCAAATGAAGGTTAAAATTTGGGTAGAAAATGAGAAGAAAAGAACAGAAAACCTATGCTTTGAAGGAAAAACTAACCAACAGTCGTACAGTCAGCGAATTAAAGTGTGTCAGTTGACGCCTCAGATAGGCGCCTACCCTGTAAACCAAAAAAGTGATTCACTGTTGAAAGTCATTGAATTGTTGTGAATATCGATGTTCAGAGGGGAACATTAGGTAATTATTATTGAGACGGTTACACTCAAGATATTCGGTCCCGTTCCGAGAAACTTTACTTGAACCCCTGAAATACCTCTTGGATTTCGTACAAGTCGTGCTAATAGTTCACGGTTCGGTCACCAGAGTGCACCAGAACCTTATACCTTATCACGGAACATAATTTTGTAACTGAACGTGTTAAACCTCAAAAAGGCACTGGCGGACCCAAGGATACATCCCCTTCTCTCTCCTCTCCCATTAGAACGTATGTGTTAGAAAAGGAAAGCTTAGGGGCATAGTCGCGTGATTTCCGACTCCTCTTCTATCCTTTTCTAACTTGGTCATTCTAATGGGAAAATAGAGAATGATTGACAATTTCCTGGATCCGCAGGTGTGGGAGGTAAGGTCAAGTTGCCGTCATAGTTTTGCAAAGCGAATAATTTCGGTCACTGATTTCTATACGGCATTTATTTGTTTCTATTTTCATGATTATTAGTTTTTTTGTTTTTTGTTCTCAACATCTATAGTTACGTCTCTTTGTAAAAACGCCGACCGTATAACGAACGATTTTTCCCAAGGAGTTTTGTTCCATGGGTCCCGTCCCGTGAACTCCCGTGTCCGAAATTTTATGAAAGCATGGAACTCCATGCAAATTGACCGGTAAACCAAGATAAATTGCAAGGGTTTCCATGCAGTTTTCATGGAATTCCATGCTTTGATGGAATTTTGGACACTTGAGCTCACAAGAGAGCATGGAAAGAAATTACCAAGGTTGTCATCAATGAGTCTTATAACAAACCCACAAAATTAAAGGACTTGACTCTCCATATTTCCCGTAATGTCACATGCAACTTGAAAAACCTAACAAAAACATTTCATGAAGATTGTGGCATGGTAGTTGCTTCACCGTTTAGCAGTGGCGGCGCGTGCAAATCTGGCAACAACAGATTCCCTCCATTTAAACCTATGTAAAACAATCGATCTTCAGGAGGTGCAATTGCACCCCCAATATATCGATACTTTTGCATAGGTTTAAATCGAAAATTAGCATCGTTGTCAGATTACACGAGCCGCAACTGCCGTTGAGGAAAGAAACTATGCCGAGAGATTTAGAATCCTTATTTTTGATTGAGTCATACGCATGCCTCTTTGTAAAAGCACCGACAAAATATGACTTTTTGTACCGAACTGTCAAAATTACCAACCGCATACTTTGACTTGGCCCTTCAAAAAGAGAAAAGACAAAAAAAAAACCGTCAAAAGAGGGATTTTATCGAGCTATAGGCGGAACGAGAAATTCGGCCGTTTTTAATCACAGCTTTCTTGAATGTGATAAAAGTGTCTCAGACTTCCCTAATGAATAAGAATCGCCCTCGGGCTACGAACCGCCTCGTCTCGACGCGCCGCCGTTTCAGTCAAAGTAGAATTAAAGACGTGTAGCGGGGCTGGAGGGGGGGGGGGGGTTGGAGGAGACGAGGAGGGGGAAGGCGCTAAGGATTTGTGGCTTACATCGCACGTTTAATAGACGAGTACAAAAAGTATCCCTCGCTAGTCTCTCGGAGAGCCAAAGCTGAAAGCCACTATAGAGGCCTCCAGAAATTGCCCAATGAAGCCGCCACCCCTCCCCCTCCCCACCCCCCTCCCCCCGGTTGCCCGACGGTATTGATTCCGATTTGAGAACCTCGCGAAACGCTCATCCTCCCCCCCCCCCAACCACCCTTCCTTGTACCCTGCCATCTGCTCCATCCCAATTAATAGGTATTCGCCGTAAAGTAATCGGTCCTCCACCCCCCTTTTTAATGGGCCTAAGTAAATCCTCAAAGGCGTGACTTTAAATGACTCGTGTATAAGGCTTTTATGTTCTTACGGGCCAGAGAAGCGTATTTTCACTCGTGAATTAGTTACAGTGCTCACTTTTTACATAAAGATATGATGCAAAAAAATTGTCATCATTCCAAATATATACGTTTTACAGATGTACTTTTTCAAGTTCTTTTATCGATTTCAGTTTTTTTGTTTTGTTTTTTGCTTTTAAACCGAATTATATCCATACAAAACTTCTCCAAAATCCATATCCAATCAATTTAATTCAGTGGTCACGGAGAAAAAAGTGTCCATCCTAAAACTGTCAGAACTCTAATTAAAAATTCGACGAAAAGAAATTGTGGTGAACTGTGGGCTTGTTTCGTGAAATTCTGGCAATTTAGGCTAGTTATACTGGCCTTTCATTCTGAATAAAATGGTAAAAAATGCCACAATTTATGGCTGAAATGGTCAGATTCTTAGTTCAAAAGACCGAAAATGACCATTTAAAAAAAAAAAAAAAAAAATCGAATGATATCCATACAAAACTTCCCCAAAATCCACATCCAATCAATTTAATTCAGTAGTCACGGAGAAAAAATCGTCCATCCTAAAACTATCAGAATTCTTATTAAACATTTGAAGAAAAAAAATTGTGGTGAACTGTGGGCTTGTTTCGTGAAATTCTGGCAATTTAAGCTAGTTATACTGACCTTTCATTCTGAATAAAGTGGTAAAAAATGCCAAAATTTATGGCTGAAATGGTCAGATTCTTAGTTCAAAAGACCAAAAATATCCTGAAGACTGTCAGAATTTTTTTTCGGGAACTTATTTTAATTAGAAGTCTTGACGTTTAGCAGTGGAACATTTTTCTTCGTGTTCAGTCAACAATCTTGGCCCTCACTGACCCCCCCGCCCCATGACAAGTCTGACTCTTCATAGTTTTCGTCCCCACCTTAAAAGCGGTTGATTTTCCAGTCATGACGTCATTGGAAACAAAAATGAATATCATCCAACACAGATTCGTTATCACAGACGGTATGAAAGCGGGGAATAGCTAGCCGAGTGCTTACTCATCCTCGAATTTTTATCTGTTTGACGTTTGACGTCCGCAAAATTGCGTTGCGTTTAAAATTCTTTGTGGGTACCTGATGTTTGCACCCATCACACTTTGGAAACGAGTGGAATAATACCAGTGTCGTAGCGTGCAATTTGGCAACGTTGTAATGTGTCCATTTAAATCCATTAAAAAGATCGAACTACTGGGTGTTCGGTGAACACCTTCGCATTCAACCTTTTGCATGGGTTTAAATGGACGAATACAATGTTGCCAAATTGCACGCTGCGCCACTGAATAATACCACCTTGAATCGGAAAAAAAAGTTCGGATACATCTTGGTATCTCTCTTCGTCAGTAGCGGTTCGTGCGATTAGACAACCATGAAATTTTTCAATTTAAACTTGGGCAAAACGGCAGCTTTGGTGAGAAACCATTCCGCGATGACAAATGATTCGCGTAATCTATTTTATTTTCCGTTTCACGATTTCCGCAGTTTTTGGTGTCCTGACCAAAAAAAAAAAAAACAAAAAAAAACAACAAAACAAATGGGCAAAAAACCTGGATGACTGCACGGGGGTCGCAGGTCGGAGCATGTCACGAACGTGAACAATTAAAATGCAAATGTGTTCTGAATGACCCATATTTTGAATATTTTATAACAGCCCACGGCTCTCGTCCGACTCGGCTCTATGTATACATATATACAGGGTGTGCAGAAATATGGGCGTGATACTTGAAGCAATGGATTCCTATCAAAAAGGTTTATAAAACATTATCATTTGCCCGGCAAAAAATTCAATGTCCGAATAAAGTCCGAAGAAAGTCCTCAGAATGTCCCTATTCACCATTACACGTCCTTGCCGTTATATGAATTTATTAATAAATAGACTTTCTTAGTGTTATATGTTCGTGATTTTCGCTATTCATCAGATCATATTGGACTATTCATTTCCTCGCAGCAAAAGTTTGCGAGAGCCCCATCGTAAACTCAATTGTATACATGTGTTTTCATCACCCCTATGGCCTACGCGGCTACGTTGACTGTTGAGCTTTTCCTTCTTTTCATGGATTCTGGAAATTGTGGCGATTTTCCACAAAATTTTGAATTTTCTGTCGTTTTTAGAGCAAGTTTAAAAACGTTTGTTTTAAAACTGGGGATCCCCCTCCTCAACTTCAGATCTAGAGATCACCCTCACGTGGCAGCCCCGTGCACAACCATGATAAAAACACCCTGTATACCAAACATTCACGAAGAACTCCACATTAAAAACGTCCATGCCAGGTCATTCTCGCACATAAATCGAAAACGAAGGAGGAGTACTATTTGACTCAGTAAAACGCATACATATACGCGCTTTGTGTATCCGTATGATGCTATTTTCAACAGCCTGGCTTACAGTCTGAATGCCTGGCTGGTATAGTACTATACATATATATGTATACATTTAGTGGCAGCAGTGCTTGCTCTTGCACCGAATTGTATCCAAATTAGTGCCGACCAGAAATAGAACGCAATTATTTAAAACAATATGTATTCAATGAATTTTCAACGCTTCAGTAATTCCGACTTTATCGCGCTACGTACGGCTCCATGGATGTGGGAGGAGATGAGTCGTTCGATTGAACTAAACCGTGGAATGAACGAATGGAGACTCGAAAAGAGTCTCGTTCATGAATGAATCGGTTTGATTCATTGAATATTTTTACTTGTCGGATTAATTTTCAGGAGTAAAGTTTCATTCGTTCCTTTGATGGGGTTCTTGCAAACTTTTGCTGTGAGCGAATAAATAGTCCAATCTGATGTAAGAACCAGCAAAAATCAGGAAAATCACAAGCATGAAGTCAAACATTGGCGTTTTCATTCGAATAACTGTATTTGTCAAGTCTAATCTTTCTTGCGTGACTGCCATTGCGAAATTTCAAAAAAAAAAATTGACAAAAACTTGAAATTTCATGAAGAAAAGTCATTCGATTCACTGGTGAAGGCCTTAGATTTATGAAACTGCTTCCCGTAATGGGGCTCTTGCAAACTTTTGGTATTAATAAATGAATAGTCTATTCTGATGTAAAAAACCAGCGCAAATCAGGAAAATCAAACCCATAAAGTCTAAAATTCAGTAATAAACTCACATAACTGCTATAACGACAAGATCGTAATGGCGGTTCAGCGCAGGTATCATGGGAGATTCCTGTCTAATTTAACACTTTCTCTATACGGAAACACAGAGATATCTCTCAAATTAGATAGGAATATCCCCTGATGCCTGCGTCTTTCCGCTACTAAGCCCGATTCTGAGAGTGAGTTTTGTGATTTTTTAGTATGTACTCATCCTCATTTTCACAGGTTTTTATGAAAGAATCAACTATCTTCAACCACCTGTAGCAAAGGTTTGCAAGAGCCCATTGATTATTGTTTTAAAAAGATGAGTCTGTTGCATTACAAGAGGTTTTTTGCAAAAATGAACTCATTTTTCGAAATGTATACGGATTGACGCTTAAAGGGCTGAAAGCGTTTGAATCCTTGTTTTCAAACTTTCGGCAAATCGCAAAAAAAAAACTTGAAATGATAAAATTTGTTCGATCAAGACTCAAACAAGTGTTACTATGAATTAGGATGTGAGTAATCACTAATCAGACCCGAAATTCTTACGAGCTCAAGGGTGATTACAAAATGTTTGCTTGTAATTTTGAAATCTCAAATGGATTTAGCTAATTTCGTTCCGAACTAATGACTTTTGATCCCAACTTTGGAGAGATTATGAATGATAAGCTATATGAGGAATAAGAAAGCAAAACATTTCTCTCAAACTCAGAACTTTGATGGGCCTTAGAGACACTGTTGAATGAATTAAAAATGCCTCCATAGAATATACAGATATGCAAAACCAGTAGCTTAGAGAGTAAGTTTTGCAGGAGCGGGGGACCTAATTAGTCGCTTTACGTCAACATTTTCCAATCATGTTGGCCTAATGAGCAACAAAATCAGTGCAGAGAAGTATTTTGAAAGAGTCTTTAAATGGTTTAGCATAAAAATCATTTCAAGTTTCTAAAATATTAATCCTTTTACTGTCAAATTACGTAGACAAATCAATGTTCGCGCGCTTAAATTTAATAGGTAGTTAAACATTCCCTACACATTGGCGCTGATTTTGCATACACAATTGATTGAAGGCCCTCGAGAAATCATTATTTTTCAACTTTTAACAATTTGTAGTAGCAGAGTATTGTGAAAATGTAAAACGCACTGAATTTGCGCGAGGCTGCGATCTAGTCACAGAGACGAATATTCTCGAGCGTCGTATTGAAAGGGTTAAAAAGTCTGACAAATTAATTTAACCGATTGAAACTCTAAAATTTTCCAATTTTTGATCAATCGAAGCTTCAAAACTTCGATTTTTTGACATTTATTTGAATCAATAGTTGTTTCGGCCTATTATAAATAATGTATCGGTTCATTACGAATACATAAATTTTAAACAAATCAATCCATCGATTTTACTGATTGTGAGTCAATCAAACAGATTCAAACTAAATAAGTCATTCGAACGAATCAACAGGGAACTGAATCGAATGAATCGAATCTTATACCAGATGAATACTTGTGTCCAGTTTTAGGCTGGGCTGCGGCTCTCCGCTTTGCTACCGAGCGCAGAGTACTTCGAGAGTAATTTTAATATTCACCGGTGAAGTCGTATATATGGAGGTACTTTTTTCAGGTTCTTCTCTCTCTCTCTCTCTCTATACCTCTGGAAAAAATAGATGAAGGTTCTATTTTCTCTCTCCCTCCAGTGCAGTGCAGTGGGTTTAGGCCGTTATACGTCCGCCGGGCAGGGCAGGGTATTAATGTGTACCTGCGCCCGTAATATTCCCGAGTTCTGACCATGTACATGTCGCGTCAGTAGGTCCATTTCCGCTAATTAAAACATGGAATGAGAGCCGTGGACAGGACGCATTTGCCTCGTTGTCGCAGTCGTCCATAGTCCGTTCTCTGTTCCCTGTCTCCTGTCCCCTCAGTCAGGAATTTCACACGAGAAGGAGATTTATTTAGTCGTTTATTCATCCACTTATATTTATTATTTATTTATTTACTTATTATTATTTTTTTTTTTTCGTTTTTTGTTTGTTTTGTTTTGTTATAATGGTGTAGTTGCAAGGGTCTGAAATTGTGTGATTTTTCATAAAGAAAATGATAGTAATTGTAGAGCCGAGGACAATGGTACCTTTGGTTTTTTTGAAAGTGTCCCGGGTTCGAAAATACACATACGTGTAAAGTTGCAAAAAATTCGTGTGCGTGTGAGAGTGACAGTGTTGCCAGATCGAGGATAAAAAGCCGCACCGTTCCCCCATTAAAATCAATGTAAAACGTACGGCTTTTTCACCCTAATATGGCCACACTGGAGAGTGAGAGAGATAGTTTTGAAGGTTCATCAACGGAGGACGTCATCACTAAAACCGTCTATAACTGAACAAAAGTCAAAATCCCCTAAAAAAAACAAAACAAAAACAAAACAAAAAACAAGAAAAAACAAAAAAAAAAAACAAACCTATCCGTCGAACCAGCTTTAGGTTAGAGTGAGAGTCAATTATAATCATTTCTCTTCACGAGAACATTCTATTCTGGATGAATGAATTAAATTATCTTTCCGTGTCTCAAAATAAAACAATTATCAAAAATGATGCGGATTAATGCTTACTAGCTGTGAGCATCAATGCGTGTTCTTCTTCCTTCCTCGGAGACAGATGAATCCCCTCCCTCCTCCCCCCTCTTTCTCCCCCCTCCCCCTCCCCCACCCCCTCCCCCCTCCCTACCCCCTCCCTGAGGCAGGGCAGAAGGAGCGACACGATACGCGACGTACGACAGGTGCAATTTGTTCTCACTTCGTCTCTTCGTCTCTTGGCACCCGCTTCCCGCCCGCGCCCCAGCATGCCTTGGGGGTCGCTCTCGCTCGTGACCCCCCCCCCACCTCCTTCTCTCAGTCAAGATCGAAGTGAGGAAGGCTCAAACCTGAACACGCGTTCCTTAAGTAATGTTGCGTGCAATCTGACAACGTTGCATTTCATTCCTTCCCCTACAATTTCTTTGACCCTTTCAGGTACGCAATTAGGGATTTGAGTTTTTTTGAGATTTGATTAAACCAGTCAAAAGAGGACCATTTTCTAAGAACTTCGGTGGGTCACTCAACTAATTGCAAAATTTCCATTTAGATTCTAGGGAATCCCATTTTGTATTAAGTGGTACGTGCAACATACGTACCACATTGACTCAAAGGGTTATTGTTTGGGGTAAACTAAAATTTGGCAAACCCGCCGCCTGAAAGTTCGCGGAATCAGCCCTCTGATATTCGTGGCCTCTAGTTCTTGTAAGTATACTTTCAATGTTCAGGCAAAAATAGCGTCCTTGAGATAATTGCTGAAAATGTCTCGAGAAGTTACAGGAGAGAGAAAAAAATGTACTGTAGCAAACGCAAAAAAATTGTCAGTGAAGAATGCACACGGAGCTCAGAAAATAAGTTGCTTTGATTTCACGTGGATTCGCCATTTATCTCGAATTCTTGACTGCCAAAACTTTTACGTTTGATTGTGTTAGACTATGAGTTTCAAAAAAAAGTATCCTGTTAGAAATATTCACTCCTCCATTACTTGACCGGATTAAAGAATTTTTCAGTTTTCAAGTAATTCAGAGTCTAAAGAATTGCCACCATGTCTTAAAATGTCTATAGCTCTTTGGAAAAGAATGGAAGAAATTATCAACGACGGTTTTGATCAGAGGACTTTCCTTTGAAGGTCATAGTACTTATAACGATGTATTTGCCCACGCAAAGGCGAAAACACTGCCCCCTGTCATCTTCTATCAGATATACATATATATCTTAGATTGTGGCGTCTCGTCATAGCCTCAAACTACCTTTTATTTTTCCCAAACCGCTGAAGAACTTTCAAAAGTTTTCGAGTGTCTGTCATTATTCTCAAGAAGTTTTCTCGTGGGGAAGGGAAACTTTTTTTTTTTATAGTAATTTCTTTTTTTCCACGAGCTCCTCAGAGTCTTTGAAATTTTAATCAAGAACACGGTTGACCCATCACTTGAAGTAGAAAGCTTATAAAGTTGAAGTTTGCGCGCAAGTCAAGGTCGTCAAAGTGTATACAAAGTCTCGTTAGCTCAGAAGACTCGGAGACTCTCATATTCACTCATATAGCTCACTTCGTTTCGTGCTAAAATATCCCAATCAAAACTATAATTTTTGCTCCGTTTTTCAGGGCTGCGGCTTTGCGAATAAAATAATACGCACTTTTCAGTTTAACTAAAAATAAAAATGTTGAATTTCCCGCCTTTGGTCGCTAAACACGCTTGTACTTTTCTGCAATGATCGAGCACTGAAGGATTCAGTGGATTGCCTTTCTCCCTCTCTGTCCAATAGAACGCGTGTGTTAGAAAAGGAAAGAAGAGGGGGCGAAAGTCACGTGACTGCCCCTTATCTGTCACACACGCTATCAAATGGCCATAGAGAGAGAAGGGAAATTCCTGGATCCGCCAGTGTAATCGAGGTCAGAGGTCATAACTTTCTCGCCAGTTTTGATGCAGAAGAGTAGAAAATTATAAGTTTTAAAATAAAAATTAAAATTTTAAAATGTCATAATAGATGCTGCATTTTACAAACAATGACCTTAGTGATAGTGCAAACAACTCGGCTGTAATCTTTGCATTGGACTAAAACACAATAACGGCCCCGTGAACGTACAACAAATGTTCGGAAAGCACTGGCGCAACCAGGATATCTTCCATCTCTCTCATTTCCCATTTGAATGTATGAGTGGGAAAAGGACAGAAGGGGGGGGGGGTTTATCCCCTGGTCCATCCTTGTCTAACATACGTTTCTTAATGGAGAGAAGAGAGACATGCAGAAACTTTCGGTGCGCTACTGTCGGAAAGACATCCAATAGCGGCGCCCATTGTTTCACTTCTTGTCTTAATTCTCTTCAGGGCTGCCGTTTTGAGTATTATCAATGATATTTTTCTATTTCCCGATGATTTCACCGGTTTAGAAAATATTACGCAGTTCAGTTCAGTGTATATGACTTTAATGCACGAAAATACTCTGATCTGTAATCTTTCCTAAATCGATGGAAACTCCGTTGATTAATTAAAATATCCGCAAGTTTTTTTTTTTTTTTTTAAAAAAATATTGACGACTCGGTTGAGGAAAGATTACAGATGCGAGTATTTTAGTTTATTACAGTCATGCACTGAACTGAACTGTGTAATCTTTGCTCAACCGGTGGAATCATCGGTGAAGTGAAAAATAGAATTGATTATACGCAAAACGACAGCCCTGTAATCTCTATATACAGGGACTCTACATGTTCAAAAGAACCATGCCTTCTCACAATCAATGGTGAAAGATTCGTATCACAATGACGTATGAATTTTACACTGGGGGGGGGGGGGTCAGCACAGTCAGCAGAGGGCTGACAAACTACTTACATTCGACTATGAACGGAAAAAAAATATTAGTGAAAATAACCACGCGGATACCTGATTTTGGCACCTGCTAGATGTTATGGTAAACTTGACTAGTAGTATGGTACATTTACTGATACTTTCAGTAAATTCGACATGCAATGAGGTTACATCACCTAGTACCTAATCAAAACATAGTATACTTCTAGTTAACATTACCATAACATCTAGCAGGTGCCAAAATCAGGCATCCGTATGGTTATTTTCGCCGTAGTTTTTTTTTCCGTGTGATTGGTCCAGGAACTCTTCCCACACCTGTATGATGTATACACATAGCACTTTTTCTTGTGTCTACGTAGTTGATTTTACGTGTCCGCTTGTCCACCCTGTCGCGCGTCAAACGAAACGTCACAGTTCACGGCCCCTGGGCCCCTCTTTACGTCCCTTTTCCGTATACCTATCATCCCTCTCACCCAAATAGAAAGCCCCGAGACCTCAGCGCCGCACCGTGCCGTTCACCCCTACGCGTCCATTTCCTTCGCCCCCACGCCCCCCCCTTCGAGATCACACTACTATATACTACCTCGGCCGGTTAGTTTTTTTTTTTTTTTTTCGTTTCCCTTTTTCTAGCGGGTGAGGGGGTAGGATGGAGAGAGGGAGGGGGAGAGGTGGGGGTGGGGGTGGGGGGAGCGGAGAGCTGTAATCATTACAGCGTTCATCCATTAACTGTAAAAGTTGGTTTGCGTTTCGGGGTTGCCAACCGAGCCGAGGCAAGGCGGACGACCGTAATTACCGGCGGTTACGGTCATTTTACCGCGGTAATTTTCCGTGAAAGTCAGGATGGCCTTTAATTCGTGTGAATCGATTCACCGCAGTTTACTTTGATGACTGAAGTGTCCTCGTGTATATTTGGTATCGCCTCCAATTGTGGATTGACACACGGTTGTTTCGAGACCTATCTTGGGTTTCTCGGAAAATTGATGATGGGGGAAAATTATTCCGGGAAAGGAATCATCTTTTTTTTCGGCAACTATTTCTCTTTCTCTCTGTTTATAAATAAATATCGTGACCTTTATTTTCATCGCATTGTGTCTGAGTCCTTTAAAATTTAAATACAAACAAAGCACCAAAAAAAAAAAAAAAAAAAAAAAAAAAAATATCATCACTTTCTAAAAGCCTCGTCCACCACTGTTGACCCATTGGCTACGCGTTTTATCATTTAGAGAAGGTTTTAGCTTTTTTTAAGTTCGATTTTAAAAACTTATTGCCCCGCAACTTCTCGTAATGAACGGATGTGGCATAAGCTACAACTTACTGTTGACAGTAGCGCACCGAGAGTTTCTTCATCTCTCTATTTTCTCCATTAAAAAACGTATGTTAGACAAGGATGGACAACGGGATAAAACCCCCTCTTTCTGTCCTTTTCCTACTTATACATTCAAATGGGAAATGAGAGAGATGGAAGAGATCCTGGTTTGCGCCGGTGAGTCGAGGAAGAAGAATGTAAGACGACTTCATTGATTTTGACTTATTGTGATATAGGCCACCTGCAATGCTCAAACTTGGGACATCGAGTTTCAGTATTCCGGTAAGCTTACCTCCATAGAAGTCTCCGTCTGACTTTATTTTGGCCTCCGACCGTGCCATCGAATTCACAAAGAATGTGGATAGCGTGGCTTTCTGAGGAAACTTTAAAATAGAAGCTCTTGCTGAAGGCATTATTTTTAATATGGTCTTTCGGAAAACAAACAGAACTATACACGTTTTCATGGATTATGTGATGCTATTCTTAGGCATCGATGAGACTACGAGAGTTGTACTATGACCTTCAAAAGAAACGGAAACGGTCCTTCATCGAAACGGTCCTTGATATATGTTGTCCATTATTTTTCAGTTTTAGATTTTTATAATTTTAAGTGGCAATGTTGTTAGACTCTAATACACCTGATGAGAACTACAGAAAATGTCAAAACTGATCGAGGAATGGAAGAATGAAAATTCAAAGGCGGATCTAGCAATCTGGCAACTGTGCATCAATCCTATTTGAATGCATGAGAAACAATCGATTAATGAAAGGGCCATGGCCCCCTCATAAATCGATTCTTTATCATACTTTCAAATGGGATCCATTCATGGTTGCCAAATTGCTGGATCCGCCTATGTGAAAATTGCTTCCAGGATATACTTTCTTTTGAAAGTCATAGTACAGAAAAAATAGCCTCAGGTTTGAAATTCATAATAACTTTGGTGTTTGATGAGCTCCCTATTGATCCCAAGTTAGAAAAAAATGTCAACTCCCAATTCTATTCCCACTCCATGTTGGTCACGAGGCTTATCAGAGACTTATCAGAACTCATCAGTCATGCAGAAATTTCACTCCTGACTGAGCCCAATTTTGATCAGTTCGTGTATCGATTTCTCGCGGGTTCAATTCCATCCTTCTGAACACCGATTATATTAAATGCAGGTTTAAATTGAGAAAAGCTGTCGTTGCTATAGTGCGTGATCCACCACAAACCCTTGATCCACTGGTCTTCGACCAGAATTGAAGCCCATGCTTGAAAATAGTAAAATTATGCTTTTTACTTTACATTGCTAAAGCGAAAGTTTGAAACAGTCCCAACATTTACATCACACCTGCAGTAGCGGCTCGTGCAATATGACAACACTGTCATCCCTCCATTTGATTGTGTGTAAAACAATCGATTCGAAAGTGAAGCAGCGCTTCACCAGCATTCGATTGTTTTACATAGATTCAAATGGAGCGAAGACATTGTTGCCACATGGCACGAGCCGCCACAGCACACCTGCTGATTTCCCGAAATCCACCCGGCAACAACGCACTAGACTATCGATCGCATTTTCATCGCCTAGTTTGAATTAAAGTGGGCGTGGCTCTTTGATTGATTAAATTCTCCCCCTCCTCACCCCGTTCTCCTTTTTTTCCGCCACCGCCACCGCACCGCTTTGCTGAAAAATGTCGTGCGAGATAGTCATACTGTATGGAGAGTACAAGCTTGGCTGCTTTCCTTTCTTCTTCTCCTTTTCTTCTTTCTCTTGCTTGTTTTTTTTTTTTTTTTTTTTTTTTTTGCTCGGATGTTCCAGTTTCGGGGAACCGCGGGGGGAAATAATGTTCAGTTTATTTTCGAAATTATCCCTCGCAACATGATTAATTGTTCGCAGAGGTTTTAGAATTTGATCGCCCCCCCCATCTCTCCTTCAATCTTGATCGCGGTCGTCTCGCTATGAATCCTTCAATTGAAGGGGAGAAGGAGACAAACTAACCGCAAGTTCCTTCACCTATCGCCTACATTTTCAATCGGGGATGGCTCGCAAAATCGCGATCTATCGATGTAGCTTTCATCGAATTTTATCGATGCTAAGTATATCGATCCTTATAATTGAGGAGCTCTTCGGTAAAGAGGGGTATAAAATAGTGGGCGTGCTCCTGCTCGAGAAAACCTAATTTCTGGTGATGTTTTTTTTTTTTTTTTTTTTTTTTTTTTTTTTTTTTTTCAAATATGACAAAAACGATTTTCGGATCGATCAAAGAAAAAAAAGAAGATTCGGAAAAGTAAAAGGAGAGAGAGAGAGAGATAGAGAGGGGGGGAGGAAGATTAGAACACTACAGCTATCTCGACTTTGCATGGAAGTAAAACTTGGAAGCCCCCGTGCGCACCAAGGTTCGTGAAGGTGAAGTTGTCCTGCCACATGGAAGCGCATAGTCTCAATATGTGACAGATATTAAGTGCTAATTTGTGCTTAATTTATGCTAATTTGCGCCTCAACCGCCAAACCGGCCACTCAGTAACTCCTCGTATTTTTTTAATTGGTCGACTCACTAGGGAGCAATTTAATAGAGACGAGGAGTTTCCGACAGTCTTTTTGTCGTGATTGATGTAAGCACCAACGGCATTGGACCTCTTGTGAGCTTTTTGTATTGAAGGACGGAATGTCGATTTTTTTTTTTTTTTTAACCGTGGGAAAAAATAATAATGCTGTCTACAATTTATTTACTTCTGAGGTTCACTTCTAATAACTCATTGAACTTAATAAATGTAAAATTTTTGGGTCGTTTATTCAGAAGGAGGGGTAGTTTTGTGCTCTATACGATGTTTTTCTATGGTAAGACTTTACTCACAAAATTAATTGATTGCAGATTTATTTTAAATAAAAACTGACATTTGAAGGGCACAGCTTGTTTTTATAACGCTGTTATCTGTACTGGAGATAACGAAACTCTTCAAGAGAGATTAAAAAAATTCGAATTAATTACATGATTAATTATCAATGAAATCTATTATCTTTTCCATTATTAATTTTCTATCACAATTTTAAATTTTTCTCATGCTTAGCCCGTTTCTATGGCCTTCTATTATATGGGTTTGAATTTTAGCCATCAGATTTCACCGCTAGATTAAGCTGTGCAGACAAATCATTTTTAGACTGTTTTTCCATTATTGACGGAAACTATTCATGAATAAGGTCATATCTTCGATCTTCGATGAATTTTGGAGAGGAAAAATATTAGAGTGTCAAAAATGCTGAGAAAAATATAGACATAGTATACGAGCTTGCGACTGAAACTAATTGCCCATTTCCAGCCCAGTCTCCCTTACATGATATTGAATGTCGGACTGGACATGCGGGTCATAGGTTATCTCCGTGGTTCAAATTGACTTTCCTTTGTTCGAATACTCCGGTAAAAAAAATTATTTCAAACGTAAAGCTCGTAATTTTTTTCTTCCGCCCATCACCATTTTAAGATCAAAAGAGAGCATCTAAAGATCTTTTTCAAAATTTCCTTCGAATGTCCTCCAGACGTCATATGCGGGGACTTTGAACGCCTATTTTTTATGTCGCTGTTAGGACGGGTTCCTGATATATTATTTCAAAACCATGCAACACCTTCATCAATTGAAAGTTTGACTCAATAACTAGATGTCATAGTAGCGATTGTCAGTAAAATGTGAAAAATGGACATGCATGTCGGTTGTATCAATCATACCTTGAATGTCACCAAATCCCAAAATTTTATTTAAAAAAATTAAAGTTTAATTTAAAAAGAAACTGATCTGGGGTCGTTTTAGACCCTCCCTCTTTTAACTCTCAAGGATCAAGGCAATCACGTGCACTGGGTCTGTTGCAAACTTTTGTTACAACGATTAAGAGTTTTTAATCTAATGTAAAATCACCTGAAAAGTCCATTGGTGGCATCAGAAAGTCATAAAATGCAATAATGAACTCACAAAAGGCGTTCAATGAAATCCAAGATTGCGGAGAAATATCGAGTAATTTGTATGCATGCACCACGACCATCCACGGATAACCAACTTTGACAACCTCACTGGAGGTAGAGGTTATGTGTTTGTTTACGTTGTGATTGGTTTGTGATCGATATTGTGAGGTTGGCTATCCTTGGATGTTCGTGGCGCATGCATACAAATTGCTCGATATTTCTCCGCCATCTTGGATTTCATTGAACGCCTCTCATGAGTTTATTACTGCATTTAAGACTTTCTGGTGCCACCTATGGACTTTTCAGGCGATTTTACATCAGATTAATTTCTCTTAATCGTTTGTAGCAAAAGTTTGCAACAGACCCATTGAGCCCCTGCCTCAACAAACTGTGTCGTTACTTATTGCGAATAATAATCACTTGGGTTTTTAATCTTTATTCACCAACCAACTTTCCATCAACCATCGGAGACACACGTACGAACGCGCACACGCAAAACACGTGCACCGATACAGTTTACCGGTGAAAACAAACGAGCCGAAGAACCAAGTTGCCTCCTCGGAGGTCGAACTCGGTTAAAGATCTCGATCGGTGTGAGGAGGGGAAGGGGTAGGGGGAGGAGGGAGGGGTTGAAGGGAGGGGAAGGGGCGGGGGTGGGGGTGGGGGAGGGGGAGGGGGAGGGGGGAGGGGGAGGGGTTACATAACTCACGGTTTATTGACAATCACCCGGCGAGTATCGTGTATCAAATTACAACTATACGTGTGCGCCTTCCCCGCGAATTGGAAAGATTTATGTATCGGCGTTTTATTTACAGTCACAATTCACCTGTCTTAACAGTGTAATGCTCGCACTTTTTTTTTTTTTTAAGCGTGCCGTATATATACGGTGCGCTTCTTGTTTTCATTTTCATATCTAATATATAAGTCCAATGCCTTGCTTATGGCAAAACCTTGGCGGGAAAGGTTTGAAAAATTAAAAACGTGTTTTCTTAAAACTGGTTTCATTAATCGTTAATTTATTGCTGCAATCCAGGAGGTCTCGGCGTCTATTTTCTTAAAATTGTAAAAGTTTTGGTATTCCTGTTAATTTTAATAAGTTATTAAGCGTCAAAGTCGAATTCCTTCAAACGAGAATTCCATACAGGTCCAGCAACTTAAGTCATTTGTGCCAACCTATGAGTCAAAATTCAAAGGCAGGAGGGGGGTGGAAACATCTCCCGCAGGAACCCTCTTTGCCCCTCGCCTTCGGGCTCCACCGGTCACAAGATTTCTTCACGGTGCATTAAGCGGTCGTAAATGTGTCAACATCTGTTTGACGAGGGTACATCGATAAGAAGCGACGAGGTATTGATGAAGAGCGGGAGGGGTATAGAAAAGAGAGAGGCTCATTCATATCCTTAAGGTACCGTTCTAGAATTCATCCCTTTATTGTCTCGATGCAGAAAAGATTATGAATAGCAGCACTTTCCAATGTACATAGATATACAGTATCACAGGGTAATGTAATCTTTTTTGCACGGATGCAGTAAATGGTTGAATTCTAGAACGCTACCTATGTAGACCTGTTTAGTGATGACGTCACGATCAGAATTAGTTCCAAACAAATGCTCTATCTCGCTCACTCTCGTGGATTTACCAGATCCAAATTTTCGAACGCAAATTCATGCTAGTTAACCAACAGTTTTCTCAAATTTTATTGCACCATTAGATTCCACTTGCCTTAAAGTATCTTTTCACTGTAACATAATTCCTAAAAGATCACAAGCGAATTTACAATCACAGTTATACCGAAAGACGTTCTACGTTTTGTCCTTGTCTTACTCACGGTCTCTTATGGTAGTATCACCGGCATGACACTCAATCATTCTAACTTCTCTCCGTATCGAAGCTATTGTTCGAGGTACAACACATGCCGTGATGGTGCTGATGAGCCTATATCCTAGAATTTTGTGCTCTTAAGAAACTGATAACTGTGATTGTGCATCGATGCGCGATGTTTCAAAAAGTTTGTGATAGCGGGCTCATATTTTATCACTGAGAAAAAAGTGGCTGTTAAAACTGTAAGAATAGAACCATAGATGATTTCGCCTTATTTCAATCATGAGACCTATCGTTGCTGTAGTCAGCGCGCTTGAATCTACACAAATTCTGATTGTCTCTATGGAATTTCGATTATTTCTATGGGAAATAAAGCGCGGGAATATATATCCAATCGGAAAATTTTTTGAAACAATCGGAAATTTTTATAAGGGACGTGGAACCCAATGGTGTGATAAACACAACGTGTAAAGAACGTGTTGTTTACTAGCACTTGTATTTGAAAATTTGGACTGTGTTTCGTATGGGAAAACCCACGAGAGCGAGTGAGACGGAGCCTTTGTTTGGAACCAATTTTTTTCATGACGTCACACTAAACAGGTCTTTGCATCGGAAACATTTGAAATTCTGGGAGATCGGCAAATTGAAAGCCCCTCAATGAGCGTCGATGGAATCAAGGGATTTTTGAGGACATTTTTGGCGTTTTGTTGAAAAATAGGTGTTTAAAATCCAGAACACAGGGAGCCAGAGGGGTAAAATTCGCATTAATTGCTCTAAAAAGTGAGAGGGGCTGTCACGTGTCTTCCACCCCTGGCCAGCTTCCTCGCTGCGGCTATGGAATTGACTCTGGAATAACTTATTTACCTATCCTAAAAAGTTCGTTGCGTGTACAAAATTTTTCACTGGAAGCTTCTTCAAATTTTGGAAACTATAGGTCCATATGGAATTTTGCTTTTCCAACACGAAAAATGATATCGACCGACGGCAACAGAAAAAAAAAGAAATAATATGACAATGCGTTATAGTGAATAATGGCATAGTTTTAACTGTAAACTTTCGATACTTTTCAAGAAAATAAATGGGGAGAGGGGGAATTAAAATCCACAAACCTCTTAAACCTCCACACCTACTAATCTATACCCCTAGAATGCTTGATGTGTAAAGGGCACTTGAAATGGTTAGTTCTGTATATTAAAGGATTATTGTTTCATGAATTCGCAAGTGTTCCATTTATGCATATTACGTATCTACATCGTGACAATCGCAACAAGTGCTGACAGCACCTAAAACGGAAAAAAAGAAGAAAAAAAAACTGTTTATTATTTAGAATCACGGCTTTTCCGAATATGACACTTTTTGACTTCAAAAGAACGCAACCTCATTTTTGATCCCTGAACAAGCCGTTTAAAAGGTGGAGGGATTTAGAAATATCTATTGTCTATAGTTTATGTGGGTAAAAAAGATCGAGCCTTATCAAATAATTTTCTCTTTTCAGCTTTCAATGGGTTTGTTGCAAACTTTTGCTACAGTGCTATAGAGTTTTGATTCTGATGTAAAATTGTCTGAAAATTACATTGGCGGCATCAAATAGTCATAAAATCCACTAATAAACCCAAAAAACGCATTATAAAGAAAGCCAAAATTGCAGTCGTAAAGCCGAACAATCTGTGCACGCGCACGACGAACATCAGAGATAGGTGACCCATTCTCCCCTTTTTCGTTAAGGGGGGGGGGGGGGGAGAAAATATCTCTACAGTCAAACTGTGATTTAAAAAATGTGCATGGTCAAGATGTTGTCTTTTGTGAAGGGGGCGGGGGGGGGGGAAGCAAAATATCAAGAACAGGGTGTTTCAAAACTTGAGTGCCAAACTTATGGAGTGTATTTTTGGGGTCAACATACATATATATAAGACTTTATTTTCCTACATGAGTATGTGCTGCAATTGTTTCTTTTCTGAGCTAGAGCCCTCCAAAGTTTTGAAAACAAAAAACAAAAACAAACACAAAAAAACAACGCCTTTGACTCATCTCCTTACAGATACATCTGATCTAAATTTAATTTTTTCATAATTTCTCACCAAACAAGCTCAATTGGACAGCACTTGTCACAAAAGAACCGAGTGACATTTTTGATAAAATTGAGTTATTGATTGATAGAGCTAGCAATACTGAATCTCGAAGCAACAAGTGCTTCTTCTGTAATAACAACTATTTCCCGTCAAAATTCCAGGTAAAAGTGAGCTGGTGAGCCTCATTGATGTCATTGTCCATATGATGAAATAAAATGAGAACTTGGTTCCTTTGGCTGATTAGGTTAAACCTTAATCCGAGTCACGTAAGGAACCAACTCCGACTTGGTTCCTTTCAGTGGCGGCTCGTGCGATTTGGCAACCATGCTTTTTTACCATTTAAACCTATGCAAAAGTATCGATATCTTGGGGGTGCATTGCACCTCCTGAAGATCGATTGTTTTACATAGGTTTAAATGGAGGGATTCCACTGTTGCCACATTGCACGAGCCGCCACTGGTTCCTTTTATAGAATTGGGAACGGACTTAAGTCCGGATTAACGGATTTTAAAATAATCAACAGTGTAAACCAACTCTGCCGTTTGGTTTCTCTTAGAGTTTCGTTTTTCGTGATTATGCCAAAAAAAAAAGAAGAAAGGAACCAAGTCACTTTAAACGCTAAAAATTAAGAACCTTTCCTACATAGTAAATTCCACTTTTCCGGTGTTGAAATGCAAAAACACAACACGGTAGTTGAATGAAATCAAAACGTAAGTAATTCCAAGTTTTTTGTTTAAATGCTAGCTCTTCAACTTTGGACTCAATTTTCTCGAGATCAGCTCCATGTTGAATGCTGTCTAACTATTATCATTGCTAGCAAAAGCATTAAAGCTGTTCAGACTTTAGTGGCACGCTTTTCCAACACCTGCGTGTTGGAATTTTCCCTGCTTGTTTTTTTTTTTTTTTTTTTTTTTTTTTTTTTTTTTTTTTTAATTAGACCCTCCGACTCACCGACCCAACGCGACGCCTCGGGGTGTGAGCGCCGCAAAATCCCTTTACGCAATCGATATCGATTCGGTATTGAGACAGTAGCAAGCGGGGATGGCCTGCAGGATCTCGTGAAACGTCAGGTGTGCTCCGAACGATGAATTAACGTTTGGATAGGGTTGAGATTCCTTGTCGCAAGAGCGAACGCGATGTTTCATGGGGATTTTTTTTTCTTTTTTTTTGTCTTTTTTTTTTTCAAGAACACCGCATCATTCGGGCAAAAAATTATGCCGCGGCGCGGAGCACGGTGGTACGAAAAATGGGATTTTCTTTGATATCGTTTCATTAATAAAAATCATTATTACAAAAAAATATACCCAGCAGTTGAGGTTCGTGGAATACGATTTATATCGATGTCTCTTCTATTTGACACAATGAAAAAATGTCGATTTATTTATAAATGATTCATGGGAAAACTCTCTAAGGATAGGTACTTTTCCATAGGTTTATACGGGGAAGACATCGATATAATGCAATCGATGACGGCTGCGGTGACTAAATATATTTCTGCTGCATAGTCCAATGCAAAGATTACAGCGTAGTTGATTACACTATCACTAGGGTCATTGCTTGTAAAATGCAGTATCTATTATTACATTTTAAAATTTTTATTTTTATTTTAAAACTTCTAATTTTCTAAATATATTCCGGCGGAAATCACGAGTCTGAAAGTCTGAAATCATACGTCTGAGTAGCTAAATTTGCAACATTTTCAGGAAAGCTCTCCCTGCCCCCCTTCCCCCAGTCTGCCCATTGCAGGGTTTCCGAACTTGGTCACCCCCAGAAAAATTGCTTAGCTACGTCCATAGGCACATCCAGTGGCGTACCGGAAACTTTGGCCCCCCCCCCCCCCCCCGCGAACCTTCAGTCGGGGGCCCCCTACATTTTTACACAGTGAATGGAGGGTCTATAAAGACAACCCCCCCCCCCATCTAGAGGGGGCTCGGGAATACTCCCCTGAAATTTTATGAAAATTGAGTGGTCTCGAGACGTTTTTTCACGCAGTTTTAGCTGGAAAATTCCGTTTCTCTCCCAAGAAAGAAAAGAGCTGAATTTCTGTTTCTGATAGCCTTAATATCCATTTAATATACCACGGAAAATGCATGGCCAATTTACCACATTTATTTTAACGGAGGAACAAAGCAGTTCTTTTTACTTTAATATTACACTTATTTATTTCCTCCTCCATCTTTATCTTCATTCTTTTAAATGTTATACTTATTTTGTCAAATACACGGGTCAGATGTAACCATGGGGCCCTAATTGGGGGCCCCTTGGGTCGGGGGCCTCCGGTACGCCACTGGGCATATCCTTTCGAGTAAAGATCGTCCCAAAAACGTTTCGAGAACAAAAGACAAAAACATTTCAAGTCAGGAAAATTGCACTTTTCAGTCTTTCGTGCGACGTGACACAAGACGTAGCTGCGGCCGCGGCGCTTCGAAAACTTTTAAAAAGCGCGCGCGGTTCCTTTATCAATTCAAGGTAAAATGGAAGCAGAGCAGATGGTACCAAGCTCAATTGAGCTTAAAATGTCGTAAAGAGTACCGCTTCCCCTTCCCCTATACCTCCCCTCCCCCCACCATCTCGCCACCCCCGCCCCACGCAGCACTCCCATAGAAAATGCATAAATTAAGTTATTTAGGAATCGCTTTTATTTCTTTTGAATTACCTTCTGTATATACGGCGGCAGCATGTCTCATCTGTTGCAGGATTACGGATGGTAAACTGAGGTGTATCAAACTCAAGGTGTGCTCTTCCCGAGAAATCATCGTTTTGATTAGAGTTGGATTCATTTCCGAAGAGCAGACGTGTTGTTTCGTGGGTTTCTATATCTGTATACATGTATAGGGCTTTGCTCTGGTCGTATATCAAAAGTGCTCTCTCGACAAAAATTGGTGCACTCTCGCGAATTTGTGTCGGAAAACGCTGCTTTACGACTTGCAGTCCATGATAATAAAGCACTTTCCCTATAGTTTGTTTCTCACCTGCGTTATGGATGTTGTTTTGACAGTCATTTTTCTGTACAGAGAAGAAAATTAATACTTACTCCTTTAAAGGCAACAGTCTCCCTAACAGTGCGGCTTATTTATCGCACTAAATTATAACTAATAAATCATGAACCATTATTCCTTGTCAGGCCCACCTTTGAAACTAAATTGAAGTTTTCCCGAGATTTTTAAGACATTGTCATATGGCAACTTTATATCGATTGATATCGGTGTCAGGAGTCTGGAATCTCTTTAAGAAAGGAATATAAAGTTTTGAAGCTGTCTTGCTGTTTCGATAAAGTAAAGAGCTGCTGTTTTTTATTAGTGTATTTCATGATATTTTTCTATTCACCGATTATTATATACTGATTGACCAAATGATTACACTCTTCAGTTCTGTTTATGAATGCAATGCACAATAATTAATACTTGTACCTGTAATCTTTCTCAACCGGTTCATGGAGTCACCAGTAAATTATCAAAATTAACTCCAATAATTTAAAAGTCAGTGAAGGAGACTCCATCGATTTATACAAAGATTAAAGATCCGAGTATTTTCGTGCATTACATCGGTTATATATGATCTGTAAGATCTTTTGATGGATTCAATCAATGAATTGGTGAGTTGAAAAATACCGTAAAATGGACGCAAAAATGCAGCTCTGTCTCAATATTAGTTGCCAAATTTATACATGAAAAAATGACGATAGTGTGTTCGCCCTACTCTGTACGGCAATATGATTAAAGTAAGCACAGTAGTAGTCTATAGTCTCTATCAGTGACGCAGCATTCAATCTGTTAACGACGTATATTGTCTATTTAATCGCATGTAGAAGATCAAATTCTAGGTTGCTCTCCGAACACCCGATAGTTCGATATTTTCAATGGATTAAAATGGATAATTACAACGTTGCCAAATTGCAGGCTACAAACGCCACTCTGCGGTCTCTCTATATAGCAGTAGAGCACCGAGAGTTTCTTCATCTCTCTCTTTTCTCCATTAAAAAACGTATGTTTGACAAGGATGGACAACGGGATAAAACCCCCTCTTTCTGTCCTTTTCCTACTTATACATTCAAATGGGAAATGAGAGAGATGGAAGAGGTCCTGGTTGCGCCAGTACTGTATAGTATCTAAATCGTAAGCTTTTGAATCGAGTTCCATTGGGTGATGGAGGAACACTATCGACGCATTGTAGTCTAACGCTGGAGTAATGGCCGGGAGAGAGAGAGAGAGAGAGAGAGAGAGAGAGAGAGAGAGAGAGAGAGAGAGAGAGAGAGAGAGAGAGAGAGAGAGAGAGAGAGAGAGAGAGAGAGAGAGAGAGAGAGAGAGAGAAAGAGAGAAAGAGAGAGAGAGAGAGAGAGAGAGAGAGAGAGAGAGAGAGAGAGAGAGAGAGAGAGAGAGAGAGAGAAAGAAAAAGTGTAGAAGGGGGGGGGGGGGTTGGCAGCCCGACCCGGCGGTGGTCGATCAGCGGTAAGAGAGCTCAATTGATGAATTAAAGCGCAACTACAACAGTGGGATAGAGTGAAGGGAGGAGGGGGAGGGTTTGTAAGTGGGGGGGGGGAGGTTGGAATTGGTAGAAGCGGGGAGCGCGAATTGTGCAATGCTAAATCATTGATTCAACACAGCGGCAACGAACGAAATGGAATTGAGTATCGACTGACCGCCATCAGCTCAGAGAGCGTTGCCAACTTATGAAAAAAAAAACAAAAAAAACAGATGTCTCCCCTTGGCCCGATGTAGGTTTCAGAAACAGAAAAGTGTATTTTATTGGATTTCTACGCTTTTAAGACAAACAAGGAGCCTGTAAAAAAGAATAAATAAATAATTATAGGTTTACCGATAGCGCAGAATACTCTATAATCAGAACAGAAAAATCCCATAAGAGCCAATGGAAACAATATTTGGAATTTACTAGTACACAAACTGGCAACTTTGCTTGCTCACTTCTCAAGATGGTGGACGTGCTTTTTCAGGTTATATTTACAATCGCAGAGTTGACGCACAACCAATCACAACCCGGTGAGTGCTCACTTCCCAACATGGCGGCCCGAAGTAAAGAGTATATTTCAAAATTAATTTGAGTTTCCGTTCTGATTAGAGTATTCTGTACCGATATTAAAGCGTCTGACTTGACTTTAAATCCAAAGTCCATTCAAAAGGTCAAAATCTAGGAAATTTGCCGCACAAACGATATTTTGATGATTTATTTGGATTTGAACTATCAAAAGCTTTTCCTTTGGAAAAGCAGGTAAATTTACTCCAAACTTTCGGCCCTTCTCGGGAAATGGTACACATGTGTACCGGCAACGAACATTTGTACCGGCAATTCTGTAACGGGATTTAATGATACTTAAATACATGAGTATTTTACGAACAGTTGTGTGACGTGACCCACCAGAGTTCTTGGAAAATTGTCCTCTTTTGAATGGTGTGAAAAAAAAAATCGAAAAAAAACTCAAATCTTAAAATACATGCATGAAAGAGTTGAATCCTTTCATAAACTGTTCTCTGCACTTTTGTTTTGATCAGCTAAAACAACGTAAAAACAACTCGATTCATGAATCAAACTAAGAAAATACAACTGATCTTAAAATACTTAATATCACGGCAGGAAAGGTTTTATCATTGGCCTATTACCCCTTCCACACTCCCACTTCCTTCCCGGGGTGCGAATCTTTTTATCCTCGATGCATTTCAAATGGCAATTTTCAAATCGAGGAAGTTTCGATGAGAAGTCAAGGAACGAGTTAAAATTCGGCCCTGATTTGTAAAACTTTAAGTCTCATTTTAGCCCTTCACTGCATGTGATTTTTTTTTCAACCAAAAATGGATGAGAGACATCGGTACTTCCAAAATATCGAAACTTCTAGTTGGAAAATATAGACACTCTTCTAGTCACAGTACTCAATATACTTTTCAGTATCGATGCCTCGCCTGCTTGAGATAACAAAATGAGAGCTCAGACACAAAAATTTCGTTGACTGGTTGAATTTATGGTATTTTTAAGCGCATATTTTACGTGTTTTTTATCCATTTCATTCGCAAAGTAAAAATATTGCTATAGGTATTGATTCTTCTGGGTCGATAATTTTTACCGAAACTCGTATCGATATCAGTTATCGACCCTTTCTGTCGATTTATAAATACTAATTCGAATTAAATACGGGGGCAAATTTCGCCCCCGCCATGATTTTCCATCATTAAATGCTTTATAATGAGTGCAGGTAGTTTTTTGAAAAATGTTTGGGCCCGTTTAATTCATGTTATCTTATAATGTGACACTGGTGATACAATTTGATATAAGTCAAAATATACATTAAAATGTCTGATATAAGTATATTTTTACATCATGTCACACCGGTGTCACATTATGCAGTGAAGGGTTTTAACATTCGGCCTTGACTTGTAAAAATTTAGGTCTCATTTTAGCCCAAAGAACCTAACCCTCCAAACTTCTCCGTGCGACCTGACAGAGAGGCCATCAGAGTGACGAGTGTTGGATTGTGGGAGAATTATTTTTATAGTGATACAATTTGAAATAAGTCAAAATATAAATTAAAATGTAATGATATAGGGATTTTTTTATTACATCATGTGACACCGGTGTCACACTATGCAGTGCAGGATTTTAAAATTCGGCCTTGACTTGTAAAAATTTAGGTCTCATTTTAGCCCAAAGAACCTAACCCTCCAAACTTCTCCGTGCGACCTGACAGAGAGGCCATCAGATCAGAGTGACGAGTGTTGGATTGTGGGAGAATTATTTTTATAGAGTGACGGCCGGTAGTGTAGAAAGTGACTTGACTACAATCATCATGCAGCAATCCCAATATTTACCTCTCGAGACCGATGCGACGGAACTTGACGCAGGACGCGCACCGTCACGGTACTTGAGGCCGCGCCGCCGCCGCGGCGGCCTGACTTGATGAGGAGGCCACCGCGGAGCGGTGCGGCCACGGTGCGGGCGGCGGCCTATCTATAGTCGGCTCTGCTGACTTCATCGGTCGTTTCTGTAGTCATGGTTCGATTTGAGTTTCAACTCACCTGTGCGGGAGACCAAGTTAGGTACTTACTTATTTCACCGAATTCTCAACTGTTTCCGAGGTCATTTCAGATGAGTTGCAGTGGCGGCTCGTGAAACTTGTCAACAATGTCATCCCTCCATAAAACACGAAGATTTACCACTTATCTCAAATACTCGACTGCCAAATTTTTTGCGTTTGGTACTTGATCCTTCTATGTATAATTAATAGCCTAGTCTAGTTTCTTATCGATGTGTTTTCTTCTTTTTGTTCTAGGTATGTGGATTTGGTCTTACTCAATATTTTCTTGAACGCAATTTCTGATGCGGTAAGAGGAATTTCTTGTTTTTTTTTTTTTTTTTGTTTTCGCTTTTTTACTTTTTTGATAACCTGTCTTTTGGGCGCATTTAATAACTTGACTATAATGGAATTGACGATTTTAAACACAAACATCTGGGAAATCTGGAGTTTACTAAGCGCTATTACCAAACCCGTGTAAACTCGTTTTTGTCACCAAATATTGTCCAAACTCGGTACACATCTTTTTGT
Organism: Trialeurodes vaporariorum; assembly: GCA_011764245.1. Classification (NCBI taxonomy): domain Eukaryota; kingdom Metazoa; phylum Arthropoda; class Insecta; order Hemiptera; family Aleyrodidae; genus Trialeurodes; species Trialeurodes vaporariorum. Next base: position 46,053,877 of record VMOF01000379.1, read on the forward strand.
TTGAGAAAATTGTGCCCAGATCTGCTATGATGGCGAAAAATCCATCCCTGAACCAGAGTTGGGCAAATACATGGGTAATCGATTACACGACTACCGAGAAATCGTAATCGTCGTTTTTTCGAAGGGTGATTTTATGGTAATCAGGGCTGTTTTTTTTACGAGCCACCCAACATATTAGTTGAAGAATAATTAAATCTAATCGAAAAGATCTTAAAGTTTACTATATATTTATCTGAGAGGAATACATTCAATTACTATCCAAAGGTTTGACGATTACCGATTACCCAGTAATCTTGTAATCGATTTCACTCCAATTCGCCCAACTCTGCCCTGAATAAAACGTATTGTAGTGGGTAGGGGTCTTTTAATAGCTCGTGGCTGAAGAGACGTAGACAAGAGATACGAAACGAAAACAGTATATTATACCAAACTAAAACTATAATCACAAACTCGTCAACTCCAACGGCTGACAGCGATGTCCCTAAGACGCCCTGACAGTAACCTAACCTCAAAAATCGTACACACTGAGCTCTGAGCTCCAAAAATGCAATTGAGAGATCACAAAGATCCAAATCTCAATGCAACTAGATGAGAGATCACCAAGATCCAAATCTCACCGGACGTATCTGTGAAGAGTGCGACCCAGAGGCTACTGTCAGTGTATCTTATATAGTCCTCAGAATCCAGAGGAGGATCCATACGTCAGAGTAACCACTGATAACAAGACGCATAGAATCTGTAGATGTTTTGAGACAAAGCATCAACAAACTCCGAAATCTGGCTGTCAATGCCTAAAACTAACGCATTTAGCCCACCATAGATGCTAAGAAACCGCAGATTCATATCGACACAGCGCGCGATGGTTACGCGATCCGCGATCGTTTAAACACAACACTTGACCGTCAGTGTTGCCAGATGTATACTCCTAATATATTGCTATAGTGGGTATGGCATACGCCATCCCATTACTGTATTTTCAGGTTTGAAAGGGTTAAACTTTTTTTTTTTTTTTTTTTTTAACCAAATCTGGCAGCAGTGCGACGGAAAGCCACATAATTTCCGATCCTTTGAAATTCTGCTTTACTCAAAGATGTTCGGTACAAAAAACCGAGTACTAAGAGGAGTTTCGTTTGCACACCAGTGAAGAGAGACGGAGGGGGATAGATAAGGAGAGAGAGAGAGAGAGAGAGAGAGAGAGAGAGAGAGAGAGAGACTGAGAGAGAGAGACTGACGTCATCAAACTTCATAGAAACGAGAAATGTAGCTACTTCGTGGTTCGAAATGACTTTTATGCTCCGGCTCGGGTTTCGCGTGAAATGAATGGGAGAAGATATTGGAGAAGGGGACAAGGGGGGGCGTAGGGGGTCGAGGGGGGGGGGTCGAGGGGGGGGGTCGAGGGGGGTTATCAGAGGAGAGAAAAGACTGAAGCAAAGGTAAGAACAAACTGAGGTAATATTTCCTCATTTAAAATTCTGCTTCGTTTTGAGCGTTCGCTGCTGCAGAAAAATACACAGGATGAAGGGGCGAGGAACAGATCGCGCCGCGCCGCGGTCGGCGATAATGACGTCAGACAAGAGCGAACAACATCCGTTTCCCGTCGGCCGATCCAGGACTTAAAGACGGTATGATAGTGTAGCGGATCAAAGGATCAAAGCGAAGGAAATCGCGGAGGAAACTGGTACAAAATCCGAGGAAAATAATGAAGAAAGAAATAAGAAATGGAGAAACTACCATAAACGTTGAAAACTTGTTTCGACATTATATTCACAATGTGTTTTTAAAGCTTACGATAGTCATCACTCATCATTAAGTAGAAGAAAAATATAATGTTTTATTTGAAAATGGACCGATGTCTACTATGCTACAATAAGTAAAAGATTCCTTGTTGTGACAGTGATTCTCCATCATGCAACAGAACTTTACTTCGCGCAAGGAAAACTGTCACAAGTAAACGTGTTTCCTTGCTTTTTAAAGGGTGATAGGTGAAAATGTCCAATCATAATTGTCCAATACAAAAATGTCCAAGCGTAAAAAAGGTCCAATGAACATTAATGTCCTAATTGAAATATGTCCGATGGGGCTCTTGCAAACTTGTGCTATAAGCAAAAAATATTCCAATCTTTTGTAAAGACCAGCAAAAATCACGAAAATCACACTAAGAATGTCTAAAATTCGTTAATAAACTCACATATAATTGCTATTACGGCAAGATGGTAATGGCGGCTCGACACAGGTATATCATGAGAGATTTCTGTCTGTTATGTCACTTTCTCTACGGAAACACAGAGATATGTGTCAATTTAGATAGGAATCTCCCATGATACCTGCGTCTCTCCGCCATTAAGCCTGATTCTGAGAGTGAATTTTGTGATTTTTTAGTGTACGCATCGACATTTTTACAGGTTTTTATGCAAGAATCAACTCTTCAATCCCCTATAGCAAAAGTTTGCAAGAGCCCCATTGTCCAATGAACATAATAAATTTTTTTTTAGAAAATGTCCAATTGTATACCTTGAAAGCATACTATGACAAAAATTTTCAAATTGTCATTAGTAAAGCATTTTTATCACAGTAAGTATGCTTTTAAGGTAATTGGACATTTTCTCAAAAGGAGTGAATTATGTTCTTGGACAAAATTTCAAATAGGACATTTACGCACAATGGACTTTTTTACATTTGGACATTTACGTACACTGGACTTTTTGTACGCTTGGACATTTTTGTATTGGACAATTATGATTGGACATTTTCACCTATCACCTTTTAAAGAAGTGATTTCTCTCAGTGCATGAATTTAAAAGATAATTTTTTTGGGGGATTTACAAGAGTTTTCATACAGTTATTTAAAAAAAAAAAAAAAAAAAAAATGTGAATACAAGTTGTGCTACTCCCTAACATTGAACAGTAGAAGAAAAATATAATGTTTTATTTGAAAATGAACTGATGTCTACTGCTACAAGTAAAAGATTCCTTGTTGTGACAGTGATTTTCCATCATGCAACAGAACTTTACTTCGCGCAAAGAAAACTGTCACAAGTAAACGTGTTTCCTTGCTTTTTAAAGAAGTGATTTCTCTCAGTGCATGAATTTAAAAGATAATTTTTTTGGGAGGATTTACAAGAGTTTCTTTCAGTTATTTATAAAAAAATGTGAATACAAGTTGTGCTACTCCCTGACATTGAATAGTAGAAGAAAAATAATGTTTTATTTGAAAATGGACCGAATAAAACGCAAAAAAATGTTAGGGAAGGCGACATTTTTTTTTTCTTTTTTTTTGACGTTTATTCGACACGCCGATCAAAACCGACAGGAAGTAGAAAATAGAGAGTGAAGGGTGGAATGGAAAGAATCGTTGTCATTCCGCTTGAAGAATTGGCTTGGTAAATACTCCGCGCGGGTCGCAAAAGCACAACGTGGGAAAAGTGAGTAAACGATAGAAATGGGCTTTATTGAAAATTCCGAGTGGGAGACTCGAGATGTAATTATTCAAATATTATACTATAAACTTGAGAATTTCTGTGTCAATAAGAAAAAAAAAAGAAAAAAAATGTGACTTGGAAATGAAATATTGAAAATATATCTCAAGTGAAATACCTACTTTCTCCGTTGATCTCAAGAGCGTTACAAGTGTGAATCGATGTAAATACTCCGTGCGAATTCCGCCTTTCGAATCCGTTCGTTCCCGCTGAGTGAGCGGTTTTTGTCGGCTCAAATCAAATTGAAATTATTCACTTTTGAAAATGATCCAGGAATCTATCCTTTGCTCTCTCTGCTCCCGCTAGAACGCGTGTGTTATAGAAAAGGACAGATTATAGAGAGTCACCTGATATTCGCCCCCATCATTCTATCCTTTTTTAACACATGCATTTAAATGGCCAGAGAGAGGGGGAGATAGGGAGAGAGAGGGAGAGAGAGAGAGGGAGGAAGAGAGGGGGGAGAGAGAGAGAGAGAGGACGCTAGAGAGAGGACGATAGAGAGATAGGACGACAGAGAGAGAGGACGATAGAGAGAGAGGACGATAGAGAGATAGGACGATAGAGAGAGAGGGCGATAGAGAGAGACGACGGGAGAGAGAGAGAGAGAGAGAGAGAGAGAGAGAGAGAGAGAGAGAGAGAGAGGATGCTAGAGAGAGGACGATAGAAAGATAGGACGACAGAGAGAGAGGACGATAGAGAGAGAGGACGATAGAGAGATAGGACGACAGAGAGAGAGGACGATAGAGAGAGAGAGGGCGATAGAGAGAGACGAGAGAGAGAGAGAGAGAGAGAGAGAGAAAGAGCGAGAGAGAGAAGGACACTTTCCTGGATCCGCAAATGGATGCGAAGCAATCTCGTTGAGGTTAATCCGAAATTAAACTCCGAAGCAATTTAAAAAATGATCATTCCGATCTCTTTTTTATTCTCGATAGCTCGTTTGACGATTTTATCGATCTATAAACTCCTTCTTATGAACCTACAGAAAAGAGTCGCTCCTTGGAAAATTCGATGCTTTCGCATTGATTCTAATCGAAGTATAGAACGGTGCTCGATTGCTCCCGAGTTGGTTCAGTCCTTTTGGACACGAATTTTGACAAAAATTGTCACAGTAATCTGAAAACCTATACCATTAAATTGAACGAACTTTTCCCGTATGATTTCATGTGCGAGTCAATTTTTTCGAATTTCCATAAGACTCCATGTTAAATGTCATCCCTTATATGAGACACTATGAGCTTATAGGGTTAACTTGATTTTCGAATTACTCGAATAAGTTTGAAATTGTGCGAAATTTTTAGAAGCTACCGCAAAATATACACCGACACAGTCCAATGAAGGCAAAATTTTCACGAATTCCTCATAGTTTCTTCAAACTTACTTCGTTTTGAAAAGTGCCTTTTGAAATCCGCGAAGGATGAAAAGAAGATGAGGATCCACTGATGGAAGATTTGGAAAGAAAAAATGGGGTAAAATGGGGTTTTTGAATGATGGAACTAATGGAATATACATTGCGAAAATGTTGAATTGATAGAAATAAAATGGATATTGATTGGAGAAATTAAAAACCAAGGAAGGAAAATATTGAGATGTGAAGGAGATCTCGAGGCTTGTTGTTAATCGTTTAAAATGTAATAATTTAATGTATTCCATCAGTTTCAAAATGTATTCAATAAAAGTTCCACTGTTTCCAATCTACTTCATTCTCCCAAATCTTTCTCCGCAGTTGCCCCTTATCCCAGTAGTGGCTCGTGAAATGCGATCTATCGATGTCTACTCGACCATTCAGAATATCTATAGAATAAGTATCGATCTCCAGGGGGTGAAATTGAACCCCCGAGAAATCGATACTTTTCTATAGTTTTAAATGGATTTGGACATCGATAAATCACATTTCACGAGCCGCTATACTGCCTCTCCCATCTTTTCATCCTCCATCACTGGGGTAGTATGTGCAATTCGACTACGTTGCATTGTGCTCATTTAAACCCATGTAAAATGTCGAATGCGAAGGTTTTCACCGAACATCCAGTAGTTCAATCTTTTTAATGGGTTTAAATGAACGAACTACAACGTTGCCAGATTGCACGCTTTGCCACTATCCTCCATGTATTTCAAAGGCACTTTCCAAAAGGAGAAAGCTTCGAGGAAAATTCAAGAGACGTATTAAAAGACCACATGCCTCTTGTTAAAAATATCAATACATTTGTAGATATTAGCAGCACACAGATAAATCAATGAATCGACTGACTAACCACTCGAGGCGTTATGCGTAAGCGCTGTTGAATCACGTAGGGGAGATCGTAAGGTTTCGCACTGTGTTCTCCCCACTTCTTCAATGGAAAAAGAAAAAAAAAGAAAAATTCAATTAGAAACGTTACAGAGTCCGATATGATTCATCTCGAAGGCCATAAACACGCGATCATGATATAATTATTAATAAAACTATCACCCGTTAAAATGAGTCAGAGTTACTTAGGCATGGTGTATGTATGTACTTACGTCGCACGCAGAGCTGCCATGCCGTTTTGCGTAGGATTAATGGCATTTTTCAATTCACCGGTGGTTCCACCGGTTAAGAAAAGATTACATAGTTCAGTTCAGTGTATGACTGTACTACGCGTAAATACTCTGAATTTTGAGTCTTTTCACAATCGATGGAGTCGTCGATGGGTTTAAAAAAATTTGCTGATATTTTAATAAATTAACTGTGTTTTCACCGATTGAGAACAGATGACAGATCAGAGTATTTTCGTGCAGTACAGTCATATGTACACTAAACTGAACTGACTCTGTAATATTTCTCCAACCTGTGGAATCACCGGTGAATTGAAAAATGTCATTAATTCTACGCAAAACGGCAGATCTGGTCGCACGTACCATGTTGTGCTGTGTATTGGGCGGAGTGCGAAACTCGGCGTGTGAGCTCATCATGGGCGGAGCTAGCAATTTGGCAACTGTGGATTCTTCCCATTTGAATGTATGAGAAACAATCGATTCTTGAGTGGGCCATGGCCCAATTTCTAATCAATTATTTCTCATACATTTGAATGGGAAGAATCCACAGTTGCCAATTTGCTGACTCCGCCCATGTGTTAGCTTGATGCACAATGATTTATGCTTAGCGGTGGATCGTATGTAATCCAGCATCTAAGCTTTTTTTGCGATTTAAACACAGGTAAAATATCGAAGATTTCGCGAGCCAGTTTGCCTCCAAAAAGAGTCGATTTATTTTACAAAAGTGTCAATCCAGAGTAGCCATCTTCAGAGACAACATAGAGACCACGCAGTACCTATCTCGCCCAGAAAGGCACTTTCTTTTTTTCGAGGACGCAACAAAACAAGTCTAGCGGTTTTTATGTTGACTATTTAGGAAAGATATTGATGTCAGCAGCCAATCAGAACTATAACATCAGAGTTTTTGTATGGTTGGTCAATGATCAACCTAGGAGCCGATAGATATTGTTTCTGTTTTATCTTGTAAAACACGTGTAAAACTGAGATAAGAGCCTTTCCAGGTCTCTTTTTATCTGATATGTTTGGAAACCCGTCATATTTTCAATATCGTTTGAAGCATTTGTTTGTATTATATGTACATGCCTCTCATGTAAAACTCCACCATATATAGGGCGCTTGCAGGTATGAACACGGAAAATAAAAACTGGTAGAATTTACCATCTACATAGCTGATTTTGGAGTCTGCTATCAAGAATGATAAATTTTAGCATCATATGGTAAATGCAACGTAATTCGAGGTAAGTTAAGATAATCTGTTGGTACATTTCATCACAAGGTACCATATGATGGTAAAATTCACCTTACTTATGAAAGCAGACTCCAAAATCAACTATGCAGATGGTAAATTATATCAGTCTCCCCCCCCCCCCCCGTGTAATTTAACTCTAAATGCAAATACATCAATGGGGTTCTTGCAAACTTTTGCTACAACGGGTTGAAGAGTTGATTCTTGCATAAAAACCTGTAAAAATGACAATGAGTACACTAAAAAATCACGAAATTCAGACATATCTCTGTGTTTTCTTGTAGAGAAAGTAACAAATTAGACAGGAATCTCCCATGATACCTGCTTTGAACCGTCATTGCGAACTTGCCGTTTTGGCAGTATTGTGAGTTTATCATTGAATTTTAGACAATCTTAGTGCGATTTTCGTGATTTTCGCTGGTTTTTTACATTATATTGGTCTATTCAATATTCATTTGCCCACAGCAAAAGTTTGCAAGAGCCCCATTTCTTGAGGATTCAACAAACCCCTTGAAGATCGATTATTTTACGTAAGTTTAAATGGGGGGAAAATTCTCCGTTGTTGCCACATTGCACCAGCCGCCTCTGCTTTGTTGGCGTTGTCGTGTGGCTCACGCAATCTCTAATAGTATGCTTCAAATCTGCCGCCGTAAGGCGCTTCGCACGTATAGCCGAAGCAGTGCTTTTGTCTAAGTCATTTAAATGACTTTGAGTAGAATACAATGCGTAGGTATTTCAAGTACACTTCATACTTGCCTTGCCTTGCCTCTTCCCGTGCCGGTGCGCGGTGTCGGCCGTGCTGGGGCCGCGTTCTCCGCGCGCCGCCAAGTTTTCATCCGAGCCGAACCGGACTCACCTCACCTTAACGTTCCGGGTGACTTGCTTGCTTTGCTTGCGACAAGCGCGGCCTCAGCTAGCCGCAGTGTTGCCAAATCGAGGGTAAAAAGTCGTATCGTCCCCCACATAAATCAATGTAAAATTTAAGACTTTTTCACCCCAATCTGGCAACACTGGTCAATAGGAGTGGCTGGAAATGGAATAAATGACTAATAAACTGTATAGGGAATATCCTACGAACACTTTCTCACATCAAATATAATCTGGGGGAAACCCCCAGAACCCCCCCCCCCCTTTAATATTCCGGGGGAGAGCACCAGACCCCTCTCTGACATTCTGGGGGAGACTCCCTTTGCTATTTTTAACCAGATCCAAAGATCCATTTTGGAAATATTTAAATTTTTAATTTTGTTGACCCATTTTCTCATTGATTTTAATGGACACCATTTTTCATCCATAACTTACCTACACTGAGAGAATTCGTTTTTTAATCCAAGGTGTTTTTCTCTTTTGTTAAAGAAACTGCACAGTGAAATATTTACCTCTCGCCCAACACATATTGGTTAAGAAATATTGAAATGTCAGGGATGGATGTTCTTTAGGATAGTATTAGGCAAAATGAGAGCAAATTATTTTGTAACTATCATGATTTACTTAGTCGTATAGTGGGCCACAAAAAGTAGTCGAAACAAAATACCTTGAAAATCTCTGCGCGATTTCAATACTTTCTCTATTTCTAACTTTGTTAGTGGTGAGAAAGTAAGAATGCAACTTTGAATGTTTTCACCGTTAAAAAACAAACTGTATTAAGTGATTCTTATAGGAAATTTTACAATAAAACCACTGAAACCACTTGCAAACTTCTACGTTGAGTATTAGCAGAGATGTAAGCATTTTAAATTTAATATGCCATGTCCGACATTTCCCATTGACTCGTTCCACAGTGCGGCGAGCTGAGCTCGGTTCGATGAAGAACAACGAGCAGTAAAGGAATGAAACAACCTCAAGGTCACCGGTATACATAGATATGTATGCAGCATGGATGTAGGATTGTAGGTGGGCTTGTTTTAATCAGTAACTCTCCTGCCGTGTTGCCTATGTACGCATCTCGAGATTGGGCAGTGGGTCAGTTGCAAATTTTAGCTACAACGTTATTGGTCGAATCTGGTGTAAAATTACGTGAAAATTACGTTATGAGATAGCATCTCATGGTTCTAAAAATCACTCGGAAAATCCGTTCAGCAAAACTGAAAGATGACGATCAAATGAACGGGGAGGGTACTGATAACGTCGACTCGCAACGTGGACAACCGCACCGTCGACGAAAGTTCGATGCCGACGTTATGAAATCGCGACACCACGCTCGAAAAATAACGTCGACACCGAATTTTTGTCGACGTTATGGGTGTCGACATCATCCGCACCCTTCAATGAACGGACGACAAAAAGAGGTATGCTCATCTGACTACGCGCCACGAAGTCTGTAGCGCGCAGTTCAAAATTCAGATGCAAGATGGCCGATAAAAGCAGAAAACATTGTATACTCTTTTCAGAAAAAATCGGGCTATTTTCTGCTTTTCTGGAGCCCAATGTTTTCTGGAAAGAGTATACAATGTTTTCTGCTTTTGTTGGCCATCTTGGATCTGGATTTTGAACTGCGCGCTTCTGACTTTGTGGCGCGTAGTCAGATGAGCATACCTCTTTAATCTATAACCTTGGGGTAGTCCCATTTAATTTCAGCTGACTCTATGATTAGAAAGTTGCGAGTAGATAGGACACTCCCCTCATTGTGACCCGCGCACAGTGGCGAGGCGTGAAATCTGGCAACAATGCACTTTCTCCATTTAAATTCAGTGAAAAAGTCGAACGCTTCAGTCATCGGTGATGACCAGGCATTTCGACCTTTCTAATGTGTTTAAATGGGAATAAAAAAACGTTGCCAAATCGCACGGTCGTAGGTATCATGTGGCAGATTCCTGTCTATTGTGTCACTTTTTCTACGGAAACACAGAGATACGTCTCAATTTAGATAGGAATCTTCCGTGATACCTGCGTCTCTCAGCCACTAAGCCCGATTCTGAGAGTGAATTTCGCGATTTTTGCAGTGTACTCATCGTCATTTTCACAGGTTTTTATGCAAGAATCGACTCTTCAATTCCCCTATAGCAACAGTTTGCAAGAGCCCCATTGCCATGCCTCTGTTCATGTCTCGTGTTTATTTCTAATGTCCTTAGTTTCCTTTTCCCTGAGTTTCCATACAAACGCGACCTGTCATTGTTATGAGTATGAGGCCAACCTATTACAGTGTTTCCCATCATCAGTCATCATGGAGTCGGTCGTAAGGCGCGCGTATATCAGAAAGAGAGAGAGAGAGAGAGAGAGAGAGAGAGAGAGAGAGAGAGAGAGAGAGAGAGAGAGAGAGAGAGAGAGAGAGAGAGAGAGTGAGAGAGAGGGAGAGAGAGTGAGAGTGAGAGAGAGAGAGAGATGGAGAGAGAGAGAGAGAGAGAGAGAGAGAGAGAGAGAGAGAGAGAGACAGAAATAAGAATTTGTCATTGAATAGGAGGCAGCGTAAAGACGGGACGGACGCATGCAAGAACGTGCATGTATATATCGTATAATACTCATTACTACTTCGCTTCGCCCACTCACAATCACAATCAATTCTCTCATAGCCTTTGCCGTTTGCCGTATGCACTGCACAGTGCACACGCGGTGTTTACAAGGCGGATTGCCTCAATTACACTGACCATCAAAGAATCAAGATGTAATTACCGTATTGCGGTGTCTATCGCTATGTACACGTGATGATGATGATGTGTGTGTGAGTAAGTGACTGAGTGTGTGTGGGTCTCGATACAGGGTGTATAGCTAAATTCTATGTATTTATGCAAATATTTTCAACAAGGTGGTTGATGCATAATCACGACGTCGTTGGTGGTTTGAGAATAGGGACTTTGCAAACTTATACATGCGGAGAAAAACAAATATTTTAACAGTCAGACTATGTGGACTTATTTATAAAATTTGCAATTTTATGTTATTTGAAAAAAATTATAGGTTCAAGTTTTATGTTTTGAAAATTAACGGCTGAAACATAAAAAAAAAAACCTGAAAAAATATTTTGGTAGTGCTGACAATACTTTTGGTTGAAAAATGACCCAGCAAAAGACTTTAGTAAAGCTAACCAACAGGGGCGTAGCGTGCATTTTGGCAACGTTGCATTTTGTCCATTTAAACCCATGTGAAAGGTCGAATGCGAAGATGTTCACAGAACACCCGATGACTCGATCTTTTTCAAAGGTTTAAATGGACGAACTTCAACGTTGCCAAATTGCACGCTACGCCACTGCTAACCAAAGGTTTTGTACGCCTAACTGTAGAGGTTTTGCTGGGTGAACCAATCAAAGATTTGGTTGGCTCAACTGAAGTCTCTAGCTGAGTCATTTTTCTACCCAAGGTTTCGTCAGCGCTCTCAAAGTGTTTTTTTTTCTGTTTTTCCAGTGAAGCCCAAACTTTTCAACTTTGGTTTTCAACCTAATTGAAGCCGTAACCGGAAAATGGACCCATAAAACAATGGGTGTGCGCTTCCCGGGAATCGTGCATTGTGAGCCAATGGAGATTTTAGCTGAAGAGCACATAGGTTGATATATAAGCCTTTCCTCCAGAGACGGCCTCAATTGGGCAGTTGCAAGGGTCTGAAATGATACATTTTTTTTATAAAGAAAATGAAAGTACTTGATGAGATGAGCACAAAGTTGCCTTTGGTTTCTAAATGAGTCCCATTGTTCCGGAGATGAGATTTTGGCCCAAAATACATTGTTTCAAATGAGAATTCCGCATAGTGACGTCTCTACGCACACGATTTGTTACAACTTCACACGTGTGCATCTCCAAAACTGGGACACTTATGAATTACCAAAGGCACCATTGTTCTCAGCTCATCAAGTACTATAATTTTATCTATAAAAAACACAAAATTTCAGACCCTTGCAACTGCCCCATTAGAAACTAAAGGCAGCCATCTTCGTTCTCAGCTCATCCAGTACTTCCATTTTCTGTATAAAAAAACACAACGTTACAGACCCTTCCAAACCACCCCATTGATAGAAAATGAGTTGATCTTTTACACGTAACCAATATCAGATAACTAGCTTAAATTTACTTTTGAAAATATAGGATTGTTAGCTTGACAACTAACTTTGCCCAACCAGCAAATCAAATAGTAAAAATAACAATTTTTATGCTGGAATAACAAATTAGTAAGTAAAATCAGCAATTTATATTGCTGATAAAACAAGCTGAATTGTTAGGACAACTAATTGGGTAAGTTCTGTCTTTTTTTCACTATGTAAAATTGCTAAATTGACAATGTCTATTTTGTCAAAAAAAAAACACCATCATGTGGTTGAAATAACAACCATTTTCGTAAACTCAACAAATAAATTGTTAACTTAACAGAAAACCCTGGTTGATTTAGCAACTTTCAATTTTTGTTAAATCAGCAAATTTTGAATTGTTGCTTTACTAATTGATTTTTTTCAGTGTATGAGTATATTTTTTCCTGTGAACGTAAGTACTATGAATGAAATCACGCCCTGTAGATAGTATATACATGGCATTCGCATATCACATCACGTATAGTCGTATATACCTGTGGGTATCGGTATCTCTGTGTGAAGGCGACCAGCGACCACGATACCACGGACCACGGACCGCGATCCGCGAGTCGCGACCAACCACACCACGCCCTAATTAATCGCTGGCTCTATGCAACAAGTGATACATACGAAATGTATGGGCCGTTGCCGTTATTAATACGAGTGAGTAATTGTAATAATTGATGGGAATTATTAAACCACGCGTCGCCATCCGTCGATTCTGATCCGATCGTCGGTCGCGGCGATCCTCTCTCTCTCTCTCTGCCTCTCTCCGATCTGATCCTCAGTACTGTGCCGGGAGAGGAATTCAATGTGTGTACACTCTATGTACACACGGAGAGGCTTGCTTTGAATTAACCAGACAGCGATGTCACATCTATGGTTTAAAATGACAAGCAATGCATGTATATCTAGAGTGGTATAGTTTGAGGGTTTTTGACTATAACAAACGGAGATGATTTCTAGGTTATGTTTAGAGCTGACTGTGCCGGGAGAGATAGAGATTTTTTTAAGATGCACGGCCAAAAAAAAAACAAAAAAAGGTCATCCAAATTTTTGGAGGGCCTTGTCCCCCCCCCTCTCAAACAAGAAATACAGATAGAGAGATTTTTTTAAGATGCACGGCCAAAAAAAAAAGAAAAAGGTCTTTCAAATTGTTTCAAAAATCTGACATGGCGCCCCTGGGTGTCCGATTTTCCTGCTCAATTTCGATAAGGAACCATCGGAACAACAGCCTACAGTCGCTTACTATTGATCAATGGACATAAGTAGGGTGTTCTTCTTGAATTAAATTTGCGTTTCTTGACAGAATGACGGTCTCGAGCGAATAATTTCAAAATTGGATGCTTGAAATAATTGAAGTTTTGACTTTAAAGCGAAATTTCAGGTAGGTCTTAATTGTTTAATATTTTCTCAACCAGCATAATCATCGGTGAATTGAAAAAATGCCTTTGAATATATTTGAAACGGGAGCTCCGGTTTGGCAACGCCTTGGTTCCTGCTCCACATCATCGAGAGCGCATTGTTTCGCATTATTAGCTTTGCGCAGCTTCTATTCGCTGTACAGGGGCTTCGGCAGTGTTGGGAGAGGAGTGGGTGGGGGGTTATTCTGCATGAGTTTGCCACAGCAACAATGTGTCAGATCTGTTAGTACGTATAGTTGCTGCTTGTTAAGCCTGTCACAGCTCTTATCAGATGTGTAAGCTTCGGCTAAGTCGAAGTGTCGAGGAAGAGGACAGTTTTGGACAACATTGAAAATGGACTTGAACTACCTTGAATATGGCTCATATTGAAAGACATATTATTTAAAGATTTTATCGTCGTCTTGGAGTCAGTGGCGCCGCGTGCAATCTGGCAACAATGTATTCTATCCATTTAAACTCATGTAAAAGATCGAATTCAGGGGGTGCACAGTGCACAAGGAAAATTCGATATATTTAATGAGTTTAAATGGAGCAGTTGCATTGTTGCCAGATGGCACGCGACGCCACTGCTTGGAGTATCGTATTGTTTAATAGCTCGCTTTTTTGTTGTAATATTGAGCTCTCATAAATAATGGCACATATCAAAACTATTTCATTATCGCTATAGATAGGGAATGACTAATAAGAGCCGAAACTCCGAACCGTGGCCGCATCCTATTCGTATACATATTGCAGGCTTATCATTTACACTTGCGTTAGACCAATAGGTACGATTGTCTTAAAATGGCGCTATTGGTCAAGAAAGGTAAGAGTATACGGTTGCAATGGTAACCATAGTTAATTGCCCTGTTTTTAACATCTATCCATTAGCAGTCTTAGTAAAGCTATGGCTAATCACAGACTTTGCTATGGTTATTGGTTACCAAAGCAACTTCCAAGCCTTACAACGATTGACCAAACGCTTCATTAATAGACAATATTAACTTTCGGTTGACCGAAAAAGTAAACTATCAGGCCGCAAGAGATTGTCGTTCTCTCTCTCTCTCTCTCTCTCTCTCTCTCTCTCTCTCTCTCTCTCTCTCTCTCCCACTCTCTCTGGCTATTTGAAAGGATGTTTTAGACAAAGGTAGAGAAAACAGAGAAAAAACATGTGACTGAACCTAATCTGTCGTTTTCTGTATCACGTGTTCAAATTGGCAAAGAGAGAGAAGGACAATCTAGGCTTCTGGATCCACCACCAGTGCCGTACGCTTCCATAGAAAAGGTCGAAAGTCAAGAAGTAACCCTTTAGGGTCTTTAACCCATGCTTATATTCGTTTCCACGTTATCTGTCTCACATGATCTCAATGTATTAAATGCACATAAGAAAAACACAGAGACATGGAATTCGGGACATTCGAAAAGAATGTTTTGCTGTGCGCCTTCAATTGACGATGTAGGCAAAAACAAGTACCGCGGAGTAGGAATATTTATCTACTCGCTGAATTTGAATGAGCGGACAAGTTGAGATGAGTTTACTTATGGCTCCTTGTCGCTGAAAGAGTTAAAGTTCTTCTGTGCAAAACGTTGTTGTTAAACAGGTTGAGCCTGTTTTAAACTTTTGTTACAGCTTTAGATAGGGTCAATGGAGCTCTTGCACGGTTTCGCTGTCGGCAAATGGAGTATCAATTCCAATGTAAAATGCTGCGAAAATAACGATGATACCATTAAAAAAGTATAAAACTCACTGCTCGCAGAGAAAACTTAACTTGAAATTTCGGGTGACCACCCTTGCATGTATGCACCAACCACGGATTCGGACCCCAACCAAAGAACATAACCTACGAATTTGAACAATGAGATTAATGAATTTTCTTTCAAAAAGTAAATTTGAAGGAAATAAAGGTCCGCATTTATACACATTTTGTCGCTAGGAGCACGGTGATAACTACAGAAAAGCTCTACTTTGCGTAATAAATGAGGAAGGCGGGACTTAATGTCATGTCCTGTTTTTTGGTTTGGAGTCCGAATCTGAAAGACCCTAAACTTTACTTTATATCTGTCAGAAATACATCATTTAATTACCATATCCAAAAGTTTGAGGATTACCCATTACCCAGTAATCGTGTTATCTATTACACTCCTATACTTGCCCTACTCTAACTGTACTACGACTTTCAAAAGAAAGAATACCTTTATTCAAATTCTTATTGTTACATTGTTTTCTTGTTCAGTAGCGTAGCTAGCTGAGCAAGCGCCCCCCTGCCGATTCGAATGCAGCGCCCCTCATTTTTAAGGAAAAACTTGGCCGCTCCGGTTGAGCCCCCCCCCCTTCCGCACCCGTGTACAAGTCGGAGCCTTTGTTCCTTCCTTTAAAAATTATTGTAAATTAGTGTAGAAAAAGTATGTATATTTATTCACAATGATAAAACTAAAAAAGTTTATCACTATCATGAGGTTGAAAAAGCTCCGAACTCTGTGAACGTGAATTTTGGCAGAAGCACCCTACTTTTCTTAGCTTCTATTTTTCTCAATCTGTTCTCTTTTCTTTCCTTTCCTTCTTTTCTGTTTCCTTTTTTCCCCCCTTTTCCTTTCCTTTTCTCCTTTTCGCTCTTCCTCTTTCGCTTCTCAAAATTTTTGCGCTCCCCGATGCGTTGCGCCCCCCCTCCTCGCCCGGCGGGGTCAGCGGGGCCTATAGCTACGCCACTGCTCTTGTTTTCAATAGAAGTTTCGATTTTTCATGACGTTCTTTAATGAGGCATTCTGTTTACTTCTTAAAGACTTAAAAACCGCAAAATTGTTTAAAGGCTGCCGAGGTGTAAAATGATAAAAATTTCGACCAGCAGGGTACTTTCTTTTGAAAGTCATAGTACCTTGTCACCTCGAGGTATGGCGTTATGGTCCTCGAAGAGAATAAAACATGTCTATGTTTTATTTTATTTTGGCGAATAGGAATTTTCAGGGTTATCAGCACGGTTTTTGGGGCTGAAAATACTCCAGTTTTGAGCATATAGCGCAAGTTTCAGCAGCGCGGCAACGCTTCGGATCACGAGAGCGTTAGCTGTGCTCGCCCGCGCCGCGGCATGGCGTAGCAGCGGGTAATGTTTATGAGAGTGAGGCGTTTTCCGTTAAGGGTGTGCCCGCGCGCCCGTGCCTTGCCCGTGCATGCTACTATTAATAACGTGTATTTCGGTTCGTTATCAAGCAACTGAGACTGCTATTCTGATCCTTTTTAAGGGTGTCGAAAATATTGATTTTCCTTTCCCCCGACTGTCTCTCTCTCTCTCACCCTTTCTTTCTCCCTCTCTCTCTCACTCTCGCTCTCTGTACCTCTCTTTCTCTCTCTCTTTAACTCTCTCTTTCTCTCCAATCTATCTATCCATCTCTCCCTCTCCCTCTATCTCCCTACTGCGTGCTCTGCGCTGGAGAGCTCCTATGTTCCACAGTTCCCTCTCGGATTTCCACTCCAGTCATCCGACACCCCTTGATCACTCTCTCTCTTTTGTCTCACTGTTCATCTCTCTCTCTCTCTCTCTCTCTCTCTCTCTCTCTCTCTCTCTCTCTCTCTCTCTCTCTCTCTCTCTCTCTCTCTCTCTCTCTCTCTCTCTCTCTCTCTCTCTCTCTCTCTCTCTCTCTCTCTCTTGCACGCACGCACCTATACACTTTCATCAACCCATTGTAACGGCGGCGCGGCGCGGTGGTCTCTCTTTCTCTCTCCCTTATTGCGATACATTTCTTTGTCCCGCTAATTGGATAATAATTATTCGTACCAAGTGTATATTCAAAGCAAACCAAAGGAATTGCATACTTACGCACTTACGCACAATGCACGAATTTTATCTGCACGCGCGCCTCTAAATAGAGTATAATAGAGCAACATTGTATGTGTAACGCAAGGCTCACCGCAAAGAGCTTGCGTTTAAGCAGAATGAACTTTACGGTGTATGTTAGAGGGGGCTGTATATCATGTTTGGTGCTGACAAGGGGGTTGAGTGGTTTTTTGATGTTTTGTTTTTTAATCATGTTATTTACGTGGTGTTTTTAACCCTTTCAGACCTGAATAGCTCGGATATGTAAACGTTTAAACGTAGTATACATGCTGTCAGTGTACTAAAACAGTCTATTGAAGGCATACTTCTTCCATCGACACCTGTGATCAGTGGCGTAGCGTGCGATTTGGCAACGTTAAACCTTCTCAATTTAAATTCATTGAAAATATCGAACTACTGGGTGTTCGATGAACACCCTCGAATTCGACCTTTTACGTGGGTTTAAATAGACAGATTACTACGTTGCCGAATCGCACGCTACGCCACTACCTGTGATCAGTAAACCTGCGGCAAGAATTCTTTGAAGCGTAGTCGTACCCAGGATATTGTCTTCCTCTCTATCTTTTAGCCCATTTAAACGCATTTGTTAGAAAAGGATGGATATATAGGGGCTGTCACGTGACTTCAGTCCTCGTCTCTGTCTTTTTCTAACACATGCGTTGAAATAAGCCAAGAAAGATAAAGACAATATCCTGGTTACGGCTATACATATATGCTTTGAACATTTGTGATTTTCCTGCATATCCGTCTATAATGCGTATATACTTGCTAATCTGGTACAGTTTCTTATAGTTGTTTACACTTTCTTTTGTTCCAGGTATGTGGTTGTCTCATTCAATATTTTATTCAACGCTATTTCTGATTGTTCAATTCGGTAAGATAAATTTGCTATTTTTGTTTTGTTTTTTGTTTTGTATTTTACTTTACTTTTTTCCACAACAACAGCAATAACATTCGAGTGATTTTAACTTCCAAATTCATATAATTTAATCTGCAATATTTTCTTGATTTCGGCAGATTTGATCGTAGAATCAAACATAGGTAAGTATTTTTGGGGACGTAGTCATAATCGTAAAACGGTCGCATCATATTTAGTTTCCTGATTTATTATACTCAAAATGTCCGCTTAAAAATGCGCTGAAGGGGGGGGGGGCATTGAATTAGGTAGTTTGTATGGAACCAGAGGTCCTCGGACGGCAATCGATACGATGCGATATATCACGTATGAGTGGCGTAGCGTGGAATTTGGCAACGTTGCAGTTTGTCCATTTAATTTCATGAATAAGGTCGAACTATTGGGTGTTCGATGAACACCTTCCTATTCGACTTTTTACATGAGTTTAAATAGAAACAATACAACGGTTCCAAATTCCAAGAAATGCCACTGATATTACAGTACTAAAACAATCTATTGATTGTGAGCTTCGACAGTTTAGACATCAACAGTCTGAACCACGATGATCAATAGGCAGATCGTACAATATCTTGAAATCGTGTTGTACCTTGCCTTGCCATTCAAATCAACTTAAAATTGATAGTCCATTCTAGATTGTTTCGCTTGGAATAGATTCTTTTACACACTGCACTGAGAAGAAAAGATTATCAGAAGCAGGACGGTATGTAAGGGATAGTACAATGGAGCTGTTGCAAACTTTTGCTACAGCCTTATTAATAGTTGATAAAGGGGTAATACCCAGTAAAAATGACGATTAGCGCACTAAAAAATCACGAAATCCACTCCTAAACTCACAAAATGCTTTTAAACGCGAGACCGTAATGGCGGCCGGGGCCGCGGTTTTTATTGGGGCTCCCTATCTTCAATCAGTGCCATCTACACGAGGTTTTCTCGCAACACCACACAAGAAGAAGAAGAAATATACAATTGCCATAAGAAAACCGCGGCCTCGGCTGCCATTACGGTCTTGCATTTAAAAACATTTTGTGAGCTCAGGAGTGGATTTCGTGATTTTTTAGTGCGCTAATCGTTATTTTTACAGGGTCTTACCCCATAATCAACTATTAATAAGCCTGTAGCAAAAGTCACAGTATACTTATCTTACACAGTACTGAAACTCAATGTTAGAAAAACGGCAAATGCCCCCTGGTGGTGGATGGTTAACACTAACATCTTCCATTTGATTTGCATTAGACGCACGGTGGCGCCCCCTGATGATGGATGGTAAACAACTCAATTTTCCCATTTGATTACATTGAAAAACGACATTCGCCAAAGCGCTCCTATAGAGTTTCGCTACTGTGTAGATGAGTATACTGTGGCAAAAGTTTGCAACAGCTCCATTACCAGAACTCTAGTGTGTGTACCATAGTTCTTGACATTTTTTAAGAAATTCTAGTTCTAAGACCATGATCTGGTATGAATGCCAGAATTTTCTGGTCAAAATAGTAGAGTTTCTGTCGTCCACATATCGTTATGCTTCTGGTAATATGACAAAAATCTGATATTATGACTATCGCTTTTTTTTTTTATTTATTTTTTTTTTTTGTGTGGTTTGAGTGAAGAAAATCCGATGTTGCTATACTGCCCGAACAGCCAGCGCTGTGATATTGCAACGCGGTAGGGAGCACATGATGAGACACGTAAAATTCCCCGGTTTTCACGATGGTGCTTGACGGGTACTCGCATTTCACCGAGTGAGCTGTGCGGGGTGAGTGAGCTGTGATAAGGTTGAGTTAATGATTGAAGAATCGTCATTTCAAAACGCGCTCTTTTTCAAGATTCGGTTCCCTAAAATGACTCGTTCAATGAAGACTTTGTTAAAGGCTAATCCCATCATAATGTTCCCTACCACATCAATTTTAAACTACACTTTTCACAATAATTTTTTTTATTTTTTTTATTTTGTTATAAATGGAGTAAGATGACTTACTATCGAACATGAAATTTTCGGCTGCCAAGAATTTGAGAAAATTGCCGAATCCTCATGTTAATCGAAACCAGTGGCGTAGCGTGCAACTTGGCAACGTTGTATTGTGTTCATCTAAACTTGTATAATAGGTCGAATGCGAAGGTTTTCACTGAACTCCCTATAGTTCGATATTTTTCATGGGATTAAATTGACGAACTGCAACGTTGCCGAATATAGCACGCTGCGCCGCTGATCGAAACTATCTTCAGTACGCATAGTGCACTCTTGACTGTCAAAATTTATGAATTCGGCAACGTTGCAATTTTCCATTTAAACCCATGAAAAAGATCAAACGATTGGGTGTTCGGTGAACACCTTCGCATTCGACTTTTTACATGGGTTTAAATGGACGCAGTACAACGTTGTCAAATTGCACGCCACTTTGCGAGTATAGGCAAACAATTTTAGGTACTTTTCTCAAGGGCACTAGGATTTCAAATCAAGCGTTTTCGGGGGGTAAGGAACATAAAATCCAAAATGTCCTTTTTCCGACAAACCCTAAATTTGAACAATTTTATCTTCAATCAATGGCGACGCGTGCTAGCTGGAAGCTAATGCATTCAGTGGCGTGCCGTGACATTTGGCAACAATGTTATTTTTCCATTCAAATTCACCAAAAACGTCGAACGCTTTAGTCATCGGCGATGACCAGGCTTTCGATTTTTCTAATGTGTTTAAATGGGAAGAAAGAACGTTGCCAAATCGAACGTCTCGCCACTGAATGCATTCCGTTTATCTATAAACCCTTGTAAAATATCGATTCGAGGAAGTGCTCTGTGCAGTGTGCAGTGTGCACTCTCAGGGTTTCGACTTTTCTCATGACTTAATACGAACTAAGTGCAACGTTGTCAGATTTGCACGCACCGCCACTATTTGCAATGAACCGAATTGAATCGATTCAATATGTAAGAGGCACTCAGGACACTTAGGTACCCTCTGATTCTTTTGTTTAATTTTGTATTCCCTGCGCATCTCCAAATCGCTCAAATGAACGGTTTGTAAATTGAACGACCCATCTCCCGTGAAAGAGAGTGTATGGGGGGGGGGGTGAGGGAGAGAGAAACCAGAACCATAGAGCTTCACTCTTTCCTCTTCTTTTTTGGCATGCCGGAAAAAGAGGGTGCGGCACTACTGTGGGGGGGGGGGGGGGGGGGTTGGAGGCATGGAGTGGGAGCTTTGGATTATCTTTCTGCGGTAGAAGAGAATCTCGTTTTCTTCTCTCTTGGCTTTCGAGGACCCCGCCTCCCTTTGATGATCCCTGGGGCCTATTTTGTAATAATTACAAGTCCCTCCCTCCCTCCCTCCCCCCAACCTCCCCGCGGAGGTTACAAGTGCTCCTAAAGCGACAAGCATCGCGCTAACAACGTGCTCTGAGCTGCCGGTGATTTGTCATACGGTGATTCGACTGAAAAAAGAAAGAAAAAAAAGAAGAAGAAGAAAAAAGGAATGTTTTACCCTTGTAAAACACACTGCTCTTCTCTCCCCTCTCTTTTTTATGAAGTTAAAGAGAGCTCCCTGAATTTGAGCCAAATATACTGGAGCTCATTCCGTCCTTCACGTCAAGAATTGAGCTGTTCCGATGCAGCATTATTGTCTTCGTTGTTCCAGCTGGCAACGTTGTTTTTGTGTCCATTAAAACCCGTGAAAAAGCTCGAGCTTTTGCATGCACCAAGATTACCCTCGAATAGGTCTACAGCGAACTTTTGCGACAGAAATGGCGGGGCTCTAGCAAAATTTTGCTGTGAGCAAATGAATAGTCCAATGTGATGTTAAAACCAGAAAAAATCACAAAAATCACACTATAATAGTCTACACGGAAAAAAACTACGGTGAAAATAACCATACGGATGCTTGATTTTGGCACCTGCTAGATGTTATACGGTAATGTTAACCAGAAGTATACTACGTTTTGACTAGGTACTAGAAGATGTCACCTGATTGCATGTCGAAATTACTCAAGGTATCGGTACATGTACCATACTTCTGGTCAAGTTTACCATAGCAGGTGCCAAAATAAGGTACCCGTATGGTAATTTTCACTAATCTTTTTTTCCGTGTAAAATTCATTAAAAAACTCACAAAACTGCTCTAACGACAAGATCGTAAAGGCGGTTCAACGCAGGTATCATGAGATGCTCCTGTCTAATTTTTCACTTTCTCTACGGAAACAGACACAGAGTTATGTCTCAAATTAATTAGAAAGGAATCTCTCATGATACCTGCGTCTCTCCATCACAAAGCCCGATTCTGAGAGTGAAATTTCTGAATTTCTTGGGGACTCATCGTCAATTTTAAAGGTTTTCATGCAATAATAAACTCATCAGTCCCCTGAAACAAAAGTTTACAAGAGTTCCATTATGGAGGGTGGTAGTTGCGTCCCGTTTATTAAGGTGGCAACGCTGAGTTTTGTCCATTTAAACTTATGAAGAAGGTTGAACTATTTGAGGGGTACAGTGCACTCTCTCAAAACGATATTTTTGCTACGGTTTAAAAGAAACGAAATGTAGCTTTGCCAAATTACACGCTACACCAGTGGAGGGTTGATTCGTATGTAAAATCGTGTGAAAAGCACATTTGGAAGCATCAACAATTATCAAAACTTGCTCAAAACCCCACTGAAAGGGTTTAAAGAGAAATTCTCATAAAATTGATATCATTTTTCATTTTGTGCATTCAAAGAGGACTTGAGAGAGATGAAAGATATCCTGCTGGTGCAATAGGAGCTCAAATTTGGTGCAGCAAAATTTCATAGTAGCAGACTCATATGACTCGAAAAATCGTTGAAAGTGTTGCTGAGACTCTAACTATTTTTACTGCCGTCAATCATTTCATTTTCTGAGAAAAACAGAAAAGAAATATTATGGCTGTCCGTTTGCGGAGTCGTGGAATTTTAATTGCTCATTTCAACCACGCATGGTGAGCTCGGTTAATTCCCTCGAGTATATATAGCCTGTAAAATGTGTATTAAACACTCTATACGGTCCATCGCAATTTGTTCCTGATTTTTGTTTTTTTTTTTGTTTGTTCTTCATACATTTTCAATACCGGTGTGGAAAAAGGAAAACTAACAAACTTTTAAATTTTAAATCTTACAGAATGCCTCTCGTGTTTACTACATGTTTATTTGTTTTTATTGTGTTTTATTTTGTGTCGTCCTTTCCTTAATGATACGTTTAATTACATTCCTTTTTATTATGAGGTTTGAATATCCTATATTATATTTGTAAGAATGAAGCTAAGTTCCAGGAGAACCGTTGCACCGTTCGGGAGGGGCCTGGTACCGATCGGTCGGGCTCGGCTCCAATGCTTCGGGAAAAATATAAGTTTTTCCGTACGGGCCCCGCGTCCCTTTTTAAAATGCTAAAAACTTTTCTCTCAAAAAGTTGTGCGAGTGCGAAAAGGATGCGAATCAGTTCGTTTTGCGAGGGTGGGAGAGAGAAGCGAGATTTTGTCGTCCTTTTTTAAATGCATACGTGCGGAAGAGCATACGATTTTGTACGCGTGTGAGCGAGAAACGTGATGCTCTGATAATTTTTTTTTTTAATTCGATCGCACGATTTGACGTTACCATGGCGATCTTCATCATATGTTTTACTCGCGGAAGGAACCGTTCGGGTAGACGCATTTTAATAGTGACTTCATGATATCGATGTATAATTTTGACTTTTTATCCATATTTTTACGTAGATATACACAATGAGAGAGTCACATTGCTGCTAGCTGTGTTGAGAAATATACCAGGCACTTCAGAC
Organism: Trialeurodes vaporariorum; assembly: GCA_011764245.1. NCBI lineage: Eukaryota > Metazoa > Arthropoda > Insecta > Hemiptera > Aleyrodidae > Trialeurodes > Trialeurodes vaporariorum. The sequence continues at coordinate 46,078,019 of VMOF01000379.1, forward strand.
TTAATGAAAAATTTGTATAAATATTTTATGTTAAATACGGCAGCACTGTACAGTCTTCGATTGATGATGGCTTGACGAGGTTGCTGTATCGCTTCGCGATGTATAGAGCTTCGATACTTATCATATGTTTCATATGCATAGATATACAGAATAGTACAATCAACGATGACTTGATGAGATCGGTGCATTGATTCAATATCTCGAATATAACCCAGAAAATTTTGAGCAAGGTTTCTAGAATTTATAAAGAAACTAAAAGATTAGGGTTATTATTCATGAGTTGAGACGGTGGTTATACTTTTCTCAGAAATAATATACTGTCAAATATTACTGAATACTGAGTTAAGTAAGGTAAACACCCCAGTCGCCGACACCCCTGAAATTTGCACCAGTACCCGACACTTATTTTTCACAATGTGAAAAACATTGGTTTAGAGGCAATTTTGGTGGTTTGTGTTTTGTTTTCGAATGTTTCACATTTAAGGTCTCAGAAAAAACCACACAAAACACCAGTACTGCCACCAAAATAGTACTTTTTACAGTGTGAAAAATGGGTGTCGGGTACTGGTGCAAATCTTAGGGGTGTCGGCTACTGGGGTGCTTACCTTAAATAATTGGTTTTCTGTTGAAAATGCATCGTTTACTTTAAATGTATAAGTGATTCATCCAAGAATACTACTTACTAACAAACCAAAAATATGGTTACAGATTTTTTCATTTTTAAGTTGGCGATTTGAGTTGTTTTCGTTTCAGTTCGCGTTTTGGCGAGGTTATTTTTAAGGTCTGTTTTTTACCGATTTAAATCAAAGAAAAAAGAAAACAAAGTTTCGATAGATCTCTTGAGCCTTGAGTATGTAGTTTTTCTGGTTCGTTTGATTGTATACCTGTTATTTTTTAATCTGTGCAGTAATATTAGTGGGCCAGTCCGACGTTTATTTCAAGATATACGGTTCTTTTAGTGATGACTTGGTGATGGTGATGACGTCATCCGGTGATGAGCGTTCCAAACATCTTGCTCTCACGTAACCCCCATGTTGTACTGCTATACTCTAATTTTAAAAAAACGTATGTAGAGACATCTTTTGTGAAATATTTTTTTGGGAGAAATGAATTCCTCAATTTTAATGCGATTTGGCTGTTAACATGCCGTAATACGAGGCCCTGTGTATACGAAGCAGGACACTAGAAAGAGATGGGTATACACATGGGGATTGGAGGTCACGGGAGGTGGGTGAGATAGTTTGGAACGCTATGCGAGTTTTGTCACAACCGATTGCAACCGATGAGTGCATTATTGATGTAATTTTTGGCTAACCGTTGACTTCACACTGAAACTCTATGGTGAACTTGGGATGCCCTTAGTTGCTTGAACTGGGTCCGATGGACCCGTTGCGTCGTACGCTAAAATCGGCTGCCAATAGCTGTTCATTTGGGTTTTACAAACTTGAGCTTCGTGAAATGTCTAAAAAAAACTCTAAAAAATAGGAATTGCATCTTTGGGGGGGGGGGGGGGGGGGGCGACCATTCAAAAGCGCCAATCCCCCAAAAAAAATAAGCCAAAAACGCTAAAACATACACGAAGGAATTTTTGAAAAAGTAGCCCAAAAAACGGCAATTTGCTGCAAAATCAGTAGTCAAAAAGCGCTAAAAGAATGACCCTAAAATTAACATTTACGTCTTAAGAGAGACGTCTAAGGACGAAGTTTGCCTGAATTTTCGAGCCAACCTATTTAAAAAAATTACTGTCGTTAATAAAGGGCTGTTTGAAAAAGGCATAGTTTTCCCGCGCAAAGTTTCTCTCCCATTCATATATAGATTTTTGATATTCACTGAAACGCAATGTCCTATTGTCATGTCAGTTCAACGAAAGGTTATCGTAGGTGTGGGTGTGCGATCTCGATCATGCGTATTTGTTTGCTGATCCCGAACTTCTCATTTTATTGTGAATGCAGGTTTCTCACTCTCGCTATCTCTTTCTCTCCTTCCCTTCTTTCCTCTGTACAGTTCTAAATCGTATAATCCACATGCGCTAATACGGTGCATCCAAATGCGCCGATTCTGAAGGTTTCAGCGTCTCCATGAGCGCCAAAAAAAAATTGGCTGGTTTGGATCGGGCCCTCTTGAGAACGACTATACCCCTAAAAAATGTTTTAAGTTTCGTGTAAGGGGATTTGGGCGGGGGTTTGCTATTTTTGCCCCCCCAAATAATGACTCCTGTTTTTAAAACCTTTGGTGTACCCGAGAAAATAACACTTTAGTATTTCAGGAATAATAGAGTAAGTTTTAGATTTCGTTCTTCGGAGCAAGATTAGATGGGCGAATAGCAAACGGAGTTAGGGAGTGGATGATATCGAGTAAGTCTTAGCTCGAATAAACAAAAATCACGCGCAAGGCGCGAAACGGAACGCTTGGCCGCGAAGCGGCCACCGGCCACTAGTTACATAATAAAATTATGTTGAATTCAATTCAATTCAGGACTTGCCACTTGCCTGCAGGCAGCACAGGGTTCTTAGTGATTCACCCACTATGGCTGATCCATATGAGATTTTCCTTCTTAGTCTCTGCCCTTTTGAACGCGTGCGTGCGTTAGAAAAAGACAGAAGAAGGGGCGAAAGTCAAGTGGCAGCCCAAAATCTGTCCTTTTCTGCCTCACGTGTTCAAATCGGCAGAGAGAGGCGGGGGAGAGAGAGAGAGAGAGAGAGAGAGAGAGAGAGAGAGAGAGAGAGAGAGAGAGAGAAAGAGATTCTTGGATCCGCTATTGCATGCAGTGGCGAAGCGTGTAATTTGGCAACGTTGCACTGAGTCAATTTAAACCCTTTATGAAACGTCGAATGCAAAGGTGTTCACCGAACACCCAGCAGTTCGATTTTTTCATTGGTTTAAATCGACGAACTGCAACGTTTCCAAATCGCACGCTCCACCACTGATTGCATTCACAAACACGGTTGATGTCGTTTTTAGTAAAATTGTAAATAAACGCATTTTCAATTTCAAAACCTCAATATTATGAGGCATTGAAATATATTTGTATAATGAAGTATAAGGTATACGCCTTTAGATGTTGGAAAGTTTGTGCACTTTCTTCTCGATTATCTGAAATACTGAATGTGTTTACCAAAATGGTTTTTTTTTCTTTTTTTTCCCCGGAAAAAAAAAAGTATTTATTTATAAAAGGAGAAATTTAATTTGAAAATTTGGTTTCAGTAAACTTCTTATGTGTAATCTTTTTAACAAAGAAACAACTGCACAATCTTTGAAACATCTAATGGCGTATTCCTCATTATGTATTTCCACGCCTCATAGCCAAACAGCGGATGATTGGGAGGAGGGTAAAGGAGGGGAAACCCTCAAGTTTCAAGAACTTTCACTGGTTTTCGGGTCATGTTAGATAAAATCAGTAAGACAATCGGTATTTTTCAACTTTTAGGAGGCAGGAAATTTGTTCCATTTGCACCGCCCTGCCATCAGCGCTCATGATTCTGGTGTCAAAAAAAACTCCACTAATTACTGACGATTCACCTCAATGATTTGGAAGCAAAAAATTTTACAAGTAGTAAAAAGAAAACGGAAAAAAGAGAGAAAATGGTGCTAAAGTATTTATACTTGTTTCAAAAACTAATAATATACGTTTTAGTTGTTTTAATTCCTTAGTCGCCGATGGATTCAATCTCGTAAAACTTACGACTTTGCTTCGCTTCGAAAATCGACATACGCCTCTGAACAAAGCAAATTGAGCCGGTCTCAACAAAAGAGGGGCCTTAAAAATATCAAGTTTGCTATTCCGAAGAAATCTCAATCAAACCTCAGTGGCAATTCCTTGAAGAGAGCGCACCAGTTATTTTATTGGTTGAGCTTTCTTACGTAGAGAGCTTCAATCGAGGTCATTTCCAGAAAATTGCCCATAAAACAAGAGGTGCGCTCTTCCGGCAAAAATGTCTATTCAATCACAGTGCTGATTACTCAGGAAGAGCACACCCGTGGTTTTATGGACCTTTTTTCCGGAAACAGTCTCAATTGAATCCGTCTCCAATAAAACAATAGGTGCGCTCTTGCCGAGAAGTGTGCATTGTGAGCCAAAGGTGGGTCATAGATGAAGAGCATACCTGTTGTTTTATGGACCCTTTTTTTCCGGAGACGGCTTCAATTTTGCAGGCTCGATGACACTAAAAATTTGGGAATAAAAGTAAGCTCTCCGTTCGGTAATCATAAAAAAAGAGAAATATAAGAAAGTAATTACTTGAGAAGCTAGAATGAGCGAGGATGGGTTTTCAGTTAATTCGATGGTTTGGTCCAAGTCACAAAAAAAAAAAAAAATTAACTCATTTCCTTGAATGACAGGTCTGCTCGTCAATGGTCTGTCGCCAGAATCGCTGCGGTGGATCCATCTATCTCTGTCTCTCTCTCTCTCTCTCTCTCTAGCTCTCTCTCTCTCTTCTCTCTCTCTCTCTCTCTCTCCCCCCTTCTCCCTCTCTCTCCTCGCCCATTTAAACACATGTGCTAGAAAAGGACTAATCTGGGAGTCACCTGACTTTCGTTCATTCATCTATCCTTTTCTAACGGATCATACGTTCAAATGGATTGGAGAGAGAAGGATGATAGCGCGAGCAGACCTGTTTTAATGGAGAGGAGGTAATTGTTCTTCGACGTAGGCCATCGGAATAGAAGAGAAAAATTTTTTTTTCCGCTCGTTAAACTTCGGGTTTTGGTATCCAGGATCTACCTTTACAGTCGCGCAACGATGCGAATTCGAAAAAAATTTTGAAAAAGTACCCAAAAAAAACGGCAATTTGCTGCAAATCAGTAGTCAAAAAGCGCTAAAAGAATGACCCTAAAATTAACATTTACGTCTTAAGAGAGACGTCTAAGGACGAAGTTTGCCTGAATTTTCGAGCCAACCTATTTAAAAAAATTACTGTCGTTAATAAAGGGCTGTTTGAAAAAGGCATAGTTTTCCCGCGCAAAGTTTCTCTCCCATTCATATATAGATTTTTGATATTCACTGAAACGCAATGTCCTATTGTCATGTCAGTTCAACGAAAGGTTATCGTAGGTGTGGGTGTGCGATCTCGATCATGCGTATTTGTTTGCTGATCCCGAACTTCTCATTTTATTGTGAATGCAGGTTTCTCACTCTCGCTATCTCTTTCTCTCCTTCCCTTCTTTCCTCTGTACAGTTCTAAATCGTATAATCCACATGCGCTAATACGGTGCATCCAAATGCGCCGATTCTGAAGGTTTCAGCGTCTCCATGAGCGCCAAAAAAAAATTGGCTGGTTTGGATCGGGCCCTCTTGAGAACGACTATACCCCTAAAAAATGTTTAAGTTTCGTGTAAGGGGATTTGGGCGGGGGTTTGCTATTTTTGCCCCTCCAAATAATGACTCCTGTTTCAAAACCTTTGGTGTACCCGAGAAAATAACACTTTAGTATTTCAGGAATAATAGAGTAAGTTTTAGATTTCGTTCTTCGGAGCAAGATTAGATGGGCGAATAGCAAACGGAGTTAGGGAGTGGATGATATCGAGTAAGTCTTAGCTCGAATAAACAAAAATCACGCGCAAGGCGCGAAACGGAACGCTTGGCCGCGAAGCGGCCACCGGCCACTAGTTACATAATAAAATTATGTTGAATTCAATTCAATTCAGGACTTGCCACTTGCCTGCAGGCAGCACAGGGTTCTTAGTGATTCACCCACTATGGCTGATCCATATGAGATTTTCCTTCTTAGTCTCTGCCCTTTTGAACGCGTGCGTGCGTTAGAAAAAGACAGAAGAAGGGGCGAAAGTCAAGTGGCAGCCCAAAATCTGTCCTTTTCTGCCTCACGTGTTCAAATCGGCAGAGAGAGGCGGAGAGAGAGAGAGAGAGAGAGAGAGAGAGAGAGAGAGAGAGAGAGAGAGAGAAAGAGATTCTTGGATCCGCTATTGCATGCAGTGGCGAAGCGTGTAATTTGGCAACGTTGCACTGAGTCAATTTAAACCCTTTATGAAACGTCGAATGCAAAGGTGTTCACCGAACACCCAGCAGTTCGATATTTTTCATTGGTTTAAATCGACGAACTGCAACGTTTCCAAATCGCACGCTCCACCACTGATTGCATTCACAAACACGGTTGATGTCGTTTTGAGTAAAATTGTAAATAAACGCATTTTCAATTTCAAAACCTCAATATTATGAGGCATTGAAATATATTTGTATAATGAAGTATAAGGTATACGCCTTTAGATGTTGGAAAGTTTGTGCACTTTCTTCTCGATTATCTGAAATACTGAATGTGTTTACCAAAATGGTTTTTTTTTTTTTTTTTTTTTTTCCCCGGAAAAAAAATGTATTTATTTATAAAAGGAGAAATTTAATTTGAAAATTTGGTTTCAGTAAACTTCTTATGTGTAATCTTTTTAACAAAGAAACAACTGCACAATCTTTGAAACATCTAATGGCGTATTCCTCATTATGTATTTCCACGCCTCATAGCCAAACAGCGGATGATTGGGAGGAGGGTAAAGGAGGGGAAACCCTCAAGTTTCAAGAACTTTCACTGGTTTTCGGGTCATGTTAGATAAAATCAGTAAGACAATCGGTATTTTTCAACTTTTAGGAGGCAGGAAATTTGTTCCATTTGCACCGCCCTGCCATCAGCGCTCATGATTCTGGTGTCAAAAAAAAAACTCCACTAATTACTGACGATTCACCTCAATGATTTGGAAGCAAAAATTCTACAAGTAGTAAAAAGAAAACGGAAAAAAGAGAGAAAATGGTGCTAAAGTATTTATACTTGTTTCAAAAACTAATAATATACGTTTTAGTTGTTTTAATTCCTTAGTCGCCGATGGATTCAATCTCGTAAAACTTACGACTTTGCTTCGCTTCGAAAATCGACATACACCTCTGAACAGAGCAAATTGAGCCGGTCTCAACAAAAAGAGGGGCCTTAAAAATATCAAGTTTGCTATTCCGAAGAAATCTCAATCAAACCTCAGTGGCAATTCCTTGAAGAGAGCGCACCAGTTATTTTATTGGTTGAGCTTTCTTACGTAGAGAGCTTCAATCGAGGTCATTTCCAGAAAATTGCCCATAAAACAAGAGGTGCGCTCTTCCGGCAAAAATGTCTATTCAATCACAGTGCTGATTACTCAGGAAGAGCACACCCGTGGTTTTATGGACCTTTTTTCCGGAAACAGTCTCAATTGAATCCGTCTCCAATAAAACAATAGGTGCGCTCTTGCCGAGAAGTGTGCATTGTGAGCCAAAGGTGGCTCATAGATGAAGAGCATACCTGTTGTTTTATGGACCCTTTTTTTCCGGAGACGGCTTCAATTTTGCAGGCTCGATGACACTAAAATTGGCAATAAAAGTAAGCTCTCCGTTCGGTAATCATAAAAAAAGAGAAATATAAGAAAGTAATTACTTGAGAAGCTAGAATGAGCGAGGATGGGTTTTCAGTTAATTCGATGGTTTGGTCCAAGTCACAAAAAAAAAAAAAAATTAACTCATTTCCTTGAATGACAGGTCTGCTCGTCAATGGTCTGTCGCCAGAATCGCTGCGGTGGATCCATCTATCTCTGTCTCTCTCTCTCTCTCTCTCTCTAGCTCTCTCTCTCTCTCTCTCTCTCTCTCTCTCTCTCTCCCTCCTTCTCCCTCTCTCTCCTCGCCCATTTAAACACATGTGCTAGAAAAGGACTAATCTGGGAGTCACCTGACTTTCGTTCATTCATCTATCCTTTTCTAACGGATCATACGTTCAAATGGATTGGAGAGAGAAGGATGATAGCGCGAGCAGACCTGTTTTAATGGAGAGGAGGTAATTGTTCTTCGACGTAGGCCATCGGAATAGAAGAGAAAATTGCGTTTTTTCCGCTCGTTAAACTTCGGGTTTCGGTATCCAGGATCTACCTTTACAGTCGCGCAACGATGCGAATTCGATCGATGCATCAAATAGATTTTGGATCGGCGACTCATCTTCATGCAGCGATGCCAAATCTAATCAGAGTTGCCTTTTATGCATGCGTGAATGTACGAGTATTAAAATGATCATTTTACCGGCGCACTGGTGAACGGGTCAATGGGAGGGTTAGGACATGAAATAATTGACTTTACTGGTTGAGAAAAGATTACAGATGCGAGTATTATCGAGCATCACAGTCATGCACTGAACTGAGTTATGTGTAATCTTTTCTTAACCGGTGGAATCATCGTTGAATTGAAAAATGGCATTTATTATACGCAAAACGGCAGCTCTGGTTTATATCAAAGTTTTCCTATATTAACCTTCCTCCAACCTGGGGTCTGGCTCTGCACTTTTGGCCGAGAAGAGACGAGACGAAATAGAGGGAATCAATCATTCCCATTGGTTTAAATGGCGTCACGTGACAAAATTGAAGTCATTTGAGTCATTCATTTCAAAAAAATGACTCCACCGACCATCGAATGACTCGCAATCAGTGTTATCACGTGACCCCGTTCAAACCAATGAGATTGGTCGAGTCGAGCTATCTTGTCTCGTCTCTTCCAAAAGAGCAGAATCAGCTCCCAGCGGGCCGATCCTTGAAATTCACCACTTTTGAATAGACTGGATCAGAATGGAAAGCGGTGATTGGTGGAGACGAGTCACGTGGTTGCCAAGTCTAATCAAACTACAGAATTTATCTAATTGGTTATCGGGCAGTCTTCGAGTACCTGATAACCAATTGGATAAATTCCGTAATTTGATTAGACTTGGCAACCACGTGACTCGTCTCCACCAATCACAGCTTTCCATTCTGATCCAGTCTATTCAAAAGTGGTGAATTTCAAGGATCGGCCCGCTGCTGGGCGTCCATTACTTGAAACTTTGTTCTGTCATCGTGCAGGTTTGCATTCAATTCGATATACTTAGTATACGTGCATTGTGCATTTCATATTCACTAATGCAAACATACTGCATCCAAGAAACTAGTTCCGATTGGTATCATAGACGGTGCCGTCTCAGTGCTGCCCCATTACCCTCTTGAAATATTACCTGTGGGAGGGGGTTATGGAAGGAGGGGGGGGGGATAAACCGGAACATTCTTTTTAGAAAACAGAGCACCGAAATAAAAATAAAGAATGACGAATAAATGTTTCGAGTGCATTAACATAATAACACGGCGTGCTTGAAAAACTCAGGGGGTCTGGGACTGGGCGGCCGTGCCAGCACGGCCGTGGCTGGGGGCTGGCTGGGGCGTGCCAGTAAATATAGAAAATAAATTAAGCTTAATAGAATTGCGCGCTCAAGGAGAGGATGAGTTGAGTCGAGGGGGCGCAAAAGAAAAGTCACTTACATTGAACGCAACACCAACAGAAGATACCTCTTGAGTCGTGTTTCCTCTCTCTTACCCCTTCCCCCTCCCCCCTCACTCCCCCCTCACTCCCCCTCACTCTCTCTTCAGCCATCCCCCGACCCATCAACACCCACCCCGTTTCCACCGAAGAAAGGCATCCTGTTCAGTGCTGTGTAAACACGTCCTCTCTTTTCTTTTTTTTTTTTTTTTTTTTTTGTTTTTTATGGGTATATAGAATTCGCGGACGAGATCTTCCTCTTTTCGTCGTAATATTGCCAGATTGTGCAAAAAAAAAAAAAAAAAAAAAAAATGTTGAAGCTTTGGAAAGTGCGTGAATGGGGCAGTTGCAAAAGTCTGAAATGGGGCTCTTGAAAAACTTTTGCTTTTGCACGGAAAAAAATAGTTGGTTAGATTTACCATCGTGATGACTGATTTCTGCATTTGCCTAAAAGATGGTAAACTTGACCATATATCGGGTTGAATGAACTAGAAACTGGTTCTTTTCAACCCAATGTGTGAAGAAGTTTGCCAACTTTTTGGCAGGTGCAGAAATCAGTCATCATGATGGTAAATCTTACCAACAATTTTTTTTCGTGTGGGGATTGAAGAGTTGATTCTTGCATAAAAACCGGTTAAAATAACTATGAGTACGCTAAAAAATCACGAAATTCACTCTCAGAATCGGGTTTAATGGTGGAGCGACGTAGGTATCATGGGAGATTCCTATCTAAATTGAGACATATCTCTGTGTTTCCGCAGAGAAAGTGTCATTATAGACATAGGAATCTTCCATGATACATGCGTCGAACCGCCATCACCACCTTGCCATTGGCATTATAGCAGTTGTGTGAGTTTATTGCTATAAATTTTAGACTTTCTTATAGTGTGGTTTTCGTGATTTTTGCTAGTCTTTACAGAAGATTGGACTATTGACTTGCTTATAGCAAAAGTTTGCAAGAGCCCCATTGTGTGTTTTTTTAAAGAAAGTGATTTTGATGTACAATGATACCTGCGTGACTCCGCCGTATATGTTGCTCTTAAATGTCGGAGCTAAAGCAGTTCGCAGCTGGCATGGGGAATTCCTGTCTAATTTGTCACTCATTTTAAATGAAACACGCAGATAGGAAAGCCTTGAATGAGGCAGTTGCAAGGGTCTGAAATGTTGTGTTTTATAAAGAAAATGATAGGGCTTGTTGTGCTGAGAACAATGGTGCCTTTGATTTTTTCATAAGTGCCCCAGTTTTGGAGGAACTTACACTTAAGTAAAGTTTTTTTTAAAAAAAACTCGTGTACGTAAAGTGAAAGCTCCATGAGGATTTCCCATTTAAAAACAATGTATTTTGGGCCAAAATCTCATCTCTGAAATAATTAGATTAAATTAAAAACCAAAGGCATCTTTGTTCTCAGCTCATCAAATACTTTCATTTTCTTTATAATAAAAAACACAAAATTTCAGATCCTTGGAACTGCCCCATTCTATCATTTTATGCAAAAGAAACATCATTGTAAGTTTCCCCATTAAAACCAAATAAATATGATTCAGTATATTCTTATATTTTCCCTTAATAATTGAAGTATGGGAACAATATGGTGGGTGGAAAATCTCGATCAGTGGTACAAATAAATCGATACTTGCGCACAGCTACAAAAACGGTATTAAGAAACGTTGCAATAGATTCGACGATGATTCTTTCTATACGATCTGGCAACAGGGCCCCGTCTTGACTTTTGAATTTTGTCTTGTGCCACCGACAGATCTCTGCTCACGAGTCTTCCTCTCCGCCGTCCCTTTCTTTAAAGAGAAAACCTTTCCCGGAGACTTTAATCTACACCCCCCCTCCCTCAATTCCCCCTCCATCCCCCCCATCATTCCAAAGAGAAAAGAAATACTTTAGCAAATAAAAACAGAATTAAACAATTGAGGTGGCTGCGCTGGGAAAAAAGGGCTCATAAAATGTATAGGGTCTGTTCTATAACAGGATCCGCGTACGACGTAACCCGAAAGTTTATTTCCTGGAAAGAGAGAGCTTGAGCACTCTCTTGATATTTCACGCGGGCCCTTTTCTTCCAAGAATCTCTCCCGGTTTTGGTGTTTCCGTGCAGCTCTATAACTTTGCAGTCAAAAGTTGCTGTTGAGAATACAAAAACCGGTTGGCTTTACTGTCAGTATATTATTGGTAACTACTTGGGACGTATTTAGAGTTTTATCTTTCATCTAGATTTGGAAAAATTGTCCAGTTTTCTTCGTTTTTTTTTCTTCTATGATTTACTTCAGGTGATTCCAGGCAAAAGTTAGAGATCTTTCAATCTGATTTTAATCAAAGTATTTTCCTAAATGTTGTTTTTTTGCTGTAGTGTGCAAATGGGATAACAGTGATAACACAACATATGATTATGTTTATCAGCGGAACGTCGAGGTCTTCTTCAATTTATGAATTTCTTTGTAGTAGGTAATGTCTTTAGTATAACCAATTTTGATGCTTGCGTTGTCATGAAAATTCCCTTGAAAAATTTAAAAAAAGTGAAACATTTTACAGATAAGATTAATTTATTAATAATAGTAATAATTAATTAATTAATTAATTGCCCGAAAAAAGACATTTCAGAAATTGACGAGAGGTACTATTACCTTCAAAAGGAAGTCCCCGAAACTATTCTTGTTAAATATTTCTGTTATTTTAATAAAAAAAAAATCCCATTTTCCAAGGAATGCTTTCAAGGGGCATTTCACCTGATTCTTAAATGCTTGAAAACCGCGAAATTGTTTAAAAATTTCCCAGATTTGAAAGAGTGAACATTTTGATAACGTCACTTCCTTTCGCGCTATCGCGCAGGCCATAGTACCATCTAGCGGATTAAAATATTCTAAAATTTTGCCTGCGGAATCACCCTAAGTTAATGAAAATATTTCACTCGCAGCACGCGCTTTGAGAAGAAACGAAAAACAACGGATAAGAAAAAAAAAAAAACAAAAATCCTATTCAAGTATTTAACCTAAAATTCCTGTGACCTGGCTCTCTCCCTCTCACTCCTTCGCTAACACGCGATAGAATTCGCGTTTTCACGTAAATGTACGCTGGACGGTAATTACAAATAAACTATACGGTCGGGACCCCGCGTGGCGACTGAGCGACTCGCAGTATTTATTATTGTAGTTCTACATTGTTGTGATGCATTACAATTAATTTCCAGCGCTGGGAAATTGCTCGGCGTATGTCTTTTCGCCTCCCCTGCATCTCCCCCACAACCCCTTTTTCTCCCTCACTCCCCCTCCCCCCTTCACCACCCGCACCCTTTCCTTTCCCTGCTTGAAACTATGTACATTAGGGCCGTAAAAAATTTTAAAGACGAGCTCCTCAGAATGTGCGCGCGAAAAGCGAGGAGCGAAATGGATTCTCCGTTTCGTTTCAGTAATTAAGTAAGTGTTTTATTATTTTGTCAGTTGCTATCGCTGTAATGTTTATGTTCGAGTGTCGAATTCTTATGCGTCGCTCATTCGAATCATCATAACCATCGGCGGATACAGGAATTTATCTGTCTTCCTCTCTTCTCATTTGAACGCACGTGTTAGAAAAGGATAGCAGAGGGGGCCATCACGTGACTTTCGCCCCCTATATCAGGCCTTCTCTAACTCGCGTGTTCAAATTAGAAGAGAGGGAGACAGACAAATTCCTGTTTCCGCCGATGGTCATAACCAAGTGTTTGTAAGTACCCATCAATGAGTAAACTTTTAAGTGAGTATTCAGTGGAGTTTTAGCACTTAGTACTTATTACTTGTGTACCGTTAAATTAGTCAATAGTTTCTGTCATTTCGGAAACTTGATACGAAACATTAGCAGAGACCTTTTTTTTTTTTTTAAGTTTACGACGGATCGTATTCTATTTGCTTGTCGGCATGGAAAAAGGAACGATTACCTCAAAATCGATAAATTTTAGCGTCTTAATTGAATGAGTGGTTTTAAATTGAATTGTAATTTTTTTCTGAATGGGTCCGCTCAAAAATGCTGAAAATTTTTTCCCCCCCAAAGAATTTTTTTTTTTTTTTTTTTTTTTTTTTTTTTTTTTTTTTTTTTTTTTTTTTTTAATTTCGAAAGCCTTTTAACATGTTGGTGAGCTCATCCGCAGCTCGACCGGCTCGTACATTGTGGCGACAATGTTCTTTTTCTTCATTGAATACTATGTAGAACAATCGATTTGACCGTCAAGGCATGCTTCACCAACAAGCGATTGTTGTACATAGATTCAAATGGAGGAAAAACTCTGTTGCACTAGCAGATCCAAGCTATTGTCCTTCTCTCTCTACGCCCATTACAATGCATGTGTTAGCAAAGGATAGAAGAGGGGGCGAAAATCACGTGACTGTCCCTAATCTGTCCTTTTCTATCATACGCGTTCTAATGGGAGAAGAGAGAGAAGGATAGGTTCCTGGATCCGCCAGTGCTCTGTTGCCACATTGGATGAGCCATACACTTGCGAAAGCGAATCGATATAATGAAGATACGAGCGTCAGTGGCGGCTCGTGCGATTTGGCAACCATGCTTTTTTACCATTTAAACCTATGCAAAAGTATCGATATCTTGGGGGTGCATTGCACCTCCTGAAGATCGATTGTTTTACATAGGTTTAAATGGAGGGATTCCACTGTTGCCACATTGCACGAGCCGCCACTGACGAGCGTTCATGATAACCTCTCCCCCCCCCGGCTATAAATTTGTCGATTGTTACTGACTGTTTGCCTTTTGATAAGTTTTTGTTTTGATCTAATTTGTCCTTCAAAGCCGATGATTGATAGTGCGTATACCACTCCGATTTTAAATCGCGATTTCGGAAACTATCCAAATATACTGAAGTGCTACTTCAATTGATTACTTACTCAATGTGTTGCCAATAATTATTAAAATTGAAGCATATCGGTGAGTCAGCAATTAGCGAAGAAAAAATAGCTAGTAAGTAAGCTCGTAAAATTGAACACATGTAATGAATCGTATTTTTCCGCCTTTGTCGGTGAACGTAATTGTTTCCTTAATAAGTTATCTAATGTTTTCAAAATTTAACTTATTTTTTGTTAAGTATTTTTCCAAACAGAATATTATTCATGTGGCAAATTCAAGGCCAATAAATCAGTCACCAGCCCAAACAACGAAGAATATAATGTAAATTCCATGGAGAAGCGTGCAATTTAGCAGCGTTGCATTTGGTCAATTTAAACCCATGAAAAAAATCAGAGAGTATAAAGAATCGGCAAAGACTATCAAATTCGACCTTTTTGTCTGCGTTCAAATGGAGGAAATGATGTTGTCAGATAGCACGCAGTGCTACTATAAAATTCAATTTTCATGTAAGACCAACGAACTCTAACCGAAGAGGGGCGACGCCATATTATAAGTCCTCTCCCAAAGTGAATTAGCATATGGACGGAATGGTTAGTTTTTGCCCCTTATTTTTCAACCTTAAATTGTGCCGTTTTTCGAAACGACACTTTTTCAATGTTTTTTACTTTTTCGTTCTATTTGACTGTTTTCTCTATTTGACCTAGTGCGGGGCACTCATGGTTGGTTTTCCCCATCTTGTCTGTCCCTTGGTTGAGGCTTCTGGCGTTCGATTTCTCGATTCTTCCGGTTGCGTTGACCACCCCCACCCACCTTTCTCATGCACTTCCTCTTTTTAGTAAGGTTTTCACTTTGAGTTTTCGACCCTTGGAGGTACTCAGTTTTGAACTGCCGCGGCCGAGAAGTGAAGAGCTCACCCCTGGACGTTCAGTTAGTTTTATGTTTTCAGTCAAATCTAGTCATCTTCGTTTGAATTATGCGCTCGCTGAGTTTTAGAAATCTACCTGTTCCTGTTTTTTTTTCATCTTGGATTTTTCCTGCCCCTTTAAGGGTGAGTTTCGATTGGTTTCGTATTTTCTTGTTTTCTCGTGTGCTTCAATCTGAGTGAGTTAAGTGATTTATTTTGAAGTACACGTGAGATTTTCGTTTATTGTTTGTCTTTTCGTTTTGTGTTCTACTATTGGTTCCCCGCCGTCTGCGAGTTAACATGTCCTTATTTTCCGTTTCTAAGAGTTTCGATTTTCTTATGTTTAATGTAGGGTTCACGTTCCTGGTCTGATTTTATGATTCACGTTTCTGGTCTTTTCTGGCTCATGATTTTGATTGAAAGTAAATAAAAATATCTCTCTCAATTCTATATAACCAATTTCAAATCTATAAGTCGGGTCATTATTTTGTAATGGGTGAGACATTCAGACGACTTTGAAGTAATTTTTTTCAACTTTTTAATCATTTAAATGAAAAAACTATCCCACCAACAGAAAGGTCTTAACTTCTAGATAGTGATAGGATTTTCAAAATTTAAAAAACTTCTATCCAAAACTGAGAAAAGAGCAAAATAAGGGTGTAACGGGTGGGACAGAAAATGGACAAGGTTTGTGAATCACTTCAGAAAAAGTTGAAACTGTGTGAGTTTTGAAGAGATAAAAAATTGGAAAAAATATATGTTAAAGGTGAGGGTATAAGCTTTGATCCCACATGATTTTTTTTTTTTTTTTTTCATTTTCTAAATTATTTTTCTCTAAAAAAATTAAAAAGTAGCGAAACGGGTGGGACAGCTAGGTTTTGTAACGGGTGGGACGCGTGTGATTTTGTCATTGAAAATACACATCAAACCTGCTGTAACATCAACACGTTTGACCTTTTAGATATTTTAGTGTAGAATGACCCAGTCCCAAAGTTTGATTTAAGGTTGACAAATAAGAGGCAAACAACGTCCTTATGGTATATCATTTTTGTCTCTATTTTACTAATGTAATGCATACAACAGCTTAAAGCTCTAAACACATGCCTCTTTGATCAGACCGCTCGAGCGTGTGTGGCGGCCTTAACTCTTACGTTTCCAGACGAGTGTAACCAACCACACCATTATCTCTTTTTTCTTTAAAGTAATCTTATCCTGCGGTTTTAAAATTCCCGCGCGAGCCGGCCGCATTTTTCTTGAAAAAGACCGCGCGCTCGAAAAAAAAGAAGAAAAAAAAAAGTGTTTCAAATTTGCGAGACACACTTTTTGCAGAGCGCGCTATGAGTTATGGGGGTCTTGTGTTTTCTCATTTCACAGTCCTCGTGGTAATTATACCCACTCACCGGTAAGATTAATTAAGAAAAAATGGATGTATATATGTATATAGACGTAGCCAGGATATCGTCTTTCTCTCTCTTAGCTCATTTAAACGCATGTGTTAGAAAAGGACTGTAACAGGGGCTGAAGTCACGTGACAGCCCCTATATCCATCCTTTTCTAACGTATGCTTTCAAATGGACTAAGAGAGAGAAATACAATATCCTGGCTACGGCTATGTATATGTATATACTCGCGGCCGAATGATTTGTTGTGCTGCGGTCGAGTTTAAAAGGATGGCGGGCGAGGCTGGCGGCAGCGCGTAATGCACCGGGTTGAAAATGGTGAAATGAAACAGTTCCCAAGGAAACTAATGATAATTAAGTTCGCTCAAAATATTAGTATCTGAATTATGCGAGTACTCGACGCTATAGCTCTCAAGTGCCTCCACATGAAGCAAGACATGTAGCTTTGTAAAGTTACCGCAATGGAAGGGGTGGGTAGTTAAAGGTAAAAAAAAAAAAAAAACTTATAAGCTTGAGGGGGCACATCAGGTTGTCCTGTCATATAGCAAACCTACGTCAGAGTGACTAATATTTTAAGTTATGATTCAATTTTGTTGGAAAAATTCAGAGTCTTCAATCTGTGGGTACAGTAACAGTGTACACGTGGTAAAGAAGTCTGGTATGGAATCTACCATCTTCGCTGATTTTGAAGTTCTGTCCTGTCATCTAGCGGACCTACGTTAGAGTGACTAATATTTTAAGTTATGATTCAATTTTGTTGGAAAAATTTAGAGTCTTCAATCTGTACTTAAAATAGGAGCGTACAGTGTACACGGTAAAAAAAGACTGGTGTAGAATCTACCGTTTGCGCTGATTTTGGAGTCAGCTATCAAGTAAATGGTAAATGTAACGTACATTATGGTAAATTAAGTTAACTTGTTGGTACATGTATCACACAGAGAAAGATGCTTCGCAGTTGTTAGAGCTGAAGATTCGGTTAATTCGATCACCGAAGTTTTCGGTTGAAGAAACCAAAAGGTTCGGTCCTAAGCACCAAATACTTCATTAAAAGTACCGGAGGTTTCGGTATAAATTAAAGCCCAATTCCGCCTCTACCAAATTCTACTCGGTACTATTAATGAAGCATTCAGTACTCAGGACCGAACATTTTGGTTCCAGCAGCAGCCGAAAACTTCGGTGATCAAATTTTATCGAAGTATTTTTCTCTGTGCATTTAGTGAAATTTACCGTACTTGATAGCTGACTCCAAAATCAACTGTGCATCAGATGGTAATTTCTACTTGTTATTTTTTTTCCGTGTAATCTATTGGCAAAATAATATGACTCTTTCATGCCATCGAAAGTCGTTGTTTTCGGACTATTGGATGATGGATATTTTCTGAAACGGCGGAATCCACCATTGGAGTATCAAAGTATCCGATTTTTTTTTTTTTTTTTTTTTTTTTTTATTTAAAATTGGTAATGGAGACTCTCCGCGCGCTGATCCTGATTGAGAATAGATTAAACATCAGAGTATTTTTGTGCTTTACAGACATTCACCCAACTGAAGTGTGTAATATTATGATCAACCGATGGCAGATCCGATGGTAATCGAGTGCTTTTTCTACCAACGATGAAGATGATTATTTAAAATGATTCACTGAGAGAAATCACTTCTTTAAAAACAAGGAAACACGATTACTTTTGACAATTTTATTCCTTGCGCGAAGTAAGCTCTGATTGCATGAAGGAGAATCACTGTCACAACAAAAGATCATTCATTTATAGCAGCAGAAATTTTCCTTGGGTTAAAGGAATTTATTTCCCCATAGTCAATATTTCATTGTGCAGTTTCTTGAACACAAAGGAAATACACCTTGGATTAAAAAAAGAATTCTCTCCGTGTTTGTTTGTTTTTTGTTTTTTGTTAATTTTATGACTTTGTTTCCTTCTTTGGAACCAGACAGCCAACTACAAATGTACTAATTGTCCGAAGATATCTACGACTGTTTTTTGACATCCATGCCAATCAGAAGTGGAAGGATCTGAGGTCGTCAAATTTCACCTCGACCGGAATTCGAACACAGAATCTCCGGACTAGTGGTCATAGTTGCACTAATCACCAGACCACAGAGGCGGGCAAGATGATTTATAATGTTTAATGGCCAAATAAGTTGAAAAAGTCTACTCATTGTGCGCCAGAGTGCAGCACAAGTTCACCCGAGGTGAGTTTGTGTTGATTGGAGCTCGGATTGGACTTTGCCTGCGTGCAGTGGAACTTTACCTGAGACCGGTACACTGTGGTCTGAGATCGTCAAAAAGTGGGCGAAAATCAGTGAAAAAAAATGTCATCATAAATCATCGTTTTTCACCTTCTAAGCTTATTACGAAACTTTTCCAAGACATTTCTAGGTTTAAATTACTTGTAAAAAGTGTTCTCTAGAAATTATTTTTGGTCTTGAAAGTTTATAAGTGATGAATTTACAAGGGGTGTCCCAAAAGTACTGCACACTTTTGTCTGGATGGGGGGCGAACGAAAGCATACATCAAAAAACGGTTTAAAAGGGCCAATTGTCCTAGTAATTACTTACAAATCAAGACCAAATTCAGATCTGTAAGTTAAATGTTCACTGAGTTACAGCGATTTGAAAATGACATGTCGAGCTGACCCCTCCAGGATTTTGAGCAGGTTTTTCGAGGGGGGAAAAAGAGAGTTCAGAAATCAAGTGGTTTTATTTGTTTAAACAAATTTTGCAGGATCTAACCAAGACTGACAAAAATATGATGCTTGCATTTTTCCGCCTTTTGACACTGTGTTATGCTGCCAATTTGTTCTCTTCTCTTCTTCCCTTCATTCTCTTGAGAACTTTTGATTTCTGCACTTTCTTTTTTCCCCCCTAGAAAAACATGCGAAAAATCCTGGAGGAGTCAGCTCGACCTGTCATTTTCAAAACGCTGTAACTCAGTGAATATTTAACTTACAGAGCTGAATTTGATCTTGATTTGTGAGTAATTATTTGAACAATCGCCTTTCATAAAATGTTTTTTGATATCTGCTTTTTTTCGCCCCCTCCCAGACAAAAGTGTGCAGTACTTTTGGGTCACCCCTTGTATGTAC
The DNA here is from genome assembly GCA_011764245.1 of Trialeurodes vaporariorum. Classification (NCBI taxonomy): domain Eukaryota; kingdom Metazoa; phylum Arthropoda; class Insecta; order Hemiptera; family Aleyrodidae; genus Trialeurodes; species Trialeurodes vaporariorum. Next base: position 46,097,546 of record VMOF01000379.1, read on the forward strand.
AGTGGCAGCTCCTGAGATGCGATATATCGATGTCCAATGCCTTTTAAAACTATACAAAAGTATCGATTTCTCGAGGGTTCAATTGCACCCCCTGAAGATCGATACTTTTCTATAGTTTTAAGTGGAGTAGAAATCGATATATCGCATTTCACGAGCCGCAACTACCCTTATATGAGAAATTAACTATCTGATTTTGGCCACTTTTTAGCGATCTCATAGCTCACAGTGCGGCGGTGCGATGCCGCATGCCCCATGCCGTGCGGTGCAATGCAGGGCGCTAATGCTACACTTTGAGCCGAGCGGAGCAGCCACCGCACTGTGGAAAAACTCGTGCGATTTTTCCGGACTTCCGGATGGGCCGACGGACTATGGTCGGTGAGCTTTACATTTAATATTGCTGGTCTAAGGTGGAAATAAAGCACATATTTTTCTCCCATAAAATAACAGCGGGGGCTAATATTTAAAATCATTTGTTAAAACTTGTATGCTGTCTGATTGGAGGGGGTTTACAACCGAACTTTACTAAGTTCTTCAAAACCGCATCCGCTTCAAAAGTACCATTTGAAATGCATGCAGAGGATGAAAAGTGAATAAGCATGGGCGGAGACAGCAATTTTGCAACCGTCGATTCTTTCCATTTGAATGTATGAGAAACAATCGATTCTTGAGGGGGCCATGGCCCCATTTCTAATCGATTGTTTTTCGTTTATTTTCTCATAATATTGGACCATTCATTTCCTCACAGCAAAGTTTGCAAGAGCCTCATTTGGCCCTTCCTTTAGGTCTCCGTATTCTGTTTCCTATTTTTCTTTTCCTGGTCCTGATCCAGTGGCGTAGCGTGCAATTTGGCAACGTCCTAATGTGTCCATTTAAATTCCATTGAAAAGATCGATTTACTAGGTGTTCGGTGAACACCTTCGCATTCGACCTTTTGCAGGGGTTTAAATGGACTTATACAATGTTGCCAAATTGCACGCTACGCCACTGCCCTGATCCTATTCTTACTCGCGTGAAAGACACACTGGATATATTCCATTCGGATCCAATGGGCGACGCTGAAGTTCACTGGTGAATGTGCAAACTTCGCGTGCGTGCAGCTTTCGCATGCAACCTGATCTGCGCGGTCGTGGCCCCGATCTAATAGTGCCCGCGCATGCGATTACCATTTAGATGACTGGGATCCGCTGATCCGGCTGATCCGGCTGATTCAGCTGATCTCTTCCATCACGCATGACCCACGACGACAACGATGCGCTCCTGAAGAAAGTCGCACAGTTGGAAAGTTGAGCTTCAGCTAAGGGTTTTTAGAGACTCAGCACTCGGCAGGCAATTAACCCTTACAAAAAAGCGTACCAATGGCAGCTCGTGTTATGTGGCAATAACGCATAATCTGCATTCAAACCTATGTGTGAAACAATCTATGTTCAGATATCGATACTTTTGCATAGGTTTAAATGGCAAGAAAGCATGGTTGCCAAATCACACCAGCCGCCACTGAGGTGTACTTAAGTGGAAAAAGGGTTGGTGGATGGGAGTGGGCAATCGAAAACACCCCCCCCCCCCACCCTTCCTTAAACCTCCGAGGATAAGAGAGCTCAATATTTTTAAGACTTTTCGATACTTTTCTTATGCATGCACTGCCACGACAAGAATCGTTGAATCGACTTTACGTACAGTCGGAGACAAAATAACAATTCCAGACGATGCCTCAGATTTTGGATTAGAAAAGCCTCTCTCACAATCAGTGTTATGCCTGCAGATCGAGGATAAAAAGCCATATCGTCCCCATTTAAATCAATGTAAAACGTACGGCTTTTTTACCCCAATCTGGCAACACTGCTCACAATGTTTGATTTTATTGTTGATATTAGTTTGTTATGAGGTTCTTGCTATTTTTTTTTTTTTTTTTTTTTTTTTTTTTTTTTGCTATGTACGATTGAATAGTTAATTCTTGTGTAAAAACCAGCAGAAATTACGATGAGTATGTACTGAAAAAACACGAAATTAACTTTCAGACTCACAAAATTACTTAGGGGTTTCAGGCGGAATGGCAGAGCTACGCAAATACCATGGGAGATTTAAATACCTAATTTTTGGTTTTCTATTGCGTGGCTCTAAAAAGAAAGTGAAATATATTAGACAGAAATCTCATATGACACCAGCGTATGGTTCCACCATTCAAGTGCAAAAAGCGTGGAGCTATATGCACATCATAGCAGATGCCTATATCTAAGCCTTCCTCTCTACAGAGATACACAGAGAAAATTCATAAATTTGATATAGGAATCTACCTTGATACAGCTGCGTAGCTCCGACATTACGCCCTGAACCTCAAAGTAATTTTGTGAGACTGTTGTGAATTTCGTGAATTTTTCCAGAACACTCATAGTCGGTTTTATTAGTTTTTATGCAATAATTAACTATTCAATCGCTTACAGCAAAAGTAAGTGATATCCCCACTTTGGGAGGACATATGGAATTAAGATGATTATCGAAACACTCTCATTTGTTTAAATGGGACATGCTTATCATTACATTTACCTTGGTTTTTATTAAGGATAAAAGTGATAATCGATACATTTACCGTTGTTGAAATGGAACAAAAAAGATGATCAATATACTTACCTTAATTTTTATAAAAGATAAAAGTGATAATCGATACATTTACTTTTGTTGAAATGGAACAAAAAAGATGATCAATATACTTACCTTAATTTTTATAAAAGATAAAAGTGATAATCGATACATTTACCTTTGTTGAAATGGACCAAAAGTGATGATCAATATAATTACCTTAGTTTTTATAATGGATACATCAAATGATAATCGATACATTTACCTTTGCGGAAATGGAACAAAAGTGATGATCAACATACTTACCTTGGGTTTTATCAATGATAAAAGTTATAATCGGTACATTTACCTTTGTTAAAGTGGAACAAAGGTGATTATCGATAACACCATGGTTTTTTATGTAGGATAAAAGTCATAATCGATCATTCACCAGCCACCTCTGGCCAACTGACAACAGCGTATTGCGAGGAAAGACATAAATCAAGGATGTACTTTTCGCTACTTTGCAGAAATATTTTCCTCAGCATAATGGCGTGGTATCTGCTATTTTCAGCGATCCTCTGAAAAAAAGAGGGTGGATTTATATATATTTTAAAAAAAAAAAAGAGAGAGAGAGAGAGAGAGAGAGAGAGAGAGAGAGAGAGAGAGAGAGAGAGAGAGAGAGAGAGAGGAAAAAAGTGAGGTTCAACTTCTCCAGTCGCATGACTGTAAGAGAAGAGGAAGCGCTGACCAAGCACACGCAAAACGCGATGGACCGAAAATTGTCAAGTTATTATGATTAATGTTTTCAGTTGGGTTAGTAGACTGTATACAGCGATGGTGAGGTGGCGATGTCAGCCAAATAGCATGGTTGCGTGAGATATCTCCCGGGAGCTCCACGAAACAGCTTGGAATCTTTGAGAAAAAGGCCAAATGGAACTAAATCAAACGAAAATGTGCAAAAAAGAAGAAAAATAATGTATGAAGATGCACACCATCTTGCGAGCGTATAGGTATATTGCAGGCACTTTGGCCGTAAATTCCGTTCAATTTTTTTGTGATGGGAAGTAAATTTATTTTAAAATTTACTGCCTGAGAATAACAATCTATAGCTAAAATCTTGGAATTATAACCCCTACATGTAGAGGGTTAAAATCATCTATTATGCATCGTGCACCTATATATAGGTCTGATTGTGTCCCATGCAAAAAACTGATCCAAATTGTGGCCAGTGAACCCAGATTCGTGCCTACTACACATCCTACTTTTTTCCGTGATATAACAGCGGAAATACATAATCTTATGGAAAATCATAAAATCGTGTCGCATGCATATCAACATTTTTAGAAAACTAAGGCCTGATAGATCTTGTAGGTCTAAGGCTCATTTGCCTCAGAACATATAATTCGTGCAGTAGAGGCAGTGGCGGCTATTGCAATCTGGCAACCGTGCACTTTTGCCATTTAAACGTATGCAAAAAGATCGATACTAGGTGAGGCGCTACGCCTCACCAAGTAATCGATTATTTTACACAGTTTTAAATGGAGGAAATCCATTGTTGCCACATTGCACGAGCCGCCGCTGAGTAGAGGGCTAAGACATCAATCATAGGCGCCGCTATGGGATGCAATTTTGAGCACATGCTGTCTTTCATGCTGAGGGCCATTGAATCAAGGCATAGATTACAGCGCCGTAGTTCGAACGATGTCATATTTTACTTACTCCGTTTGCTGATCGACATCTATGCACGCTTTTAAAGATTCGTTAAGGCATTATGGACATTCTATAAACAATTGAAAACAAATGTTGACAATTGACATTCATGGGATTATTGACTTCATTGAAGGGGTATGTGACACCGAATTTTTTGAAAATAATATAATAACAACAATTAATTTCACTGTGTATAAACCGGCAACGCTGCCTTAAACCGTTTCATCGTCACGGTTTAAGATGCCAAATTTTGCTGATTTTTAAAGCCAGTAACTCTTTGTTTAAATCTGCTTTTTGTAGTATGGACGCTCAAATTGAAGTTCAGCTCTGCCAAATTTTAAGAGCACGTGCCGGGGTTGCCAAATCTCAAATCTCATTTCATGCAGACGCAAACGGGTTGTGTGACGTCATATTATCAAACTTTATAAGGATATAGAGTGGTGGCTCGTGAAAGTCGGCAACTATGTTTTTCTGACACATATTTCTTTTTATTTACTTATATGATGATAAAAAAGTAAAAATAAAAAGTACTTGATGAGCAAAAAACAAGTGTTTTTTTCTTTTTAAGTTTCCCTGCACTGAAAAAATAAAGTTCATATGTACAGCCAAAGCAGCCTTTTGAATAGCTTCGCGGAGCAAAAGTTCAAGCTGGTTCAGAGAAATTTTAAGGTGTACTAAATCACTTCTTTCCAGGTAACAGCCTCTTTTCTTGCTTTGGCTCTACCGAAGTAGTGCTTCAGTACAACTGCAACTTGCTCCGGTAGAAATAGTAGGACTTTTACTCTGCGAGGCTATTTTGAAAAGCTGCTTCGGTTCTACTTAAACTTTGTTTTTTCAGTGCGTTATGGAGAAACGACCGCCTGAAGTTGCGAAAAACCTTGCTTGCTGCGTCATCATAACGCAAGATTTTCATTTGAAAGGATGTATTTCCGGCCGAAACTGCATCTCCAAATGTTTAAACACATGGATAACATCCTGGTTTCAGCTCACGGATACTTTTATTTCCTCACCAACCCTCTAAGGACCAGGTTAGTTAAAAAGACGCCTCTCTTCCGTTTAAATAGGGAAGGTATTCAACTATTCGTACTCAGCGGAGTTGAAATTGCATATACGACGCATTGAAGGCGCCGTATCTCGTAAGTGTTTTCATCGCTAATCGCATTTATCCGGAATGAAGACTGAATCAATATGAAATAGACTAGAGGAGATAAACGAGAATACTCGGGCTTGGTCTATAAAGGGCTAAAAACCACCGAAATTCAACCTTATTTAAATCTGCATATTGCCTGCTATTATTGAAAATACCTAAAAACATTGACTCCATTTTTAAAACTTTTTTTTATTTTCTTTGTTACAGGTTTACTCTTTCAAGACTGCAAATTCAGCGTGTCATTCATCGATATATACTTTCTTGGTGAGTAATTTAATATTTTACGATTATGAGCTCTTTTTCGTCATTTTTGAATATTTTATACTCAATGGATAACCGCGTGCTTATTCGCTTATTATACTCGTTACCTGACCGACCAGTGACCATATCTGTAGCCAGGATATTGTCTTTCTCTCTCTTTGCCCGTTTGACAGCATGTGGTAGCAAAGGATAGACGTTGGGGCTGTCACGTGACTTCAGCCCAGTGGCAACACCTGCAATTTGGCAACAATGTATTCTATCCATTCAAACTCATGTAAAAGATCGAATTCAAGGGGTACACAGTGCACAAGGGAAATTCGATTGATTTAATGAGTTTAAATGGAGCAGTTGCATTGTTGCCAGATGGCACGCGACGCCACTGATTCAGCCCCTGTTTCTATCTTCTTCTAACACATGTGCTCAAACGAGTCAAAGAGAGATAAAGACAATATCCTGGCTACAGCTATGAATGCCCCACTCACAGTCCCCTCATTTTCTACACCCCTTCTACACCCCCTTCCCCTCTCTACCCCCACCCATCATACTGTTGCCACTCGTGACTCAACTTAACCCCTCCAAAACCGCAAAACACGACCATCACCCCCCAGCACACTCCCAACACAGTTTCAACTTCAATTCCCGTTACATCCTGGATCGGGGCATGGATTCAAGGGCGTCATAGGAGGGCGAACTGGGAGGGGATACCCCCCCCCTCCGCCACTGGAATTTGCTATTTCATTGTTTTACTTCATACCTTGTGAAGAAAGGGGGAGAAAATATGCTGTGTTCGTGATTGTTTTGAACCACACAATGACTGAATCACTAAATACTGAAAGGGGACGTGTCCACAAAACCATAACTTTCACACGTGAATCAAAAAACTTCGTGACTTTTCATAAAATGATTTAAAAAAATATCTGTAATATCAAATTGGCAGTGTATGGTGTATAAAAATAGTGCATTAGAAGTACAGACTCTTTTAGACAATTGTATGAAAAGTTATGAAGTTTTTTTTTTTTTTTTAAGCTCTACTGTGAACTTTGATTTTGTGGACATGTGTCCCTTTTTAGTGTATTTATAGTGATTCAACTCTTTCTCTCCTGACGAATCCTTCAAATTTCAAGACGACTTCTTCGGACTTGGAGGATTTCAGATTTTTTCTCGAGGTTTTCAAAGTTGACGTTAATACTTTGAAGAAAAATTATCTGGCGTCCCTGTAAATCTCCATCATAGCTGTTGCGAGGAATAATTCGTCCCCCTCTCTCTCTCTCTTTTCTCTCTCTCTCTCTCTCTCTCTCTCTCTCTCTCTCCCTCTCTCTCCCTCTCTCTCCCTCTCTCTCCCTCCCTCCCTCCCTCTCTCTCTCTCTCTCTCTCTCTCTCTCTCTCTCTCTCTCTCTCTCTCTCTCTCTCTCTCTCTCTCTCTCTCTCTCTCTCTCTCTCTCTCTCTCTCTCTCTCTCTCTCTCTCTCTCTCTCTCTCTCTCTCTCTCTCTCTCTCTCTCTCTCTCTCTCTCTCTCTCTCTCTCTCTCTCTCTCTCTCTCTCTCTCTATTCAACACATGTGTTCATATGGTCACAGAATGAGAAAGATAAAATGCCTGACTAAGACTATACACATAGCTGTGGTCAGGAATTTGTATTTCTCACTCTTTTCCCATTTGACTTCATTCGTTAGAAAAGGATTGAGGTATTGGCTTTCACGTCTCTTCATCCCCTGTTTCTCTCCTATTCTAACAAATGCATTCAAACAAGCAAAGAGAGAGATAACAATATCAACATCTTAATCATTGGAGAGAGTAATGCACTCAACCTCTAGTCTCCACGCTTCGAAAAAGATGAAAGGTCCTCCTCTGGTACGATAGGTAGGGGGAGGGCGGTGGGAGGAGGGAGGAGGGGGTGTTACCAGCCAGGCCAGCATCACGCATACCTCAGTCATACCTCGGTCATACATTCACACATTCATATTCACTCTCCTTTCTTACTCATACTCACACTCATACCCCATACTCTTCATTCACTCACTCACTCATTTCATTCACATTGTTACCAATTCATTATCCATTCAGATACACGCACACACACATGCTTACCACGCGCGAGGAATAAGAATAACATCGACCGTCAACGGCGAGTTCGAGTTGCGTGTTCACTCACATTATTCCACCCCCACCTTCCGCTATCATACCCCCCCCCCCCCGCCGCAAACGACCACGGACCCATCCGTCGTTTGGAAGCAAACCGAAGGGGAGACAAGAGGACCTGAGACCCAGTTATGACTGTCCTGTTCCTGGAGCGGCCATTCTCATTCAGGATTGACGGACGGTCAGCGCACAGAAAATCAAATCGCGGATTTTTGTGGACATGAGAAGTTGTTTTAATTTTTTTTTTGTTTCCCCCCTCCCCTCCCCCTTTAAAAACGTAGGTGTTAGTGTTTTCTTACAGCTATACGTTCTTACAGCTAATACGTTATCTGACTCATTTCAAGCTCCAAAATTAATGTTTTCACACATTTTTAAGTCGTCTTGATATTTCATTGTTTTTAAATGAAACGGTACTACACTGCAAAAAAGCGATGGTCATAATATCAGATTCCAGTCATATTACCAGAAGCACAACGGTATGTGAACGACAGAGAGTCGGTAATCTGTATAGTACTTTGACCAAACGATTCTAGTGTTAATGGTCATAGAACTAAGCATTTTCAAAAACTATCCCTGGTAAAAATGTTCCTTGAGCAATTTTACCTATAAATCGATTTCCATGGAAATTACATCAATTTCCATGGATATCAAGTATTATTCCATGGAAGCTACATTGATTTCCATGGGAAACACGCCGATTTCCATGCAAATTTGTTTGGTTTCGATGGAAAAATACTCGGTAAAGTTTATGAATAAAGACAAATTGATGAATTTACTTTGTAATTTTTGGTATTTTTTTTTACTATCTCAGATCATAGTTTATTCGGATCTACTGTGCGACGATGCGCGATGTACTCACAAAAGGTTCTCGCACTGCGCAGGTCATCGTCATCCCGCAAGTCCTCTTCCTCACGCTTCCAGCTTTATCCAAATAACATGCGCACGTTTGTTCGCCGGATTCCTCTGGACGCGCATTCAATTTTTCTTTTCTTTTATTGTTGTTGTTTGAGAAACGTCTCACAGTGGGTAGAAATATAGCATTATAAGTCAAGGTATTTATATGTAAGGGAAAAGGAGGTCCTATGTTAAACAATGGTAAATACGCTTCACTTCTAGTGCACTTTTCTCAGGGACTATTTGACCTACAAGTCTGCAATGTGTCTGTTGCAAACTTTTACTCTAGCGATATATAGTGTTAAACCTTAAGTAAAATCACGTCGAAAAACCGTTGGTGATATCAGAAAGTCATAAAATGTAGTAGTAAACTCACAAGAAGAGTTTAACTGAAACCCAACATGGCGGATAAATATCGAGCAATCTGTATGCATGCACCATAAACATCCAAGGATGGCCAACTTTGACAACCTCACTGGAGGTAGAGGTTATGCATTTGTTTACGTTGTAATTGGTTATGATCGATATTGTGCTATCAAGACTAAATACGTCGCTGGTAATCTCAAAAAACTGGTTCACAGCTGAAGAAAATCCTAGGGACTTGGAGGATCATTTTTCGGAAACTGCGTCATTTTTAAAATATGAAAATGTAAGGTTCAATTTTGCCTGTAGTTATTCTTATTAATTCATTCGTTAAAAAAAATACAACACAAAATTAAGAGAAAGGAGGCATTATTTTTCAAAGCACCCTCTTAAAATTAACCCTCAATTGGAGCTTTTGAATTGGAAAATTGAGACATGCTCTGTCCGGTAAAATCCATGTTTTCAATCCACTGTTTGACGCAGTGAATATATGAGCGTCTTTATCTATCTATCGTGAGCATTCATTGTATAGAAAGATCTCGAGGAGTTGTCGAGGTGGACCTTCCCCCCTCTCCCCCCTCCTGGAACACTTTACCTTTGTCGAGCACCGAGAAAGAATGATTGAGATGTAGGCATGTGGCATGTGGGTTTGTGGGCGTGTGCTGTATGGTGAATAGTCTCACTCTCCAGTGCTTGAGTTGTCCGCAACCCGCGCTGCGCGATGCAGTGTTGCCAAAGTTGACATTGATATCCGAAAAATTTACATTGAAAAATGGGGCTCTTGCAAACGTTTGTTGTGGGCTAATGAATAGTCCAATCTGCTGTAAACACCAGCGAAAATCACAAAAATCTAAAAAAGTCTAAAATCCAGTCATAAACTCACATAACTGCTATAACGGCGGCTCAACACAGGTATCATGGGAGATTCCTGTCTATTATGACACTTTCTCTGAGGAAGCGCAGAGCTATGTCTCAAATTGTCAAATTAGATAGGACTCTCCCATGATACCTGCGTCTCTCCGCCATTAAGCCCGATTCTGAGAGTGAATTTCGTGATTTTCAGTGTATTCATTGTCATTTTTACAGGTTTTTGTGCAAGAATCATCCCTTCAATCCCCTATAGCAAAAGCATTTTGCAAGATCCCCATTCAGAGGAAACTCGAATCCGCAAAATGGCAACACTGGAAATGCCTCACGGACAGTGCTGCCAAATTTGGTGAAAAATATACAAATTCCCCACAAGACTTAAAGTAAAATAAGTGTATATTTTTTCCACACCTGGCAGCATTGCTTACGAAGAACTTTTGAAGAATTATTCATTCATACTGGAATGCAAGGACTCGGACGGACAGTGAATGAGAGGCAAGCATAGGATGGATACAGGAATATGTCTTTCTTTTTCTCCTCTCATTTGAACTCATGTGTTAGAATAGAAAAAGATATTAGAGGGGGCCGTCACGTGACTTTAGCCCCTATATCCGTCCCTCTGTAACTCACGTGTCCAAAATGAGAATAAAAAGAGACAGACGCATATTCCTGCATACGCCTTATTATAGGAGGAAAGATGAATAAGTAAAACTCACCTTTTCTCTACCTGTATTAGTTAAATCTAGAGGTCATTGAAGCTGCGTACTCAAGCTGTAGATATAGTAAAATATGGTGATTTTAAATAAATATATACTCTGGAAGAGATTAGGTTTTGTCGTAGAGATGAGTTACAAGTGGGTTTTGGTACATATTTTGGTTCCGAACTGGTGTGCTATGGTTTAAGATTGAAAAAAGTATGGCGAAAATTAATGGAAAAAAAGCTATAAAAATCATCGTTATCTACCTCGATTAAAACCCTTTCCAGCACGCATTTTGGAATTTGACTTTTTTTGAGATTTGTTTAGACCGTTCAAAAGAGGACAGTTTTCCAAGACGTTTGCTGGGTCACACAAGTTTTTGCAAAATGTCCAAGTGTCTAGTTCATTCAACCCGATGTATGGTCAAGTTTAATTACCATCTTTTTGGCCGGTGCAGAAATCAGTCATCATGATGGTAAATCTTACATATTATTTTTTCCGTGAGTAATTTCATTGGTTTTTTCGTAAAAATGTCTACAAGAATCACCCTCTATAGTCGGTTTTTTTACGGTAAAAACATTCAAATTTGCAGTTTTAATCACATATATTCCGACCCCTTCCAAATTGACTCACTCTACTGTGCGGCGTGGAAACTTTAAATGCATACTTATATCTTTGTCAATATGCAACGTAGAAGCTTGAAAGTTGTTTCATTGGTTTTATTGTAAAATTTTCTACAAGAACCACCCCTTATAATGCATTTTGTGACCGTAAAAACATATTAAAATTTGCATTTTTTTGCGGCGTGGAAACTTTAAAAGCATATATCTTTGTTAATATGCAACGTAGAAGCTTGTCAATTGTTTCATTGGTTTTGCCGTAAAATTTTCTACAAGAATCACTCCTTACAATGCATTTTGTGACCGTAAAAACATATTCAAATTTGCATTTTTTAGTCACGTAATTTTTTATGTCCGACCCCTCGCATTGACTCATTTCAATGTGCGGCGTGTCCATGTATATTGTATGTACCGTGTATGTGTATGTTGGCGAGAAGAGATGGAAGTACGTACTTTTCCTCTTCACCTTCTTTTTTCCTCTCCTTCTTCCTCCTCGTCGGTTTTATTCTCCTTTTTTCTCTTTTTTTGCCCGGAAAAGTAAAAATAAGATGAGAGGGAAAGAAATAAAAAATTCCGGAGACTGAAACTACTGACCCATAAATGTCTGGCATGGGAGTTTATTTATGCCCGCCTGCCTCGTTGAGTCCCGGAGTGTGAGTTGCGAGTGCGGTTGGTGCCCGTATTAATATACGCGCATGAGGCCTCTATATACTCTGCCTCTCACAGAATCGCTCCACGATCCAACGTAGCCAGATTCCAGTGATTAAAAAAATACGGAGTGATGGATCAGTTGAATTTTTGTTTGAATTACTTTAAACGTTGAAACGATGCAATTTTGACAATATCAATGGTGGCAGTTGCAAGGGTCTGAAATTGTGTGTCTTTTATGAAGAAAATGATGGTACTTGCCTCTCACAGAATCGTTGCACGATCTAACGTAGCCAGATTCCAGCGATTAAAAAAATACGGAGTGATGGATCAGTTGAATTTTTGTTTGAATTACTTTAAACGTTGAAACGATGCAATTTTGACAATATCAATGGTGGCAGTTGCAAGGGTCTGAAATTGTGTGTCTTTTATGAAGAAAATGATGGTACTTGCCTCTCACAGAATCGTTGCACGATCTAACGTAGCCAAATTCCAGTGATTAAAAAAATACGGAGTGATGGAGCAGTTGAATTTTTGTTTGAATTACTTTAAACGTTGAAACGATGCAATTTTTACGAGCAATGGCCGGGGCAGTTGACAGTAGGGCTGACGTTTTGCGTACAGTTAATCGCATTTTTCAACCCACCGATGATTCCACCGGTTGAGAAAAGATTACAGTTTAGTTCAGTGTATGACTGCCTTGCACGAAAATGCCCATCATATCTGTAATTTTCTCTCAACTGGTGCGGAGTCGTCGATGACTTTAAAAAACTTGGCGGATATAATAATTAATCAACCGAGTTTCCACCGATTTCAAAAAGATTACAGATCAGAGTATTTTCATTCATTTCAGTCATAGATTTAATTGAACTGTGTAATCTTTTCTCAATCGGTGGAATCATCGGTGAATTGAAAAATGCGTTTAATTATACGCGAGACGGCAGCCCTGGTTGAAAGGGTCTGAAATTTTGTGTTTTTTTATGAAGAAAATGATAGTACTTGATGAGTTGAGATCAATGGTGCGTTTGGTTTTTATTACTTTTTTGCTCTAACGCAAAGTTAGAAATTGAGAAAGTATTGCGATGGCGCAGATTGTCTGTATCCCAGCATGACTATTGAACCAATGGTCCAGATGCATCAGATGCTAAAATGTTGATTTTACCATTCCCCAGAGCAACTTTTTTTTTTTTTTTTTTTTCCCCCCGAAATTTTAAACTGTACTTAGTCAAGTTATGGATGCTAAAAGATTTCCATTAAGATCAATAAGAAAATGGGTAAACGTTGGGGAAAATTGGAATATTTTAAATATAGCGGTGTTTGAATTTTGGTGAAGATTTGCGAAAACATTCTGCAACCAGTCCAATGAAACATTAATCCCTAAAGGGGGTCCAGGGGTCTCCCCTAGAATATTATAAGGGGGTCTGGGGGTTTCCTCCAGAAAATATAAGGAGTCCCCCCCCCTATTAAGTGTTCGTGGGGTATTCCTCACAGTTTATTTCCTAGTGTGTCCCGGTTTTGGAGATACACTCGTGTAAAGTTGTAAAAAAATTGAGTGCGTTGTGACGTCACTACGCGGAATCCCCATTTAAAACAATGTATATTGGGCCAAAATCTCATCTCCGGAACAATGGTACCTAATTAGAAACCAAAGGCATCTTTGTTCTCAACTCATCAAGTAGGTACTTTCATTTTCTTTATTAAAAAACCGCAACGTTTCAGACCCTTGCAACGGCCCCATTATCGACGTTGGCGAAAAGTCCTTTATAATAGAGGGGTTACCCTTATCAATCCTTCTACGACCATGTTACGAAGATATAAGGCAACGTTCTCTCCCTCAAATTCAGTGGGTAGCACTGGCGCAACCAGGATCTCTTCCATCTCTCTCCATTTACCATTTGAATGTATAAGTAGGAAAAGGACAGAAAGAGGGTGTTTTATCCCGTTGTCCATCCTTGTCTAACGTATTCGTTTTTTAATGGAGAAAAGAGAGAGATGAAGAAACTCTCTGTGCGCTGCTGGTGGGTAGTTACATATTCCTACTCCGCGGTGCTGATTTTGCGTACACAGTGGATTGAAGGCGCTCGAATGAGCATTATGTTTCAAGCGTTAAAAATTCAGAGTCGCAATTATCGTGAATAAAAAACTGACTTTGTGTGAGGCAGATCTGGTCACAGAAACGAGTAAACTCATTTAAAAGGGTTAACTCTGGTTTGCTCGATTAAGTCTTTGCAATGGCTCTCCATATGGCTGGAAAGATTACCAATTACCCCCGACTGAGCAAATTCCAAAAACCTTTAAAATAATAAATTATTCATGTATTCTTCGCTTTCTGCTGTGTTTGGCAATTTGGCATCACAGCCCAGGGCACTATCGCATGTGTACGCTATGCTCCCTTGGTTTGCTAGTGCTAGTGTCTTCGGAAGTGATAACAGGAAGAGGGCCCGCTTTGAGTTAATTTATATTACTCGCGTCATTGCATTGCCAGCCCCTCCCCTCCCCTTCATTCCCCTACACGCCCCCCCTACACGCCTCCCCTACACACCCCTTTCTTTCCCTACCTAACCCTCTCCAATCCAATTCCTCGGTTCGCGGCCTCCGTGCGACTCACTGTGGTCTGAGATCTTCAAAAACTGGCTAAAAATTGAAAAAAGTAAACTTCTCATTAATTTCTCATTTAATTAAGGTGTATGTCCCAATTACCGCCACCCTATTCATTTATTCTTTCAAATAAGCCTACTTTAGCAGACAAATTTGAGAGTATATGGGATAAGTGTTTTTCATAGGTTGGCTGAACTGGTGAAAAAAGTTTTAAGTTGATATTTAGCAGCACCGTGCCCTTAAAAAATCACAGCAGTGGACACCTGCTCAGCACCATACCTTTTTGTGCCGATTTCTTTCAGTAGTTTCTTAATAAAAATCTGTTGCTTTTTAAATTATTATAATTTTATTATTTCCTTACAATAAACATGATGATTTGAATGGAAATCCAGTGAAAATATGTATGGCGATAATAAGGACAACTGATATGACAATAATTGGGACGAAGCCACTTATGGCATGGCGGTAATTGGGACATGCACCATTTTTTCGAGTTTTGTTAATAATTTTTTTTTTTCCTGATTACTCCTATTTCTTATTTTTTTTTTTAATAAAACTGGAATATATTTAAAGGGACCTATAATGCAAACAGATCCTAGATTAAATAAAAATTGACATTTTTACAGGTATTTTACGGAAATTTTTTCTTAAGGGTGGCGGTAATTAATTGGGACATCTACCTTAACTTTCTAGACCAATTTTTTATCACAGAAAACACTTTAATTAAGCAGTCCAAGTCTCTAAATGTCACTAACTTGTTTGAAATTAAGCTTTAGTACGTCAAATTGATGATTTTTAACTGATTTTTATTTTTCACTGGGTTTTGGCCACTTATTTTGCGATTTCGGACCCATAGTGCGGTACGGCGTGGCGGGTTCTTCTCCTCATCAACAAGATGGGAAAAGTCTCCCTTGACCTCCCATGATTTTGTTTTCGTATCTCTTTTTTCAATCTTAAAATCGTGTTACGCACGTGTCGTGTTTGAATGAGTTTAAAGAGGGCTGTTTCTACCGCACACCACTCGTCTCAATTTTATTCAAAAACATTCACGCGTGCTCTTTATCGTACTCACGGCGAGGAGAATTAATTGAAGGAATGTTATAATTTCGGCGTCCCAATTTTATTGGAGTGGTACTACATGAGTCGCGTAGTCAAAGCATCTATGGGTTGAATTTTAACAAGTTCCTCGAAACTTTCTCTACTCGAAATATTACATGCGGAGAAAGATATAAAGGCTTTTGCCTCGCATTTTTGGAGGGAAAATCGAGGAAAAGAGGAACACTTTACACTGTTTTATTGAAAACCACGATAAACCGCGAGTTATGTTCTGGAACGGAGGTGAACAAATCGATTCTTTACCAGTTTTGCTGAGTTTTTGAACAGTTTTCCGGGGTTATTTCAGCATTTATCTTTTAGCTTCTAGCTTCCAAAGAATTTTCAAGGTTGGTTCCGATTAGCCTGAAGGATTTTTTTTTATCAAAAAAGTGTGACAGTGTAAACAGCGTATCACATGACTTCACGTTTGTGTTCGCGGGGTGAAATTATTTTATTTCTCTCAAAATCTGGCGACATTGCGCTCAGAAAACAAAGCCCCGCTCTCATGATAAAAGTTCATTATTGAAGTGTCAAAGTTATTAGACAAAGTCTGACACAGGGGGTGAAAAAAAATCCTCCGGATTAGCGCTTCAAGCGACGTCATGCAGGCTCAGAACAATATATTTTATTCATTTTTATAATTTTTATTTATTTTTATTTTTTTTTTTCGTCATTTTTCACGGAAACGTTTTCAGGACCCTTTGACCTTAATGAACTCCACTGATAACTTTTTTTTTTTTTTCATTTTTCATGTTTAAGTATCGTACGAATTAATGAAATCACAATGGAATATTATAATATCACTATAGTGGGTATGGCGTATGTCTTTCTTTCTTTCATCAATATCACTAAAAGCACGTACGTCGTACATTGTACATTTATGTCGCAGGCAAATAGCAATCTAGGCAATCAGCAATCGGTTTGCGATTGGCCTATGCTAAGAGCAAGCCGTTTATTTATGATTTAAAAAAAAATAGATCAAGATCAAGATTAATGTTGACTCACAGAATAATTGTATCAAGATTTACTTTAGCTCATTTGAAAGCTAATGAGCTGACGCAAATGGCAATTTTAGCTTTATTTTGATTAGTTCTTCACCTTTGGTTTTTTAGATGAAGTTTGTTTGAACACCTGTATTTAATATATGCTTGTTAGCTTATATTGGCTTTAGAATGCTAGCTAAATCAAAATTTCTATATAACTGTTTTGTAAGTCACCATTACGCTCGATTTGAATTTTTTCTGATCATAAAAAAACGGCTTGCTCTTAGCCTAGGCAAATCGCAAGCCGATTGCTAATTGCTTAAGATTGCTATGTGCCTTCGACATATATTTAACAGGAACGCTAATGCTCAATGACGCCACCATAATAATAATCTTTGGAAATCGTCGATTTTATTTCTTACATACATCACCTGAATTATAAATTAATGAAACACTGAATTAGAACATTCAATTACCACGCTTTAAAATTAGAAATCAAAAATCGCAACTTTTGTTTTGATTTGAAGGAATTAAAATTAAAATTCGCCAAAGATTATTGATGAGCTCCACCTGCAGCCCACCTACACCTCTGGAATGAACTCTTTATACCTCAAATTAAAATTATAGTTTTGTTCCCTCTCCTTAGTTTGACCAGCCATCCACTCAGACGATGATGGTAAGCGGTAAGCGGTTGGCTGGCCAGTCCGTGCGCTATTAGTGAGTAACGCGGATTTTTGGGCGTGTCAAGAGGGCGTTTTGGGCGTTGATATTATAAATTCATTTGAATATTCGAATAATCACTCTCCGCATAACATTATAACTGCTGAATTAAATCGTTCCGCGCTCTGTGACAGCTCTCCTCTACCTCTTATAGAATATGCATTACATCTGTATACACGTAAATCACAGTTCCAGCATTTAAAATTACAGGAATCGCGTCTTCACTTTAACCTTGGTAATCAAAGCTAAGAAGGAAATTTTATTTACAATGACCGATTTTGGTTATGCGCGGTTCGGTCACTTGATGACTTTAAATATACGCTCGATTATTTGTATAAAATTCGTCAGTTATGTTTTGTGGGTAATTTTAACACTATTCAACATCATTCCGCATACCATATCAATAGTGGATACATATAATATAATTTAAATTAACTTTTTCCATTTACAAATTTTTGTGATCTGCGGTCACGAATTCGTAACTTACCTCGCTAGGTAGTTTTCGAAAACTGTAAACTAGGTCACTTTAAAACCAAAGATGGCGAACAACACCCATACATAAATACATATACAAGCGTGAAAATACACTAAAAAAGTTAAACACTCCATCTCATCGGCGATGACCAGGCATTTCGACCTTTCTAATGTGTTTAAATAGGGAAAAAGGAACGTTGCCAAATCGCACGACTCGCCACTGGTTGTGCGTGTGCGCTAAAAACCAACATTATGGCAGAGCTCCCGTTTCGTGTATATTTAAAGGCATTTTTTCAACTCACCGATGATGGGGTGCACCGCAAATAGTAACCTGAGGCCTATTCAAACCTTCCAGAATATGGTCCTAAGGAAATTGTTGGGGCGCCCTGGTATGTCAGAAATTCTGACAAACACAGGGATCTAGGCGTCGATGACGTCAGAACCCAAATAAAAAAAATAGCTGAGAGGTACGAAGCTCGGCTACACTCTCACCCGAACATAGAAGCTATTCGCCTTCTGGACAATAGCAATGTCCTGAGAAGGCTCAAACGGCGCAAGCCTTTTGAGCTGGCCTCGGATTATTATCATAAAATCTGAGGGACGGGGGTCAACTTTTTTCTCCTTTTTTTCCCTCCTCCACTCAGAATTGTCTTTACCTTCACTTCACTTTCCTCCATCTTTTCATCCCTTCATTCCATATCATCATCGTCATCATTATCGTCATCATCATTTTTATCTCTCGTTCGTTTTTTTTCAGGAACATAAAACTAAGGAAAATTTTACTATATCCATAAATATTTACAAAAAATCATACTGTAATTATTTTATACTATTTATCATAAGAAAAAAACAATTATTGTACTCATGTTGTATAGTCGTGTTAATAAAACTTGTATAAAAAAAAAAAAAAAAAAAAAAAAACCGATGATTCCACCGGTTGTGAAAAGATTACAAAACTCAGTTCATAACTATAACATCATGTGCGAAAATACTCGCATCTGTAATCTTTCCTCAATCGGTGCAATCGCCGTTAAATTATTCAAATATCCGCAAGTTTTTTTTTTTTTTTTTTTTTTTTTTTTTTTTTTTTTTTTTTTTTTTTTTAAAGTCAGTGATGACTCCGCACTGGTTGAGAAAAGATGACAGATCGACAGATCATAGTATTTCTTAGCTTCAATAGTCATGAACTGAGCTGAGCTTCCTATAATATTTTTCTCAATCGGTAGAATCATCGGTGAATTGAAAAATGCCGTTAAATACACACGGAACGGTCATCCGCAGCTCTGCATAAATAAACATCGGTTGTGCTCTTCCCATAAAACCAGCATTATCGTCACAGTAGTATACTTATCCGTAAGAGCACACCTGCTGTTTTATGGGTTTTTACTACAGCTACCGCTGCTATTGTTGATTATGCATTTTCAATATTTTATGGCGAAAAAAAGGCAGGACTGAAGTCTGCGCGGACCCCCTCATGGTGCTTAAAGAGGTTAACTGCTTTGAGAGTGAAGTACTTTTCTGGATCCTTGTAAGTGCTTTTCGACAGGGGAACGAAGGAATGGTATCGGATCGGCAAAATAACGGAATGGGTGGACGAAGGAACGGAGGAACGCACAGGAAAAAAAAAGGGAAGGAAAGTTAGAGGGTATCGTAATCGTTGGTTGACGGTGCATGGGGTCGCGATCCCTGCATCAGTGAATATCGCTCGGATTGGATGAGATAAAATTAAAATGTAATTAAATGCACGCTATATTTAAGTCTATAAAGAGGTGGATTGGAGAAGGGGAACAAAGTCTAGAGCGGCGGGGGTGGGGGGGGGGTTTGGAGGAAAGCGCCAGTGGTGAATCAAGAGGAGGGATTACAAAGTTGAAAGTCGCGGGAGCTGAACTCGTTCTTGGTGTAATTCAACGATTGGTCATAAACGTTGCCTCGTTGCCAGTTCTATGAGCAATTTGAGATGCATCTAGGGATATTGGCAGGCCCAAAATTTCTTTGATCTTCTCTCTAGCTCTTTTGCAATTCCAAGCGTGTTCATCCCATAGACAAACCCTAGGTAAGTCCCATTTTCCGACGAAATCAGCTCCATAGTGCAGTCGTTTCAAAATTTTCTTAGGGAGGGGGGGGGAGGAAAGTCTGATCCGACCACCAAAAAAAAAGAGAGGTCTGATCACTGATCAGGCGACCAAAAAAGAAAAGAAAAAAGGTCTTACTTGTTAAAGAATAATTAGAGTAAGGCGGGGCAGCTCCTTCTTTTGCGGTCAAAAGTTTCGATTATTTTATAATCAGGACTATTCAAGACATAGATTTGATTGTAGATCAAAATCCTTGGATCTCCCCCCCCCCCCCAACCCAAAGACGCCCATCATAGGTGGACCTATCAGGGGCTAGATGGGGCTATAGCCCCCACTTTTCTTGGGCGGAGGGGCTAAAAATTGGGAAAAATTCATCACTTTTTACCCCCCCCCCCCACTTTTTGGTCACAGTCCGCCTATGACGCCCGGGCCCCGCCCGCCCATATGAATCAGCTTCGCAATAACACGAAGATTTTTTTCTAAATAGCAGCACTATAGTGTGGCAGTGCATGACATTGCAGAACATTGCAAACTTGAATTATTCGGAAAAGTGTTTGTGTTTCGTATGCTATCTTTGCTTCTTCTGGTTTCTGAATTTTTTTCTGAAGACCCAACGATTCGATTCCTTCGTTGGATCCGGCAACACGAGGGCGCGCTAGATTTTTTTCTCTTCTTTTCTCTATTTTTCAATCTCTCTCTCTCTCTCTCTCTCTCTCTCTCTCTCTCTCTCTCTCTCTCTCTCTCTCTCTCTCTCTCTCTCTCTCTCTCTCTCTCTCTCTCTCTCTCTCTCTCTCTCTCTCTCTCTCTCCTCTCTCTCCTCTCTCTCTCTCTCTCTCTCTCCTCTCTCTCTCTCTCTCTCTCTCTCTCTCTCTCTCTCTCTCTCTCTCTCTCTCTCTCTCTCTCTCTCTCTCCTCTCTCTCTCTCTCTCTCTCTCTCTCTCTCTCTCTCTCTCTCTCTCTCTCTCTCTCTCTTTCTCTCTCTCTCTCTCTCTCTCTCTCTCCCCCCTTATTTCTTTCCCCGGAACATCGGAAATGTCGCTGTCAAGAGCCGTGCAACGCTGACACCCTAATGAATGGAATTTTCGCATCTCGCGCGATTCCGCGGAATGGGAGAAAAGAAAAATAGTGATATCGGGGGGCGAGATGGGTGGAGGGCGGAGAGGGGGTAAAGACAGAAAAAAGGGGGGACCCCCCAAACTCCCCCCTCCCGGTGCCATCAGTCGTCTCCTACCCCTCCCTCCCTCCCTCCCTCCCTCCCTCCCCCGTGAAGCAAATCTAAATCTCGACATCCATCTCTCGGGCGCTCTAGAGTCCACCACCGTACCGTCATGCATTGCAGGGTGCGCGCGCGATTTTACCGCGATAAAAAAGAAATCGCACTCGCGAGACGGAGGACACCCGCGGTGGTGAGGGAGGGGGGGAGGGGGGGGTTCTACATGAGCCAATTACCGGGCTAGCGTGTTTCCGCGAGTTTCTTATGTGAGTGTGAGTGTGTGTGTGTGTGACGCGCGCGAAGGAAATCGTATACTCTGAAGGGTGCGGGAGAAGCGAGCTTGCGGGTTTGATTGCGGGAAGAGGGTAGAAGGGACGCAAGGGGAGGGGTACAGTGGTGGGGGAGGGGGTGAGAAAAATGCACTATCGCTGCCGCGGCGAAATGCGGGAGATTAGAAGAGCGAAAAGGATCGATTGGTTTTTTTTGTTTTTTTTTGCGTGGTGCTGAGTAGTCATGAGTGCTGACATATGTCGCGGTCGAGTCCCGTCCGTCCGTCTGCTGATTCTTATATGCAGGCGAACTGCAGTTTACCGCGAATGGCAGATCAGCGAGTCAGAGCGTCAGACTGTTCCGTTCAGCGGCAGCGCACAGCGAAGGGATCGCCCGCTCGGTCAAAGCAATCAGGAGTTCTAGCAATCAGTCCCGCGCGTCGGCGCGCAGGGCCTCGCAACTTGGAATTTTCTGGACAAACTTTTACAAATAAAATGCAAGATTACAAACCATGACCAATAAGCTATAATTTAGAGTATGTATAAAACTGCTCATTTTAGAGCTCGAAATGAGGGGGGAGGAAGTAATATGATTTTTCTGAAAAAAAAAACAAAAAAAAAAAAAAACTTAATTTTGTTAAAGAAAAAACTATAGGGTCTCTGCATGGAGAAAGTTAAGAAGAGGGTAATCAACCTCTGATTGCTCGTGATTTCTAGGCTGTACGGGCACCGCAATTGGATACGTTTTTTGCAGATTTGTTCGCATACATTGTTTACAAACGAAGAAATTCAACGGTACTTTTCGGATGAGAGGTACTATCATAAAAACCACACATTCACGGGAAAAAAGAATGGTGTAATTTACCATTCACATAGCTGATTTTGGCCTCTACCAGAGTTAAGATAAACTTGACCAGAGTTATGGAATATTTGACCAGGTATCAAGTGAAATTGACCTGATTCCTGGTCAAAAGTTCCATAACTCTGGTCAAATTGATCTTAACTCTGGTATGGGCCAAAATCAGCTATGCGAATGGTAAATTACACCATTCTTTTTTTCCGTGTTTTTATGTCCAGAGAAAACTATGATTCGTTCCAATGTGCGGCGTTGACCGCCACCGCGCCGCGCCGTGTTTATGTCGAACGTTATTTGTTACCGTCGAATCGCGATGCCGAAAATGAGATTGCAGGATACGATGCGACTCGGTACTTTTACTCGTAAGTACTCACTACGGTGAGTTGAGTCTGAAAGTCGAACACGCACATGCGATTTCACGTGATTTCCGCGTGATCTTCGACTTCGCAGTTCGGGGGCGGAGACAAATGACGTGTAAAGGAACGGTCGCGGTGAAAACGAAGGATCTTTCACTCGGAGATACCACGGTGACGTCGCACGCGAGCTGAAACTTATCTCCCACCGCCAATGTCCGCGTGATGGAGGATTGTACTTACAAAATGTGGGGTTGAGTGGATCCTATCAAGACGATGACCGTCGCTGATTCTTCGCATTTGATGTCGGCGTGCCAATCAGAACACAGCATCAGAGTTTTTGTGTAGTTGGTCAAAAAAAATGTGGTTGAAAAGCGTAGTTTCTGCTGTCTCGCTACACTATGGTATATGAGATCGAAAAAAAAAAAAAAAAAAAAAAAAATATCAAATGAAAAAAGTAATCAAAAGTCATCGTTTTTGACCTTTTTAAGCTTGATTTATTTAAAACATTCCGATGACATTTCTCAGTTTACATTACTCGTTAAAAGTGCACGGAAAAAAAACTACGGTGAAAATAACCATACGGATACCTGATTTTGGCACCTGCTAGATGTTATGGTAAACTTGACCAGCAGTATGGTACATCTACCGATACTTTGAGTAAATTCGACATGCAATCAAGTAACATCACCTAGTACCTATAGTCAAACCCAAATCAAGTGAAGCTCGACGCTCCTTTTCCCCTCGCTCGCCAGCACTCATTTTTACCCTCTCCACTATGCACCCTACTGGACAATGCGTCGCACACCATCCCCGGTCATCATTCTACCTTAGGCTCCGCACGCAGGTACGGGGTTTTGAATAGAGCGCCAAGAGACGATGAAAGAGGAGAAAGGCCCGACGCCGGCTACTGTTGGCTGGCGAGTTCGCTCGGGCCGTTGTGGTGGGGGAAGGCAGCCGAGGAGCGTCGAGCTTCACTTGATTTGGGTTTGACTATAGTCAAAACATAGTATACTTCTGGTTAACATTACCATAACATCTAGCAGGTGCCAAAATCAGGTATCCGTATGGTTATTTTCACTAATCTTTTTTTCCGTGTGTCAGTGGCGAAGCGTGCTATTTGGCAACATGGAATTTTGTCCATTTGAACCCATAGAAAATGTTGAAGAATCAGCTGGTCATCGGCGATTCCCAGATAATTCGATATTTTTCATGGGTTTTAATGAGCCCAATGCAAAGTTGCCAGATTGCACACTTCGCCTGCACTGAAAAGTGTTTTCGGTGACTAAAGGTTTTGAAAGTTTATAAATGATAAATTTTGGAGAAATTTACTTTCTTATTTGTGGCTACTTTTTGGACGATCCCTGACCAGTGACCATAGTGTGCTGATTCCGTATGATCATTGCAGTGGCGGTAGACTCCGATCTGTCAACATTGTATTTCGCACGCATTTAAGCTCACCAGTGGCGGCTCGTGCAATCTGGCAACCGTGCACTTTTGCCATTTAAACGTATGCAAAAAGATCGATACTAGGTGAGGCGCTGCGCCTCACCAAGTAATCGATTATTTTACAAAGTTTTAAATGGAGGAAATCCATTGTTGCCACATTGCACGAGCCGCCGCTGAAACTCACGCAAAATATCAAATGGGGCTAGCTGTTGCTATATACAAGCGATTGAATTTTCTTTGGGATCTTGATTTAAATGGATCCAGCGAAAATCATGATAAAGTTTATCAGATAAACACAATGAAAAATTATGTACGAAATTCACTCACAGACCCACGAGATGACTTTAAAGTTAAAGCTAATGGCAGAGATACGCAGGTACTATGAGAGATCCAGACTTCTGTCTAATTTGAGACTTTCATCGGTGTGTACTATAAAGAGAGTGACAAATCAGACAGGAATCTTCTGTGATACCTGCCTAGTTCCACCAGCGTTGCTTTTAAATGACGAAGCTATACGTATAGAGGTGTATTATGGGGGATTCTGGTCCAATGTGTCACTCTCTTTAAGTAAATATATGAAGAAAAGCCTCAAATTAAATCGACTGTGTATCTCAGCAGTTAGACATTCATGGGCGGAGCAAGCAATTAGGCAACTGTGGATTCTTCCCATTTGAATGTATGAGAAACAATCGATTAGAAAATGGACCGGGACCCCCTTAAGAATCGATTGTTTCTCATACATTCAAATGGAAAGAATCCACAGTTGCCAAATTGCTGGCGCCGCCTATGTAACTTCAAAGTCATTTTGTGAGTCTATGAGTGAATCTATCTCGTGATTTTTTAGTACACTCGCGGCCATTTTCACTGGTTTTTAAGCGAGAATTAACTATTCAATCGCAGAGATCAAAAGTTAGCAAGAGTGCCATTGAGATTTATGATACTCCCATTAGCTCGATATTTTCTACGATTTTCAATAAACAAAATGCAACGTTGTCAAATCGGTCAATCTCTACTAATCACCGATTTGGTGTCCGCATGAGGCAGCCGTCGGTCGCGACTATTGAACAATTGATTTTGGTTTATCTTCCCAATGAACTTAAAGCAAAAGTGTAGATTCATTTCCTTAGATGTGAATTGAGGAGGCATCGATGCATCGAATTTTACAAGCCACTACTACCAACTTTTGAGCGCTCTCCATATTTTCAACGAAACAACAAACTGGATTACTTAAATTGATCGATATGTTTCATGATTATATCAATAAACAAAATGGAACGTTGTTAAACCGGTCTTGCTAATCACCAGTAATTCATGAAGCAGTCACCGGTCAAGACTATATACTAAAAAATCGATGATGGTTTTTCTTCCCATTGAACTTAAGCAAAAGTATCGATTCATTCCCCTCGGCGTGAATAGAGGAAACATCGATGTATCGCATTTTACAAGCCACTACTACCTTATAGTATGAGCGCTCTCTATTTTCAACGGAACAACAAACTAGATTACTTAAATAAATCGATATGTTTCATGATTATCAATAAGCAAAATGGAACATTGTTAAATCGGTCTTGCTAATCACCAGTAATTCATGAGGCAGTCACCGGTCAAGACTATATATACTAAAAAATCGATGATGGTTTTTCTTCCCATTGAACTTTAGCAAACGTATCGATTCATTTCCTTCGGAGTGAATAGAGAAAACATCGATGTATCGCATTTTACAATCCACTACTACCTTATGAGCGCTCTCCATATCCAACAAAAACAACAAACTGGAGTACTTAAATACACTCAAGACGTCTTTTTACTGTGATCCTGATCCCACAACCCATACGGTAAATTTTACTGCGCCTTGCAATGTCATTGTTGCTCTGTTTCATAGTGTTCCATTATAGTAATGTCTTCCGAACGTACGTAGCGCACTTACCATTAAACGCTTCCGAATCGTTAAGAAAACGTTGAAGGTTTTGAAGAGCCCCCCACCCCTCCCCCCCAGCCATTGTAAGATTGCACCTACATATTGATCCGATAAAGCAGCATTGAATTCCCTGAACCAAAGTACACGGGTCATAATGCCCCGAGGCTGGAAGGAGGAAGAGAAGTAGGGTTATAGGTGGAAGAGAGGGAGAGAGGGAGCGAGGGAGGGAGAGGGGGGCATATGTTTATACGTCGAACGGTCGAACGTCTTTTTCTTCCCTTTTAATCTAGCCCCCCCCTCCCTTGAAAGCCACATTTTCCGTTCCCGAGACCACGAACAAAGCAAATAAGCTTCTTTGAAAAGTACTCCGAGGGCATTAAAGGATGCAGAGCAGAGCGCCCGGCATCACAAGTTCAACAGGAAGCAGGGGACATTCGGCGCACAATTGGTTATGAGTCGCGGGGTTTCGCAGACTTCGAGTATACCATCAAAGGTCGCCTTTTATTGTTGAGCCGTTGTCCAGAGGAAAGATCGACTGAATATGGTGTGCTTTCCCGTAGATTTTTTAAAGTACTTCTGAGGGGTCAAAAAGACCTTCGAAAGAAAATAATTTTTTTTTTTTTTTTTATTTATTTTTTATTTTTATTTGCACGATAATTTGTTATAAACACAGTCAGTGGCGTACGCAGGATTTTTCCTTGGGAGGGGCTCGCACTGATGAGCGTTTGACTGAAAATAATTCCCCCTTCCCCTCAACCCCCAAAAAATCAGTCTCCTTAGCCCCCCCCCCCTGCTTACGCCACTGAACACAGTCAATAGAAACTATACAGATACATGAAAAAGCTCTAAAACCACAATTTCTGAGAAATCGATGGCACATTCAATGGAGATCTTACAAAATTTTGCTGCAGATGATTGATTTGTTATAAAAAAAAAAACCTGTAAAAATGATGATGCAAGTACACTAATAAATCACAAAATTCACTCTTAGAATCTTATTTAAGTAATGGCAGAACTACGCAGGTATCAAGGGACATTTGTATCTAATTTAATACATAATATCTCAGTGTTTTCATAGAGAAAGTAACAAATTAGACAGGAATCTCTCATGATTTCGCATAGCTCCGCCGTAACGATATTGCCTTACAGCTGTTTTTCAAGTTTATTACTGAGTAATTAGTAAACTTCTTTTGTGTATGAGTTTCGAGACTTTCGCTGGTTTTTACACCAGATTAGACCATTCATTTGCTTATAGCAAAAGTTTGCAAGACCCCCATTGTGATTTTAGTGTTATTTATTCCCTAGATTTCTCAACATGTACTTCTGAGAGACGTTCGCAAAAAGTATAAGTTTCCTGAGCTGCTAAAAATCCAATTTTTTGTGCAGTATAGTTGGTTTTAAACATAGTAATTAATAAAAGCTATCGAAAAACTAAAAAGGATATCAAATCACAATCTTCAAAACGGAATCCCAGGAATTTGAAGGCAGGTTTATTTGTGAGGTTCCGGATAGTTATTATTATGTGAATAGTGTCTCACGGACTATTTTAGATTTATCGGCTTATTTATTTATCTATTTATTTGTGTATTTGTTTATCCGAGAAAATTGAGGTTGAAAACGGCGGAAACAGCGAGCTAAAATTTTATTTTCGAACCTGATAAAAAAGTGAAGTTACAGTTTTATTCAGCTGAATGAGAGGACGTAGGCGGCTTGACTCGGTTCGTCCGAAAACATTCGTATTTTATTATTTTTAATTTTTGTTTTTGTTTGTTTTCGTTTGAAATTAGAAATTATTTTTTTCCTGTTTTCCTTTTCGCTCCTCTCCCTCTTCCTTCCAATTAATTTATTTCGGGCTTTTTAGGGCTCTCGTGTCTATATTTGTTTATACATACATTTATTTTTTAACCTATAGCTTCAAGGGTTAGTGTGTATGCGTTTCAGCCGCATTATTTGTCACTCAACCAATATTTAATTTGAAAGTTTACCGAATTACCCAAAGGCTTGTTACAATTTTGTTTTCTTTTTTTTTTCATTCATTCGTTTTTTTTGAAAAATGTAAATGAACAAAGAGTTCAAATGAGTTTTTGACGACTTTTTTCGTAGTATGCATACAGAAAAATTGTCTAAATTGATTACTGAGAAAGGGGTGTTTTGCTAACGAAATGCGGCAGTTGAGAGGGTCTGAATGTTGGTGCTTTTTACCAGATAATTGAAAGTATGTACTCGATTAAGCTGTAAACAAAGATACCTTTGGTTTCCAACCAGATTTCATAGTTCTATAGAGATGCGATTTTCTCCCAAAATACATTAGTGGTTTGAATGCAAATTCCGAGTTGTGAAGTCAAAACACAGAAGAATTTTTGCACTCTTACGTGAGTGTACGCATCCAAAACCAGGACTCTTAGGAAAAAACCAATAAAGCCATTATCTTTCTCAGCTCATCAAGTATACTTTCATTTTTTTGATAAAATAACAAAAGTTCAGACCCTTGCAACTACTTCAATACTTGATATAAGTTTCGAACGGGGGTCTTGCAAACGTTTGCTCCAGGGGATTGAAGAGTTGACTCTTGCATGAAAACCTATAAAACTGACTATGAGTATACTAAATAATCACGAAATTCACACTCAGAATCGGGCTTAATGGCGGAGAGACGGAGGTTCTTACCCATCTAAATTGAGACATATCTCTGTGTTTGATACCTGCGTTGAACGGCCATTACGACCTTAGCGTTATAGCAGTTATGTGAGTTTATTACTGAATTGTAGATTTTTTAGTGTGATTTTCGTGCTTTCCACTGGTCTTTACTTCAGATTGGACTATTTATTATTTGCTTATAGCAAGAGTTTGCAAGAGCCCCCATTGTGTTTTACATGTTATAAAAATGTTATCAGATTTAACTCGCCGATAAAAATTGTTCTATCTTTCTAGAATCTAATTTTCATTTATAAAAACAAGTCTCAATGTTTGTGTTTTTTTTTTTTTTTTTTTTTTTTTTTTTTTTTTTTTATCATTGCAAAGATCGAAATACCAAGTCACATTTTTCACGTCCATATTTTTTATAATTTTTTTGAAGCGCATCAACTCGTTTAACTGTCGGTTACTGTCGAGTTTCTGACTAGAATATTCAATTACGGAAGAATAAAATAAGTAACAAGGAAGCGATTTCTTCTAATCCAAAGGAGTACCTTTCAAAAATACATTATTCATTTGTGTGTTTATGCAAGTGCTTTTAATGCGCGAACGTCTATGTGTTTTACGCTCATAATATTTCCAACTTATGCTAAAAATCTTTGTTTTAAAGGATGCACGGCCTCAATATTTACAAAAAATGCAGAGAAAAGGAAAAACCTCGATGAATTATGACATTTCCTGTCAAGGCTTTCATCCCCTTGCGTCCTTGCGTCTGTGGGTCTTTGCGTAAATTCGTTCTTTTTGAAGAGTCAATTCTTTTGATTCGGGTTGCTATAGAATGATTCGTTCAAGTCATCAGTGAAAGGCGGGTGCAGGAATTGTTCCTTTTCTGTCTCTCAGCGGTTTTAGGATATTTTGTTCTTTTTTTTTTGTCCATTAACTATCGTTTACAGTAATTTCGTCTTTGGATTAACGTCCAGCAAATGTTTGTCCTCGACTTTTTTTTTGTCCCCTGTTGGTAATTTTGCAGTTTGAAGTTTTGAAGTTTGCAAAACACCCATTTCAAACGAATCAAGTTTTCAGTGCATGAAATTATTGATTCACTTTTAACGGGAAGTAGGATTTAATCAACACCGGCGGAACTAGAATCTCTTTCATCTCTCTCATTTGTCTTTTGAATGTATAAGTAGAGAAAGAATAAAATATTTTTGTCTATCGTAATCTAATTTACAAGTTTCAGTTGAGAAAAGATCGTAGAGAGAAATAGAGAGAAAAAGAGAGAGAGAGAGAGAGAGAGAGAGAGAGAGAGAGAGAGAGAGAGAGAGAGAGAGAGGAGAGAGAGAGGTGGGAAATAGAGAGAGGGGAGATGAGAGAGAGGAGAGATAGAGAGGGGAGAGAGAGAAGAGGGGAGAGAAGAGAGGAGAGAGAGAGAGAGAGAGAGAGAAAGAGAGAAAGAGAGAAAGAGAGAAAGAGAGAAAGAGAGAAAGAGAGAGAGAGAGGAGAGAGAGAAAGAGAGAGATAGCATTTTTGTAGAGCGCCTCTGAGAGCGCTACTACTGTAAACGAACGAGATGCTTTCCGAACGAACTATAGCTCCACTTCGCTCTTAGTTCTATATTCATTATTTTACTACCTCTATTTTATTTGCTTACTTACGTGTTATTCGTTTTTATTCGTGCAATTTCTCAACCTTCTCAAATTCAAAAATAGGAATCGTGTCCCATGATTTATTCGGAGAAACAGAGAGAGAGAGAGAGAGAGAGCCTGAAAAACCCTCAAGTAAATACACCCAGATTTATCTCGATGAAAATTCCGTCGCATTTGTGGAGGTACACTTTTTTTTATAGTTGGCTTATTATTCGAGTCAAAGTTTGATTTGATGCTTTTTCCAGCTTGAAGCCATTCAGATTCCGGAGAGGGGAAAAAGGGAGGGGAAAGAGGGAGAAAAAAAAGCGTATACAGGCTTCGCAGTGCGGAAAATTAAAATTACCATAATGCATTTTTCTTTCTCCCCCCCCCCTCCCGGGTTTTCCTTTCTTCCCCGGATTTCTTATTTTTCTAATGGTTCCGTCTTTTCCCTCCCCCCTCCCAACTCCTCTTCCTGACATGAACATCGGAAACGCACGAGTCGTCGAGTCTACGAGCTTCGTCCCTCTCCATCAACTTGGTCAGCAGCAGCAATAATAATCCCTTCATTGATCTGACCGTGGGGGCGTCGATTTGCCAGATTGCGTTAGATTTTGGCAATAAACAGTGTCGTGTCGTGAAATCTTTGCAACTGTGAGTTTTACTCTTTCTCACAACTAACAAAGTTAAAAATTGAGGAAGTATTGTAGATGTCTATCTATCTGTATCCTAGCAAA
>VMOF01000379.1:46128945-46216129 GCA_011764245.1 Trialeurodes vaporariorum
TTGCAAAGACGATGTTGGGACGGCCTTTGACGGCTTTTGTGAGACTCGATTTGATTTTTCTTTCCTCTCAACTGCATCCCCTTCCCCTTTCTCTATGTTCCTCTCTAAGAGTGCTAATTAATAAAATAATGTATATTTAATTCACCCATAGTGAGAGGAAAACTGAAAGAAAGGGGGCAGAGAACGCGCTAGAAAGAGAGAGAGAGACAGAGAGAGACAGAGAGAGAGAGAGAGAGAGAGAGAGAGAGAGAGAGAGAGAGAGAGAGAGAGAGAGAGAGAGAAAGAGCGAGAGAGAGAGAGAGAGAGAGAGAGCCAGGAATAGAACTTAATTGAATCTCTTATTAATCCCTTCCTTACCTACCTCCCCCTCCCCCTCACCCTTTCTGTCTCATTTAGCTTATTCAAGGGTTTCTCTCGAGCTGTTGTTAGGATTTTTTTTTTTTTTTTTTTTTTTTTTTTTTTTTTTTTATATGCATCGTCCAAGTCCGACGAAGCTTGAGCTTGCGTCAAAAGAGTTTCAGTTTCCCTGTAAAGGTATCAATAATTCTTATAAATTGGATTTTCCCCTCCCTTTTAATAAATTGGCTTTGGCGAAAGGGATTTGCAACTCGTTTGGAGCCCTTTTTATGGGTAGTATCAAAGCTCCGAAAATGACGACGGAGGAGGTATAAAAATAGTCTAACACTTTAGCATCCTTGACACCTCGCCCTTTGAGTGATTAACCTGTTAAATTAATTTGAATTGTGCAGCGTTAAATTATTCGCACCCCCCTCTACTCCTCTTTTCGCTTTATTGCCTTTCGTTGCGGCTCTCTCGACCTTTCGTTCAGCGTTGGTTTTGCTCGTTAAAAGAAAGAGTCCTGTGGTGTTATGCTCTACAGAAAAATTTTATTATTATGGTCGACTTATCGAATTACGTTTAGATACATTAAAAATAAGGCTGCGCTTTAATGTGAATCTATATGTGGATTTCTTTAATGGGGCAGTTGCAAGGGTCTGAAATGTTGTGTTTTTTACAAAGAAAATGAAAGTACTTCATGGGCTGAGAACAAAGATGCCTTTAGTTTCTAATGGTCGGCTCATGCAATCTTTTGCTATAAGCAAATAAATAGTCTAATCTTATATGTAAAGACCAGCAAAAATCACGAAAATCACACTAAGAAAGTCTAAAATTCAGTAATAAACTCACATAACTGCTATAACGGCAAGATGGTAATGACGGTTCGACGCAGGTATCATGGGAGATTCCTGTCTATTATGTCCCTTTCTCTACGGAAACACAGAGATATGACTCAATTTAGATAGGAATCTCCCATGAAACCTGAGTCTCTCCGCCACTAACCCCCGATTCTGAGAGTGAATTTTGTGATTTTTTAGTGTACTTATCGTCATTTTTGCAGGTTTTTATGGAAGAATCAACTCTTCAATCCCATACAGCAAAAGTTTGCAAGAGCCCCAATGAACAGGCTCATGCGAAAACGTCCGTTGTCCATTTTATTTATACTTGACTTAGTGCAGAGCGCGCATCACTCTTAAGAAGACACTGCGTCTGTATAAGTCCTGATCAGAAATTTTCCTCGTCTTCTTGCTCATATTTCCATTGTCTTAGCAGTTTTCCTTAATTTTTTATTTTTTAATTTGCGATTTTTTTTATTTTTCTTTATTTTTGTCTTCTCATTAAAAATATTTGGACATCGGACGTTTTCGCACGAGCCTCCTCAATTAAGTCGCATTGTTCCGGGGATGAGATGTTGGCCAAAATACATTGTTTTAAATGGAAATTTCGCGGAGTGACGTCACTACACACAAGATTTTTTACAAATTTACACTTGATTATCTGTCAAACTCCACGCCTCGTCGTTTGGTTTGCGTTACTTGCATTTAAAAATTATCTAAATCTTAAAATCTTAAAAATTATCTTTAAAAATAATTATCATGGGATTTATTGAACTCGGTTTCCTTAGAACCAGTTCATACTCATGTACCGATTTACTTAAACGGTGAGTACACCTACGTATACTTCCAACTGAATCTTTGATGGAGATTTTCCCGTTTCCAGCACATCGTCAAAACTTCTATTGTGAAGAACTGGCTATTATTAAAAAAAAAAAAAAAAAAAAAAGTGTCACTTACGGCTACAGCTTTTCAAAATGACGCCTCAAAATTTGATTGATGCTCCTTTCATCGTAACGAGATTCAACTCTAAAGTTTTTTGGGATGGGTCTTTTAAGTTTTATTGAGCGAAGGAATACAGACCTGAAGTAAAAAAGAGCTTTTTTTACTGTGTATCTTCCTCCCGTATCTTTGCCAGCTTGCCATAAGAAGCTTTAAATAATCTAATTGATTTCCCGAAGGAGAAATTGAAAGTGATCGATCTTTCACTCATTTTAGATTTTCCTTTTTTTCTTGTCTTTTTTCTTTGTAAGTTTTTATCTGACTTGTTGTTTGTGTACCCTCGCTCGAAGGCTCAGCTGAATCTTAGTTCAATTTTTATTGGTCGCATTTTTTTTAAACCTCACCAACTAATCAAGAAGTCAAGAAAAGATTTTGTTGAGAACAATAGACATATAGTTCCCAGGGTGGACTTTGAGGAAAAGTCTCAATCAAAAACTTCTCCGTTGAATTTTTTCATGATTCTCCTTTTTGTCTTTCCAGGATTTTCTTGTCATCGCCTTTTGTAGATCAACTAGCAACAAAATAAAATTGGCGTCTTAACGAGGTTGATAAGTGTTCCTCGATCGCTTCGTTTTGTTTGCATTAATGGACACTGATAACATTTATGAACGATTATAAAAATTATATTTAAATTTTTACAAAATTTTATCCATTGGCTCTTTTTAAAATTTTAATCTGTAACTCATTCATTCAATGCGGCTCTTGCAAAATTTTACTGTGAGCAAATGAATAGTGGCAACAAAAATCACGAAAATCACACTGAGAAAGTTTAAAATTCAGTAATTCAAACATTATATAAAACTTCCGAAATCCACTCCTAAACTCGATAAACGCTTTTATTTTCGCGGGCGTAATGGTGGCTGAGGGTATAGTAACAATGGGAGATTCCCATCTAACAATACTGTAACTACATCAAGAAGTGACCAATAAGAGACGACTTTCATTTGACACCGGTGTCACTAGATGGTGTGGTACCATTCATCGGATGTGGATCATCACTCTGATGACTAATTACTCTGCGAATCATCCTTGTCAGCAAAGGAAGAGTGACGAAATTAGGAATCTCCCATTGTTACTGCCTTCAGCCACCATTACGCCCTCGTAAATAAAAGCGTTTATTGAGTTAAAGAGTGAATTTCGGAAGTTTTTAGTGCTGCCATTGTTATTTTTCGAGGTTTTTACACCAGAATCGACTGTAAAATCGCTTATATCAAAAGTGTGCAACAGCCTCATTGGTTGATTTACTCCACCTAACATTAAAGAACAAGCAGGGACCGTCCGTCTAAAACATGTTTTTGGCGCTGTCCTTCTAAAAATCACTCTATTTTTTTGGAACTGTCTTTCTACAATCACCTTTTTAATTTTTTTTAAATTTTCTATTTTTTTCAGGTGAGGATTTTATCACATCTTATTCCGTTACTTTGGCCTTCATTTAAACTAACTTGGTTTCACCGTAAGTCTCTTTTCTATTATGTCCCCAGAAAAGTTTTAAATTGTTGTCTCCTTACTGCATTGAGGTTATATTGTTCATACCATTTTATTCTATTGGACAGTGATGTCTTTGGCAAAAATGGTCCATACACTCACAGGTTCATGGAGGTCTATGACCAATTCCCTTTACAAAGTATGGGTATGTATGGATCAGTGGCGTAGTGTGCCATTTGGCAACGTGCTACTGTGTCCATTTAAACCCAGGTAAAAAGTCGAATGCGAAGGTGTTCACCGAACACCCAAAAGTTTGATATTTTTCAGGGGTTTAAATAGATGAATTGCAACGTTGCCGAATGGCACGCAACGCGATTGGTATGGATATCGTGCGGGTATATAAATGTTGATATCCTCACAGATCCATACATATTTATACTCTGTATATAGGGACTAGTTTATGGACCACATGGATCATTATCGTCAGGGTAACTTACGCAGATCGATTTATTCACATAAATGGAAATGAAATAAATGTTTTTGTTTTTTGTTTTTTGTTTTTTTTTTTGTTTTTTTGAGGAGGCTGTTGAAATTCATTGAAATTCGTGTTTTATATCACTGTGGCGAAATATTAAAAAAAGAATCATTTCGACTCCAACATGACTTTATGTTAATCCTCTGGAGCCTCGACTTGGATTTAGCACCGTTGCGTTGCGGTTGTGTCAATTTAAACCCATTTATGCGACAAAAATCGAAATCGAGGGTTCATCCTGCACTTCAAATATTTCGATATTTTTCATCGGTTTAAACGGACATAATCCAGCACTGCCAAATCGAACGCTTCACCGGTGTTGGTTGAGGTTGCTTCACACAAGTGTGGGTGCACCTGGACCGCTAATCTGTGGGATTTGTCAACATTTTTCCTCCTTTTACGAAATAAAAACTAATACAAATGAATATGAGCATTGAATTTGCATTTAAGAACGCTTTAAAATCAAAAGTTTAAAGTCGGAGGCATGTTTTGTTTTGATTTGTATAGGAATGGGACTTGAAAATTAGCCAAAGATTATGGTCTAGGAGTGCCTACACTTCTGAAACGATCTCTATAATCTTTTATTGAAAATATTCTCGGGTTCTAATCCACTATGCGACGCTTCGACCATCGGAACAGTAGCACTTTTCATCCTCCATGCGCCGGCTGCAAGTCCATGGGGGCAAACATTATTTTTCTTTTTCTCTCCCTTTAAAAACCAGACAAAACATCAATGTTTTATAGTGTCGGAAAGCGGGCACCCGCTGAATAATTACCGGCGTAAAACCTAATAATACCCTTCCGAGTCGATGTTACAAATGGCCCATAGGACGTATTTAAAAGTCGAGAACCCCCCCCCCCCCCCCCCCCCCCCCCCCCCCCCCAGCCGCCCAATGATGGACTACGATCCAAAACTATTCACGGTTGCATATGCGCTTGTTTTCAGGCGCAATCAAGAGCTCCGCAGTCGTTTTCTCTCTCCCCTGCTCCCTCATACTCTCTCTCCCTCTCTCTCTCTCTCTCTCTCTCTCTCTCTCTCTCTCTCTCTCTCTCTCTCTCTCTCTCTCTTTCTCTTGGGAACGGAGTAAAGGTGTAAGCGGTGGTGTATAACCCACACCAATCCCTCTGCGTAAAAATAGAGATTGAAATATGGCGGTTGTCATGGTGAATGGGCGTCTAAAAAAGCATTAATTGGAAAACAAACAAATTAATAAATTATTACGCTCCCGGTGGGAGTGTGTGTTTTTTTGGATCTTGCTCGGCGAGTGCGGTTCCTGGATTTTCGTTAATGAATGGTCAGGGAATCTTTCTCTTTTTTTTAACGATTTTAGCATTTTAATCACTCCTCGTAATATATGATCGCTTCCAACCCAGTTCTTTGAAAAATCATTCTCTTCAGCGGAATCTTCAGCGTTAATGTCGATTCTGGCCGATAGATTAGTAACCCGTTCCTTTCCGTTTCCAGTGGCGAGGCGTGCCATTTGGCAACGTTTCTGTTTCCCCCTTTAAACACATTAGAAAGGTCGAAACATCTGGTCATCGCCGAAGACCGAAGCATTCGATTCTTTCACTTAGTTTAAATGGAGAAAGTACATAGTTGTCAAATTTCACTCCTCGCTACTGTCCGTTCCATAATTTTTGACGAAAAAAAAAAATTATCCTTTTTGACGCTGAGGCCGCATAAAATGCTTCATCCCTGCAAAAGAATGGACGTTCAACGTCCTAAGTCCTCAGGACCCAAACGTCCGAAGGATATTCGACAGTTTTGAAAAATTCTTAAATTGTGCTCTTGCAAACTTTTGGTATGGGGGATTGAAGCGTTGATTCTTTCTTGCATAGAAACCTGTAAAAATGACGATAAGTACACTAAAAAATCAAAAAATTCACTCTCAGAATCGGGCTTAATGGCGGAGAGACGCAGGTATCATGGGAGATTCCTATATCTAAACTGAGACATATGAGACACATCTGTGTTCCCGTAGAGAAACGACAAATTAAGCAGGAATATGTCATGATCCCTGATGCGTTGAACCGCCATTGCGATCTTGTCGCTATAGCAGTTTTGCGTGAGTTTATTACTGACTTTTAGACTTTCTTAGAGTGATTTGCGTGATTTTCCTAATTTTTCCATCGGATTGAACTATTCATTTGCTCACAGCAAAAGTTTGAAATAGCCCCATTGATCTGAAATGTCGTCTGTTGACCTTGAAAATGTGACTGACAAAAAAAAAAAAAAAAAAAAAAAAAAAAAAAAAAAAAATCTGGACTTCAAAATCTCTCTTTTTTTTTTTCCACCAGGTTCTGTCCAATTATGATCCCCGATTGGTCTTTGAACCGACTTACGTCATGATAGTATAAACATTCAACTCTTAAGATAATTTTCTTTCCGCACAGTGCCCCTGGTCCTGGTGGCGTGGCCTATTTCCTAATGCATAGTATGAAACCTATACATTGCATCTCTCACGTTTCAAACGATCCCTGTTCCAGAGCGCATCAATTCTCATTGACACTTCTCCACATCAATCTTCAAACTCGATCATTCGTTTCAATCGGCGACCATCAAGTGTTCTAGAGTGTTAACGGTCCATGACTCAAAACCATTCGATCGATTATCATTCGAGGCATCGATTAATCGAACGCGTCCAATTGCCGATGACATCGGGTCGGGGTCATCGAGCTGTATTGGGGAGTGGCAATTAAAGTCGGAATCATTACCGTTGTAAAAATAAAATGGAGAGCTGACGCGATTTTTCTCTTGTTTCCTCCTTTATTCCCCCCTCTCTTTCCTTCTCTTTCCCTCTCATGCATTCCCTCTCATTCCATCTCTTTCCCTCTCTTTCATAAAAATATTATATAGGTACCTACTCCCGGTATTTCTATAGCAGGAGATTGGAAAAAGAAGAGCGTTTAAAAGCCAATCATACGAAACGGAGCTGAGTTTATGATTGTTTCCGGTTTCCGGTCTAGCATTGTTGCCGAATTGAACAATCTCGTTCGATATCAGTCGAAAAATATCTGGAAATAGATTCTGCACCTCCAAACGGTAATTTCGGTCGATCACTTCAACACGGAAAAAAAAGAATGGTGTAATTTACCATTCGCATAGCTGATTTTAGCCCCTGCCAGAGTTAAGATAAACTTGACCAGAGTTATGGAGCATTTGACCAGGAATCAGGTCAATGTCACTTGATACCTGGTCAAATTTACGATAATTCTGGTGAAGTTTATCTTAACTCTAGCAGGGGCCAAAATCAGCTTGGCGAATGGTAAATTACACCATTCTTTTTATTCCGTGAAAACACACAAAAAATGTGGGTTTTTTTTTTTTTTTTTTTTTTTTTTTTTTTTTTTTTTTTTAAATTATTCGATAGCATGAATAAAAATTTACTTAGAAAACTGGCTAGAACTCTAATGTATCGTTCCCGATTAGAAATTCTGACAGTTTTCGGGGGAAGTCAAGGCTTTCTAATCCTTAGAGTCCCCAAGTTTTATCTGCAGCCAGGTCACCGCGAGTTCATTCAAATCAACCGAGTTGATAAATATTCCTTCTCCGTGGTACTTGTTTTTGCATACATCATGGATTGAAAGCGCACAACAAAGAATCATTTTACAAACTAAGCAAGTTGATACTTATTTCTACTCACTGGTACTTCTTTTTGCCTACACCGTCAATTAGAAGGCGCTAAACGAAGTATTCTTTTGATACATCCATTATATCCAACGATCTTTTATTTTCAAAAAATGATGAATCGAAACCATGTGAAACAAATTTAAGTAAACGGATGTGGTTTTGGCTTGGTTCTTAAAGGGTTGATTATGTTTCTGGTATTGGTCAGACATTCTGGCATTTACACCAGAATATTTTTAAACTTGCCAGAATTTCTTTTCAGAAATTTTCATTCGAATTCTGGTTAAGTGGGCCAGATTATTCTGCGGTCAAAAATTGTTGGCAATAAAATGCGGCCAAAACTCTCCTTTTAAATTGACCAGAATATTCTCCTGGAAACTGCCAGAATTTTATTTCTGGAAATTTTCATAAGAATTCTCGTCAATTTCAGTCGGACATTTCCACCCGTCCATAAAGAGGAAATACTTAACATATTAAACACAACGTTGCACTGTGGTCTAAAGATCTTCAAAAAGTCGCCAAAAATCAGAGAGTATATTTCTCATCAATTTACCATTTTAAAACTTTCAAGACCAATTTAAATCACTGAGAACACTTTCAACGAGTAATTAAAACTCAGAAATGTCACTGAAAAGTTTTAAGTTAAGCTTAAAAGGTCAAAAATGATGACTTTTTGATGACTTTTTGTCACTGACTTTTGGCCACTTTTTGACGATCTCCAGACCACAGTGTGTGTCGTCCGTTTGGCGTGAATTTGATGAAGTTCCCATATTAAACGTTGACTCCGCATCGATGGATGCTTGATTCTAGACTGGAGTACTTTCATGTGATATTGTCATTTTTATTAGCTGATCAAGTGAGTGTTTAATCTTTTTGCGCATACCGTTGAAATCACCATTTAATTGGGAAACCCATTAAAGTCAAGCAAATGAGAAACTCTGTTCAATTATCGAAATGCAGACGTAGAGATTTACATGGGCGAAGCCAGCAATTTGGCAACTGTGGATTCTTCCCATTTGAATGCATGAGAAACAATCGATTAGAAATTGGGCCATGGCCCCTCAAGACTCGATTATTTCTCATACATTATAATGGGAAGAATCCACAGTTGCCAAATTGCTGGCTCCACCCATGGAGATTTAATTATTGTATCTCATAGTTTTTGCAAATATCCGCCCGTATTCAAATTGATTGATCAAACTGAGAAATCGTTGGGGGCCCTTGTAGATCCACCACTGATAAAAAGTATAGAGTTGTTTTCACGCTAATACAGCTTTTAAATCCTATTGAATGTACAGTTGGCGAGTTCAGCAGTGTCAGTTGACTCCTTAAATTTTGTCTCAGGTAGGCCACCTGCATTACTTGAATTCATTGTGA
Source organism: Trialeurodes vaporariorum (assembly GCA_011764245.1). Taxonomy (NCBI): domain Eukaryota; kingdom Metazoa; phylum Arthropoda; class Insecta; order Hemiptera; family Aleyrodidae; genus Trialeurodes; species Trialeurodes vaporariorum. Next base: position 46,138,082 of record VMOF01000379.1, read on the forward strand.
TAAGTATTGCAGGTTGCCTGTGTGATCCGAAATCCAAGGCGTCGTCTTACAGTCTATAATCCGTCGAATGTACTATTCAAGGTCAATATGATTGTATTTCTTGTTTCAATTCTTTCTCGTTTTGGATTTTTTTTTTTTTCCTGCTTTGGCAGAATCTTTGTATTTTCCTTCGCAATGGAAAAACTATTTCCTTTGCAATCCTTAAATTTTGTCTCTGGTCCACCTGCAATACTTGAATTCATTGTGATAAGTATTGCAGGTTGCCTATGTTGCAAATGTACTATTCAAGGTTATAATATGATTGTATTTCTTGTTTCCATTATTTTTCGTTTTGGAGAATTTCGTTCCTGTTTTGGCAGAATCTTTGTATTTTCCTTCGCAATGGAAAAACTATTTCCTTTGCGCAACCCGCCTTAAATTTTGCACAATTTGGCTCCGCTGTCTGCGCCTTCCCTCATTTCCGGCCCTTGTTTCTGTCGCTGGCGACTTGGACTCGACTCGACCATGGCCGCTGATTACTTGTGTTTTCATTTTTATTACTCCCTCGCTTGAATACCCGAAAGTATTGTTCCCCAGCTCAGTCGCGTTTTTTCTTCTCTTTTTTTTAGTTGCTGCTGTCGTTGTTGTTTTTGCTGTTGTCCGGAGCAGATTTTTCTCGAAACGAGAGAGTAATAACTCCCACTGAAGCAACCCCCCCCCCAACCCCCAGCTCTCAGCCCCTCGCCCCACAACCTCTTCCCCCAGCCCCCTTCTTTATTGAGCTTACTGCGGTTTGATAATTCATAAAAAAGTATATAGATATATATGAGTCGTCGGGGGTGTATATAAAAGCTCGGTTTTTGCCCTTCAAGACTTCACTGAACATTTTTATTCCCACCAACTTTTTCGAAGTAGGTAAACCGTGTTGCATCAGGTGCTAACTATTGCAGCTTGATAAATCGATATCTTTCTCATCTAAACGTGTTGAAAAAATCGAAAAAGTGATAAGGCTATCAGCCTCCATTCGCTTTAGCGTACTTAAATATTAGAATGAAAAAGAAATAAAAAAAATCGATGTATCTAGAACCGAAAAAGCCACCATACACGGAAAAAAAACTACGGTGAAAATAACCATACGGAATACGGATACCTGATACGGATACCTGAGAATCCTCAGAACTAGACCACAGTCCTTGTGGTAGCCTTGGACAAACCATCGACCATCTGCCGTATAGGTGTAAGTCAAATCCAACGTTTCAAAGTTTCCTAACTCATTTTCATTTTTTCAATCACAATCAATCATGCAATTCCTATAATTAAATTTGTCTGTGATTCTTTAACCCTCTGAAGGCCAGGTTATTTCAAAAGGACGCCACTTTTCGGTTTATAAAGGGAAGGTAGTTAACTGTTCGTACTCGGGGGAGTTAAAATTGCCTATACGATACATTGAAGGCGCCTGAAGACATCTTATTCTGTACGTGTTTACATCAATAGTCGCGTTTATCCGGAATGAAGACTGAAACAATGTGAAGGAGCCTAGAGAAGAAAAACGAGTATACTCGGGCTTGGCCCTTAAAGGGTTAACTCATATGAAGAACAAAGGAGAAAGTATTCACGATTATTCGTATACATGCTTGTCCCAGTGGCGTCGCGTGCAATTTGGCAACAATGTATTTTATCCATTTAAACTCATTTAAAATATCGAGTTCAGGGGGTGCACAGTGCACAAGGGAAATTCGATATATTTAATGAGTTTAAATGGAGCAGTTGCATTGTTGCCAGATGACACGCGACGCCACTGGCTTGTCCTGAGAAAAATTCAAAACATGGAAGATGATGATGAAACGTTGGATTCGATTTACACGCCTGTACGTCAGATGGACGACATCAACCTGGGAGTGTAAGTACAAAAAACAGAAACAAAAAAACAAAAACAAAAATGCACATCAAATGATGGGGATTAATGAGGTGAAATCAACCCTCTTCTCTTCGAAAAATAAAAATTGAAGGTAATCGCGCGTAGGCGTAGGGTCCACGGAGTTTCCTCGGAGTTTTGAAGAGTTCGACGTTAACTTACTCATAATTTACGCCAGAGACCGTTCGCGTCGCTTTGTGTCGTCACAGAAGCCCTCGCTTCGCTAAATTTTACGGTGCAAAGCTCGTAAAGTTCTGACCGTTTTCGGTCGCTAGCAGAGCGATTTCGAGTTTTTTTTTCCACCCCTCTGTTTTTTTTTTTTTTTTTTTTTTTTTTTTTTTTTTTTTTGCAGTTTGTGTAAAATAAATAACGAAGGGACGGGAATCTGGTAAGAGAGCTGGACGTGGGGGGGGGGGGGGGGGGGGGGGGGGGGTGGAATGACCCGAATGAGGTGGGAAAGAGAGCGTGGGGGCCCGGGCGGATTGAGAACAGAACGTTTCTAGTTTAATCGCGGGGAACGGATGAGGAGAAGGTGGAACGGGGTGGAACGGGTGGAACGGGGGTGGAACGGGTGGAACGGGGGTGAAACGGGGGGGGGAACATGGGTGGAACTAGGGTAAATGGGCGGAGGGGGGGATCAAGGGAGATAAAATGATAAGGGCTTATGCCGGCGAGGATTTAAAAATTAGAAACGCGCAAGGGATTTCGCAGGTTTCAGATCGAGTGTGTGTAGTTCTGGAAGAGTTTGTAAAAGGGATGCAACGTTGCCGGATTGTGAAAAAAGTTGGCAACATCGTATTTCGCGCAATAAAACCCTTAAGAAAGATTGATCGATTGGAGGAGCTGCACATTTTCACGTCCCTCGAATCGCTATTTTATACAGGTTCAAATGGACGAAATTTAAACGTTGCCAGATTGCACACAACGCAACTGAAAATGGGTCTGTTTGAAGTTTCAACGAGCTATAACTCGCACGTTTCAATGGTGTGTACAGTTTACTATATAACAGCTGATGTCTGTTATTACATTCATCAGTTGTTCACTGTTGATTTCTGTGACGTTATTAAGTTTATCATACTAAAGTCCTCAACGGTGATTTCGAAAACTCGCCGATGCATTGGTTGGTCCCCCGGCCATTCAAGAAAAGTGTAAGGCTTTCCCCTCAGATAGTTTTCATGAAACCAGTCTCGTTCACCGTGTAATATGATGGACTATATCCGTCTGGAAAAGAGAGTTAATAGCACGGCCCCACGGGAGCGTCTGGGACGTGAATATCATTTTTAAGAGCCATTTTCTCTGCTTCTCTTTACGTTTTTTTTTTTTTTTTTTTTTTTTTTTTTTTTTTTTTTTTTTTTTCAAGTTTATCTTTTGCATGCTCATTTTTTTTCCCTCTTTATCATCGGAGGTGAACTTTACTCAGCCTCTCTCACTTCGGGCTGAATCTCACCGGCAACAAGGCTCCTCCACACTGGCGCAACCAGGATCTCTTTTCCCTCTCTCTCATTTCCCATTTGAATGTGCAAGTAGGAAAAAGACAGAAAAAGAGGGTTTTATCCCCTTGTCCATCCTTGTCTAACATACGTTTCTTAATGGAGAAAAGAGAGAGAGATGAAGAAACTCTCGTTGCACTGGCGCAACCAGGATCTCTTCCATCTCCCAGATCTCTCTCATTTTCTATTTGAATGTACAAGTAGGAAAAGGACAGAAAGAGAGGGTTTTATCCCCTTGTCCATCCTTGTCTAACAAACGTTTCTTAATGGAGAAATGAGAGAGATGAAGAAACTCTCGTTGCGCTACTGCTCCTCCATGATCTTATTTGTCACTCGCAAAAGGGTGCGCTCTCAATGACCCCCCCCCCACTCTATTGATCCTCATCACAACATCCCTACATGGTTGTCATGTAATTCCGAAAAAGGTTCAAACTAGGTGGTCTTTGGAAGAAGGTACATCGATAAGCTTTGTAAAATTTGGCGCGAAATTCAAAATTTTATACAATAAGTTACACGCAGAAAGAATATTTTTAAATATGGATTAAAAAGAAAAGCTTGAATTACTGGAATTCTCCATAATAGACGGTTTTAGTGATGATATCATCCGGTTTGTGATGAGCGTTCCAAAAAAGATAAACTATCTCTCTCGCTCTCACGTAACCCCCATGTACTGCTATCTCATTCTATTTCAAAAATCGTACAAAGAGACATATTTTGTGAAATTATTTGGCATGAAGGAATTCCTCGGGGCACTGAAACGTGGTTTTGATCATAGCATGTCGTAAAACAAGACTCTGTATGCGAATTTCGAAACTAGAAAGAGATGGGTATGTACATGATGGGGGGTCACGGGAGAGTGAGTGAGATAGTTTGGACCGCTATACGTGAGTTTTGTCTTAACCTATTGCGATCGATGAGTTCTTTGGTGTGATTGATGGCTAACCGTTGACTTCGCACCCGTCTATTCTCACGATTGAGAAGAAACCTTCGGAATTACCAGAGTTCTCTTTGATTCCATCGAAAATTCTGTCAATTAATTTACGAAATAGAATTGTTGAGTTCATGAGAATTCTGGTCATTTTATAAATAATTTCTCTTTCGTCCATTTTTAGTGACACACGTTTCTTAATTCCAGCCAGAAATTCTCCATGTACTGCGTTAAGTCACCCAAACACTCTCCTCTTTTGGATAGGACTTACAACACGGAATAGAAAGAACCCTAGCTTGTTCACTATGCCCCGTAAATCTCGATATCTCAATCCTTACTATTTGTTTTTCTTCTGCGAATCTCAGTCTGGTGGGGGAGGGAGAGGGGGGTGAGGAGGGGGATTATGACCCCCCCGACCTGTAGGACGTGACAGGGATGGATCTGGACTTTGGGGGGCTGAAAAATGACGGTGTCAAAACAAATAAGACCGTGCGAAGGCAGGTGGTAATGACCCATAGGTAACCCGCAACACATACTCACAGACACACCGACAGTCATATACTTGTCAGTGATTGAAGCTCAGTGGACGGCGGATTTGGCATCGGCCAAGTCGCGTCTCGTCGTGATATATACATATATATATATATATATATATATATATATATATATATATATATATATATATATATATATATATATATATATATATATATATATATATTATATATATATATATATTTTATATATATATATATATATATATATATATATATATATATATATATATATATATATATATATATATATATATATATATATATTATATATATATATATATATATATATATATATATATATATATATATATATATATATATATATATATATATATATATATATTATATATATATATATATATATATATATATATATATATATATATATATATATATACGTGTATTGCTCCGCTCCGCGGAAAATCCCGTCTATTTCGAGATTGCGCGCTTTTGCGCGAGAGATAACTTTTATCAGTCGACTTACGAGCGGAGATGAATCTTCGCGCGCCCTGACCAGACCCCGCCCGAAGGAGAATGGACAGACCGACCGACCGAAGCGGTAAGGGGGGGGGGGTTACGGGGGGCAGCTAGAAAACGGGATAGTCTGGGACAGGATGGGACGCGCAAGATACGGGCGCAGAGATTGGAGGAGTTTGTGCAGCGCCCCCCTCCCCCCCTCGCAGCACTCCTGCCCCCACCCTTGACTGTGCAATGATACCACGCGACCGACCCGAGTATTTAACTAATTACAATGAATTAGCAGCAGATTTATAGCGCGTTTATTAAAAGCTCTTTCTCCCGTCCAAAAAGCTCCCGTTTTTCTGGTCGCACAATGGGGTCGACTGCCAAGTTCTTCGTGGCCAATGTAGCGCTTCCGATTATACATGAGCCAGAGTTGCTCCAATGGAGAGGTAATCGATTACACAATCACTAAATAATCGCTAGTTGTCAAACCTTAGTATCGTAGTTAAAAAGAATCTTCGCTGGTTTAAAATTAAATTAAGGGTTATTTCGATTAGATTCAATTCTTATAGGCAAGCTTCTTAAATCAATTCTTATGGGTGCTTTGTAAAAAAAAAAAAAAAGAGTCGTGACTATATAGTAAAATCACCCCTCATTGTCAGTAATCATGTAATCGATTACAGTCACATCCGATTTGTCTAACTCTGATCGAAGCCCGAATGTATAGGTATGTTCACTTTCTTCTTTTATATTTGGATGAAGGTCTGGAAATAATTCCACTTTGGTAGTGGGTCTGTTTATGAATGATGTGAGGTCAATTCTGGGGTAAAATTAAACACATCCAAAACTGACTCCTGGAAACTCAACAAATGCTCATTTTATAAACAAAATGCCACTGTAGATGTCATATGAATATCGAGTCATGACGAGGGAGTCCCATCCAATTGATACTCGCTCAAATGACAATAACAGAATGTCAGAATTTTGTTCAAACGAATTTATTGAGTTTGTGTGTCAATTTTGAAAGTTTTCTACAATTTCTCCCGTATGGCCCCCTTTAGCCGAAGCAAAAGTTTGCAACAGACCTATTAAAATGTTGATACTTTCGTTTTTGGCTTTACCCTTTTACGACAAGGTTACCATGGGCGGAGTCAGCAATTAGGCAACTGTGGATTCTTCCCATTTGAATGTATGAGAAACAATCGATTAAAAATTGGGCCATGGCTCCCTCAAGAATCGATTGTTTCTCACATTCAAACGGGAAGAATCCACAGTTGCCGAATTGCTGGTTCCGCCCATGTAGGCTACGAAGACATCAACATTCTCTCGATCAAGTTAAGTGAGTGTAGTTAACTATTCCTACACCGCGGTGCTGATTTTGCATACACACTTTATTGAAGTCACTCTAGAAATCGTTTACTTTAACTCTTTTACGACCAGGTTAAGAAGACAAACCAATGTTAATTCGTTCGCTCAAATTAAGTGGGTTTAGTTAATTATTCCTACACCGTAGTGCTGATTTTGCATACACAATCTATTGAAGGCGCTTGAGGAACCATTAATTTTCAAATATTAACACTTTCGCTAAGAAAAATAATTAGGTAATTAATTTAAATCGGATTGTAAAATCAATAACATGGTTAATTAAATCTACCCAATGGTTAGTTAAACTTAAATCAACGAAATGGTTTGTTAAATCAACAAATGCGTTTGTACTCATCATTTTTAACAAAAGAGACTGTCAAGTTACCTAATTTTTTCTTCTCAGTGTTGGAGTCGCAACTATCGTCAGTGAAAAACTAACATTGTGTATGGTAGATTCAGGCACCTAAACAAATTTCCCGTCTCAAGCAAGGTGCTGAAAGGGTTAAAGTAAAGGCGTAAAATGATAAACAATATCGGAGTGAAAGACTTTGAAGAATTTGTGTATTCAAAGCTAAGTAAATTGATATTACGCCTGATTTCCTTGTTCTGGCCGAGAACTATTGATTGAGCACGTGCACATTAGCTCAGAGTCTGACCAACCTGCACGTAAGTAAACATGCGAGCTCTCGAATCAAAATACACCGGTTGCTCAGAAAGTTAAGTTGTTACATCCGACACCATTCTTTCAGGATCTATGTAATTTTAACAGTGCGTTGTAACTTTTAGATGTTTCGAGCTTAAATAATTCACGAAATAGCTAAATTTGAATTATAAAAGCGTATTCGTACTGGAGTTTATTCTGTTATCTTTATCTAAAACAAAAAATTCCTCTGCGTCCTCTCTTTGCTGTCTCCACACTGAAAAAAATCAATTGTTAAAGAAGCAATTCAAAATTTGCTGATTTAACAAAAATTGAAAGTTGCTAAATCAACCAGGGTTTTCTGTTAGGTTAACGATTTATTCGTTGAGTTTACAAAAATAGTTGTTAAATCAACCACATAATGGTGTCCTTTTAACAAAATAGAAATTATCGATTTAGCAATTTTAAATTGTTAAAAAAATACAGAACTTAACCCAATTAGTTGATTTAAGAATTCAGCTTGTTATATCAGCAAAATAAATTGCTGATTTTACATATAATAATTTGTTATTCCAGCATAAAAATTGTTGTTTTTACTATTTGATTTGCTGGTTGGGCAAATTAGTTGTTAAGCTAACAAAATGAATTGCTGATTTAGCATTTGAGTTGTTAATTTAACAAAACTATAGGTTAATTTAGCAAATCATTTTGTTCTGTACTTTTTTTACTATTTATTTTTTTCAGTGCACAGATGGCTAGTAGACATAAACCCTACGTTGAGATTTTTTGCTAACGCCGTAAAGTGTCTTGCAGAATTTGCATCAGAAAAACGTCTGAAACTACCAAAAGAATGAATATTTCTGTACCAAAGCGCTTATTTCAGCAATAAGTTTCACAATAACGGACCGTAAATTCAATGAGCCGTAAAAAAAATGCAGCTTTTTCAGGGTCGAAAGAGGCGGAATGACCTGGCAGAATGGCCATAGTCAGTTCAATTTTTCATTACGGTTTGATTTAGTGGAGCTTGCGAAAAGAAACGCTTTCGACGGAAATATTCATTCGTTTGGTAGCGTCATACTTTTAATTGATACAATGGGGCTCTTGGAAACTTTTGCTATAGGGGATTGAAGAGTTGATTCTTGCATGAAAATCAGTAAAAATGATGGTGAGTACACTGAAAAATCACGAAATTCACTCACAGAATCGGGCTGAATGGCAGAGAGACGCAGGTATCATGTGAGATTCCTTTCTAAATTAATACATATATGTATCTGTGTTTCCGTAGAGAAAGTGACATAATAGACAGGAATCTCCTATGATACTTGCGTTGCGTATTACAAACTTACCGTTGTAGCAGTTATGTGAGTTTATTACTGAATTTCAGACTTTCTCGGTGTGATTTTTGTGATTTTCGCTGGTTTCTACATCACATTCCACTATTCATTTGCTCACAGAAAAATTTTGCAAGAGCACTATTTCAGTGGCGGCTCGTGCAATCTGGCAACCGTGAACTTTTGCCATTTAAACGTATGCAAAAAGATCGATACTTTGTGAGGCGCTGCGCCTCACCAAGTAATCGATTATTTTACACAGTTTTAAATGGAGGAAATCCATTGTTGCCACATTGCACGAGCCGCCGCCGCACTATTTCTATGACAATATGGGTCTGTTGCAAACTTTTGAAACAGCCGTATAGGGGTTTGATTCCTATGTAAAATCACGTGGAAATAACGTTGGGAAATTCCAGTAAATTCCAAAATCCACTCGCTAATTCATTACATGTGTTAACTAAATTGCAAGATGACGGTCGAACGAGGGACAGGCAATAATTAGAAGAGACTATCTCACTATGCAGTGGCGTCGCGTGCCATCTGGCAACAATGCAACTGCTCATTTAAACTCATTAAATATATCGAATTTTCCTTGTGCACTGTGCACCCCCTGAATTCGATATTTTACATGCGTTTAAATGGATAGAATACATTGTTGCCAAATTGCACGCGACGCCACTGTCACTATGTCATTCGCTCATTCAACCACATTCTTGTAATTTTGTGAAAAGCATTCGTTCAGTTTGTGAGTGGATTTTTGGAACTTTCTGATGTTCTAAACGGTTTTTTCATAAGTTATGGTACGTAGGAATCAACCCTTCATAACCGCGAAATAAAATTTAGCTATACAGACCCATTATTATCTGTGTCGAAGTTACCAAAAAATAATGTTATCTTAGAATATTATACCCGTAAACTCTACATCACGGAAAAAAAAAAAAAGATTAGTGAAAATAACCATACGGATACCTGATTTTGGCACCTGCTAGATGTTATGGTAAACTTGACCAGAAGTATGGTACATTTGCCGATACTTTGAGTAAATTCGACATGCAATCAGGTAACATCACCTAGTACCTAGTCAAAACATAGTATACTTCTGGTTAACATTACCATAACATCTTGCCGGTGCCAAAATCAGGTATCCGTATGGTTATTTTCACTGTCGTTTTTTTCCCCGTGCAGTTCACCTAACCTTGACCATGGGACTTTTCTGACACCGGGTACTTACTGCGCTGTTCCTTGCAGATGTTGCGTGTGGTGTTATTACCCACAATACCCTCATATTCTTGGAACAGTCGCGCATATTCTGCTCGTGCGGCCACGATCACGGCCCCGCCAGCCACCAGCCACCAGCCGCCAGCCGGCCAGTCGACCACTGTCACCGGCCGTGGCCTAATCACCATCACACATCGCATCGATCCTTTCGCTGTCTCATCTTTTCCTCGAGCGTTGAGAGATGCATGCTCGACATTAAGTGACATCAATTGATCTTCAGCCCCCTCCTCCCCCTCCTCCCCCTACACTCCCCCCAAACCGACCAATCCCGCGTCCAGCCGCCTGAAACTGGAGGAGTCGCACCCAGCCCTGTCGAGTCCAGCCTAATGTCTATTCTCTTTCATTGCTTGAATAACTATAACCTCTATAAGTGCCACCAGGGCTGCCGTTTTGCGTATAATAAATGCTATTTTTCTATTCACCGATGATTCCACTGGTTGAGAAAAGATTACCCAGATCAGTTCAGTGTATGACTGTAATGCACGAAAATACTCTGATCTGTAATCTTTCCTTAATCTATGGAAACTCCGTTGATTAATTAAAATATCCGCAAGTTTTTTAAAGTCATCGACGACTCCACCGGTTGAGAAAAGATTACAGATGCGAGTATTTTAGTTTATTACAGTCATGCTCTGAACTGAACTGTGTAATCTTTTCTCAACCGGTGGAATCATCGGTGAATTAAAAAATAGCATTGATTATACGCAAAACGGCAGCCCTGAATATCAGTAACCTTTGAGCAATTCTGTGACTTTCAAGTGTTCAAGGGCTAAGCAGAATGCCTATTTTAAAAAATGTCTTGAAAAATCGTTTCCTGAAAACGCTATTAATCTTTTCTTAACCGATAGAATCATCAGTGAATTGGAAAATAGCATTGATTATACTCAAAGCGGCAGCCCTGAGTGCCACATTTACCTTCCGCGGTGCAGGAAAAGAAAGGAGACGAGTCCGTCCTGGCCCTGATCATTTGCTTAGAGTATGTTGGGTAGGCATCTGCTTTTTCTGATATTTCTCAAAAGGACGATTTGTAAAGTTTACGAAGAAGGAATAGTGGCCGAAACGGAATCATATGAGAGCAGCTTACGGCAACTGAATTCGATGTATTTGTGAACAATGAAAAGCTTATAACTACCATCACAATGTAACTCCATAAATCCATAACATTGATGCAAAAGCGCAGTGTTCCAAACTATCTCACTCACTCTCCTGTGACCGTTATGCATAGCCATCTCTTTCTAGTGTCGTTTGTATGCAAGACCTTCACGACATTTTACCATCAAAATCGGTTCAGCCGTATCGTTACGGCTACAGCTGGTGTTTTCGTCAGAAGTGTGTGTGGTACAGTCGTCAGATACCACAGGAAAAAATTGTGTATAACACTAAAGCAAACGGTAACAATAAACATGTTCAAGAATTGGGTTGTGCAATAAAATTAATCGGGACACGTGGTGATCTCATTCAGATACATGGTTCGATTAATGAGTCGATTTTTTTTTTTTTTTTTTTTTTTAAATTCAGTGTTTCCTGTAAGTAATCTGACACCACGGTTTTTAAGCCCAATTCACCTATTCTATATTGAGGTTAACTGAAAGAAAGTAGACGATCTTTTCCTTGTTTGTATACTCATGGCAACCTCGGTGAGGATACATTTGGAGCCGCGGTCACAACGGTATACGTAGAATTTATATACTCGCTAATTTTGCCGTTCAGGATTCGAGCCTCGAATTTTTATTTATTTATTTGCCTGTTTGCATTCGTGTGAGAAAGGAACGTGTAGATATTTGATTTCCTTTTTCCTCGTGGTCACGTGACTACGGGCTCATCATGACCAAACTTTTCCTGGAGAAATCAGCCTACTGAATTCAAAGTGAATTAATGGGTCTGTGGGTCTGTGGGTCTGTGGGTCTAGGTCAAAGTTTGAGGCAGCTGGATGAGTTGTTTGTATAGCTTTCTTTTTTGTGCTGAGATTTTGATCGCAATTTCACTTTTAGATTCTTGTAAATCTCAATAATTTCATTTACTGATGGCAGAGGCAATTGCAATTTGGCAACGTCGCAGTTCGTCCATAAACCAATAAAAAAGATCGAACTTTTGAGTGATTGGTGAGCACCTTTGCATTCGACCTTTTACATGACTTTCAATGGACAAAACACAACTTTGCCAAACTGCACACTACGCTTCTGACTCATAGTAAAATCCGACGGCCGTATCGTCTAATTAATTGTGTACGTTTTTTTTTTTTTTTTTTTTTTTTTTTTTTTTTTTTTTTTTTTTTTTTTTTTTTTACGCTTTATAATTGACATTTACTTTTTATTTTATCATGTCCGATTATAAAAAAAGAATATCCCGAAACAAAATTAAAAATGGCTACGTGTAGTTTAAAGACGTCTATCATAGACTAAATCAATATCTAGTATATGTTCTTCTTATTTCGGTCTCTTTAGCTTACATAGTTGGGTAACTTGGCAGATGGATTTTCATTTAATTAGTAAAAAAGAATTGGTGAAAAAAATGGAGTGGGGTGAAATTAGATAAAAAAAGAAAAAATTGGATAAATGAACTTCGTTCAATGAATTAAAAAACAGAATCTATGTACAAAAAAAAATGTGATATTAAAACTGCAGGAAAAACTGCTAAAAACTGGTATTACACTTTACATTGCGAAAATTGCTGTAAACAAATTGCTAGTTTACAAAACAAAATATTGGTGATTTAGCCATATTTTTTGCCCTGCTTACAATTTTTTTAATAAACTAACAGTGATTTTTACTACTTCAGCAATATTTTTTGCAACTTTAGCAATAAAATTTACTGAAATCGCATTTTTAAATTGCAATTTTTGACGTGGAAAATGTATTCCGTTTTTTTTTCTTTTTTTTCTGCTTTTTTAACTTAATAATTGTTTTTCTGAGTATCTAGTCTACAAAATAAAAGCACCTGTATTACTTCCATCTGATTTTATAGATGTTCGCGGGAGACATTTTTTTCGGTATCACAGAGCCCTCGGTGCGCTTATGTGCCTAAACCTCGGAAGAGATTATAGCAAACAAGGAAGCAGCAAAGGGTAACTTCGGAAACTAACTCTCGCGAGTCAAAGCAATGAAGTTTACGAAAACTTGGCATTTTCGTTCGTCTCAAAATGCACATCAATAAGTAATCACGTCTTTAACTTACTTTCGTGCACTCGTCTCGTATTAAACAGATTCCTTAACCAATCCCTATCCGATAGACAGTGTTGCCAAACCGTGATGTCAAAATTTCCGTTTTCAATTTAAAATTAATAGAAAAACTTCATTTTTCGGAATTCCTATTTCGAAATTCGTCAATCCTGTTAGCCCAATTCTGCCAGATTTTCCTCAAACTGATTAACTTTTACATGAAGTTAAATTGACAAAAATAAAAGTTTATTCGAAAATATGGCAACGCTGCTCTTCTGGTCCCAATACCCTCAAAACATCGTGACTGAGTATCCAAGTTTAGACGATTACTGATACCGCTCACGTAGGGCTCGTAGCTCGCGTATATATAAACGTTGTCAGATGGTGCAAAAATAATTGTTACGTTGCGTAATTATAATATCAGGGTAAAATGTAAATAAGTGCCTGAGCAATCTGGCAACAATGCAAAAGCTCGTGTTATCGTATCAATTCGCATTACACCGGGCACAGTGGGTCAATTTCAAAACATTTTCTTTCGAATTTTTGAAATTTCTCTGGTTTTAAACCTTTTCGATTCCTACCACGCCCGGATATACTCGTTTCTGTGATGAGATCTGCCTGACATCACAATTTCAGTTTTTTATTCACAATAATCGAGCCCGCTAGCAGTGGCGTAGGGTGCCATTTGGCAACGTTGCAGTCCGTCCATTTAAACCCATGAAAAATATCGAATTATTCGGTGCTCGCTGAATACCTTCGCATTCGACCTTTTATGTGGGTTTAAAAGAGCACAGAGATATGTCTCAATTTAGATAGGAATCTCCCATGAAACCTGCGTCTCTCCACCATTAAGCCCGATTCTGAGAGTAAATTTTGTGATTTTTTACTGTTCTCATAGTCATTTTTAAAGGTTTCTATGCAAGAATCAACCCTTCAGTCCCGGCTCCGTCGCGAAAGTTTGCAAGAGCTCAATTGTCATTCTCTCTCAATGGCCACTTAATTAGCATGTGTTAGAAAATGATAGAAGAGTGATCGAAAACTACGTGACGACCTCTAATCTATCTTTTTCTAATACACACGTTCTTATGGGAGAAAAGGGAGAAGAACAGATTCTTGGATCCAAAAAAATCTTCTTCTCTCTCAATGGTCATTTGAAAGCATGTGTTAGAAAAGGATAGAAGAGTGGGCGAAAACCACGTGACTGCCCCTCGTCTGTTCTTTTCTAATACACATATTCTTATGGGAGAAAAGGGAGAAGAACAGATTCTTGGATCCAAAACAATCTTCTTCTCTCTCAATAGTCATTTGAATGCATGTGTTAGAAAAAGATGGAAGAGTGGGCGAAAACCACGTGACTGCCCCTCGTCTGTCCTTTTCTAATACACACATATTCTTATGGGAGAAAAGGGAGAAGAACAGATTCTTGGATCCAAAAAAATCTTCTTCTCTCTCAATGGTCATTTGAATGCATGTGTTAGAAAAGGATTCAAGAGTGGGCGAAAACCACGTGACTGCCCCTCGTCTGTTCTTTTCTAATACACACGTTCTTATGGGAGAAGAAAGAGACGGACAGATTCCCGGATCCACTCAATGTTCATCTCCACTGTGTTCCGGTGCCGCTAAGATTAGTCTGTGTACGCGCCGCCTGCAAACACAAATCGGAGCCCAAAAAAGGGGGGCTTTTCCCGTTCTTTGAAGGGAGGATGGGGGGGGGGAGCTGCTCTCAAGATTTAAGTCAGAAGTTGTCTCGTCACACTCATAAATAAATTAGTAGGTGAAAACAGGACCTATCGCGTGTTTACATCTCGAGCAGCGAACTCCGACGTTGTCACGCTGGGATGAATGGAAACGCATCCCAAAAGGATTCCGTTGTAATTTGATCGTTAACTTTGTGCGTGCGTGTTAGTGAGAGTGTTTTCACGCAACGCAATTAAAATAAATGACTATTTACTGAAACATGGCTGTCTTGTAAATAAGGAAAAGCCACCGACTTTCAAAAACTCGAAAATGATTAAATGGAAAATAAACATTCGAATAAATAATAAATAGTGGGTGGATAAATGAGACTCCTCTCACTAACCAATCTTAGTGAACTATAGATACTTAAACATGTTCGAGAATTACAACAGCGCGTTTAACCTCAAGAGTTACATGATGAATGATTCATTAGCACCGTCAGGCAATTTTTCAGGGGAGGGGGGACAAATTAAATTCCATGGGAGAAAACCCTACATTTAAAAAAAAAAAAAAAAAAAAAAAAAAAAAAAAAAATTACCTCGCATAATGCTGCAATCGGAGTGGAAACGTCGCGTCGGTTCATTTCGAAGTTTTATTTTCTGGTCCGCCATCTTGTAAAGTGCAAAGCAACGCGAAAGACATAGACAGATAAGTTCGCCATTGTGAAACGTCACAAAATAGACCGGAATTCGGATACATGTTTCCATTGGCTCTTATGGCAGTTTCCATTCTGATCGTATTATTCTGTGATACGGAGACTTGTCCTTCAACATTTTCTTATGATAATCACTTTGAAAGAACTGCAGAAGCTCATTCCTGACAAAAAAATGCAAAAAAAAATGTCTCTGCATACGAGTTTAGGGATGAATGTGAGATAGAAACACATACGGGTCACGTGAGAGTGATAGAGATAATTGAAACTAATAACGAACTTTGCTACCGGATGACATCATCACTATAAACCCGCCAATTGTAAACCAAGACAGACGTCACGTAATTTACTTTGTACTATGACCTTCAAAAGAAAGAATACCCCGGTCGAAATTTTTACTCTTTTAAATATCTTGGCAATCTTCAAACAATTTTGTGGTTTTCAAAAGTTTATAAGGACTAGTCAAAACGCCTCTTTTAAATCACGTCATATGAAAAATCGAAAGTTTCATTGCAAATAAAGGTCAAATTTAACAGTAAAAAATTTCAAACTGGTTACTTTCTCTTTTGAAATTTTTGGTACTTCTTCTCCGTTTTTCTATTCAATCAGGAACCCGGCAAAAAATTTTGATTTGGACGTTAATTTTTTTTTCTTCGCCGATCACCCTCTTAATGACAAAAGAAGGCATTTCAGATCACTTCAAGACTTTCTTAAAATTGCTTTCGAATGTCCTCCGGGCGACCTGAGGACGTTGAACGTCAATTTTTTTTGCCGGGAACCTCTGAAAGATGAAGGAAGATCAACAAAAATTACCTAATCATACCCTAATTATACCATTCAACCGCGAATTTTAAACAGCGCATCTCACTCTCATTCTAGGTCTCAAAGGTTATTAATATACACACACACACCGGAGTCACTTCAAAATATCCAGTCTCTAATAATCACATATACGGAAGGAAGAATATAAAAATTTGGCAACATGGGCGCCGCGCGCCGGGGCCGTTTAATTGGATGAAAATAAACTGCCTGAGCACTGAGCAGCCCCTCCCTCTTCTCCGCCGCCCCTCCCCTTCCCCCTTCACCTTCTCACAAAGTGCCTCATCCCGAGCCGTCCCGGGCCCCGTTGAACAAACACCCCCTTTTCCAAGAGATTACACGGAAGAAAATATTACCGACCGGAAGATTTCTCGGCAAAGAGAGAGAAATGAGTCGGATGGAGCTATGGATCGTGGGTGTGGGGAGGGGCGGGGTAGGGGAAGAGGTGTTGGGGGGGGGGGGGGGGGGGGGAGAATGAGTTGTTAACGTAGGCGGACGGGGGGACCGGGGTTTTGTCACGTTAAGCGAGTAGGATGGAGATTTGGGAGGTGAGATGCATGGTGGACGGGGGTGGAGAGGAGGAGGGTGATGGGGAGGGGGAGGGGCGAGAGGAGGGGTTAGTGTAGGGAGAGGAGGGGAGGAGGGGGGAGGAGGGGGGAAGGTGGGGGAGAAAGGAGGGGGGAGGAGGGTGAGGAGGGGAGAAAGGGGGAGAAGGGGGAGGAAGGAGGGGGAGAGGAGGGGGAGGAAGTAGGGGGAGGAAGGAGGGGGGAGGAAGGAGGGGGAGGAGATGGAGGAGGGTTGAGGGGGAGGATTTTAAGAAGTCGGCGCGCGCGAGCTTGGATCGCGAAGTCTCGTTGCAGTTGCCTGCCGTGGCGTTTCGTATATACTATATACGAAGAGATTTCGGATGCGACGGAAGAGGAAGAAAATTGACGCGTTGCGTGCAGAAACGACGCAATCCTCCCGTTTAAAAGTACACCGTAGATGCGTCGTTCTTGCTCTGGAACGCGGTCTCAAACTCCAAAGGCGGAGAAATTACCGCCGTTCGTTTCGCGTTTCCTTCGCGATTTGGATGTTGATATGCAAGATGTACTGTATAGATGAATATATATATATATATATATATATATATATATATATATATATATATATATATATATATATATATATATATATATATATATATATATATATATATACGTGCGGATAAATAAATATGTATATGTACTCTCGTGTGAGGAGGCTTCCTGAGATCTATTTTGGCGAGACGCCTTCACATTTCGTTTGTGCTGAGTATGTTGAGCGATGAAAGCGAAGTTGGGAGTAAGTGAATGTGTCTTGGGTGTACGCTAGACGTATTTCGTATACACGCATGTGCATATCAGTGGCGTAGCATAAAATTTGGCATCGTTGTATTTTGTCCATATAAACCCATGTGAAAGATCGAATGCGAAGGTGCTTACCGAAGAGTATCTACCCTTCCAATTTTTTTAGGACAGTTGCAGTATGTAAGTATTATTATCTTAATTTCTTCTCGTTCATTTTGCCATAACTCAATCTATACCTATACAATTTTTTTTTCCGACCCGGACTAACACTGCTTTCTTTTGATTTTTGTTCCAGGTGGAATCATTCAGCTTATAATAGCAACTCATTAGCTCATAATCTTTTGGTAAGTAAAAAGGACAAATAATATAAATCAATGGGGCTCTGCTCTTGCAAACTTTTGCCGTCGGCAAATGAATAGTCCTATCGCATGTAAAAACCAGTGAAAATTACGAAAATCGCTCTAAGGAAGTCTAAAATTTAGTAAGAAGCTCACATAACTGCTAAAACGCCAAGTTCGTAATGGCGGTTCAACGCAGGTATCGTGGGAGATTCCTGTCTAATTTGTCACTTTCTCTCAGGAAACATAGAGATACGTCTTAAATCAGATAGGAATCTCCCATGATGCCTGCGTTGAACCGCCATTACGCCCGATTCTGAGAGTGACTTTTGTGATTTTTTAGTGCATTCATCGCCCTTTTGACAGGTTTTTAAGCAAGAATCAACTCTTCAATCCCCTGTAGCAAAAATTTGCAGGAGCCCCAGTCATAAAAACGAAAATTATAAATAACAAATATAAAAATATTAATATGAGTGATTCTATGAAAAGGGTTTTAATAAACTCTACTACTTAGTAAGAAAGAGAGAGAGAGAAGAAGAGAGAGAGAGAGAGAGAGAGAGAGAGAGAGAGAGAGAGAGAGAGAGAATGAAAAGGACTAATTCCCATTGCTCCTCAACGGAATGGACCGAAAATAATACGTCTCGAGACTCGCGGTGCGGTCGCGGCCCAGTGGTGGTCCAAAAATGCGGTCGATTCAAACGTTGGTGTTGGTCTCCGGTGAACCCGAACGTCGTTTCTCGTCGTGCGATTAATCGAAAGATGCGCGTTGACAAATTGAGACGATTTCTGAAAGGAGATGCTTCCGAAACATTGGGTCTGCTCTTTCCGATACATCAGCGTTGTGTTTGCCGAATGCTTTTTCCGGAAGAGCACACCAAATGTTTTATCGACCTTTTTTCCGGAGACCGCCTCAATTTATCACGAGAAGCGGAATCGATTAAACCCGGATCTCGACAGCAAGCAGCGGAGCGGCGAGCGATCATCATCGGTGTTGCCAAATTTTAGTTTCTTAAGAGATAATTTTACTTGAATTTGTCTTTCTCTCTCTTCGTCCATAAGAATGAATGTGTTAGAAAAGGGAAAGAAAAGGGGTTATCACGTGACTGTAGTGCCAACTTCCATTCTCTTCTAACGCATGCATTTAATCCGTTCATATACCTGGTGTACATTTCAAAGTACATCTGAATGACATGAGAGAGGGAGAGAGAGAGAGAGAGAGAGAGAGAGAGAGAGAGAGAGAGAGAGAGAGAGAGAGAGAGAGAGAGAGAGAGAGAGAGAGAGAGTGATAGGGAGGGAGGGGGAGGGAGAAGGAGAGGGAGAGGGGGAGAGGGAGAGGGAGAGGGAGAGAGAGGGAGAGGGAGAGAGAGGGAGAAGGAGAAGGAGAAGGAGAGGGAGAGAGAGAGGGAGAGAAAGAGAAAGAGGGAGAGAAAAAGAAAGAGGAAGAGAAAAAGAGAGAGAGAGAGAGAGAGAGAGAAAGAGAGAGAGAGAGAGAAAATCTTATGGAGGAAATGAAAATATGATATGCACAACTTTTTATTTGAGAAAATTGTGCCTAGATCAGCTGTGATGGCTAGAAACCCGTCCCTAAACAAAAAGTATTTTCAGGTTTGAAGGGGTTAAATGGATAAAGAGTGAGAAAGATACATTTGTCTGGTCATATATAGTGCATAGTGCATCCAGGAGTTTGTCATTCTCCTTCTTCGTTCATAAGTGTTAATGCGTTAGAAAAGGATAGAAGGATGAACTATCATGTGCTTTTAGCATCCATCCTCTTCGGATAGATGCAAATATAATTGGACGCAGAGAAGGAAAGATAAACTCTCACATAAGTGCATCATGCCTTCAGGAACGTGTCTTTCTCTCTCTTCGTCTATAAAATTATTGCGATAGAAAAAGATAGATTGCGAGGGACTTTCATGTGACGTTAGCCTCCATTTTCTTCTAACATACGTATTTAAATCGAATTGAAGAGAGAGAGACGAATTCCTGGATACGCATTGATGAGAGCTACACCGAATCAAAATAATTCCTAAATTCTAATATTATTACCAAAAGCACAGCGATATATCAACCGAGGAATGACAATTGCCTGCTTTTAATCCCTATCTCCATCTTTTTCTAACTCATGCGTTTAAATGGGCACAGAGAGAGTAAGAAACGTCAAAATCTTTGTCAACATCAGGTATTATAACCTCAAAATGGCAACGCCGAACAGCTAGGATCCCCGAAATATATAGTAGCGACTAGCGTTGACTGGTGAACAGAGAACAGAGAGGAGGTCCCACAAAAATAACAAGGTCCAATTAATAATTAAAACGCGGCTACCTGCTGTTTGCTCAGTCACCGTTGCCAAATGGACGTAAAGTGCTGCCTATTATTACTTTAAAAATCAGTTAATGGGGCGATAAGATAGGGAGGCTTTTCTTGAAATCTGACAACACTGGTCGTGTTTGTTATGCCAATGATTCGTTTTGTGTGTGCATGACCTTTATGCAACCCTTTTTACATCAGATCCGACGCGAAACCGGAGATTACTAAATCTAAAGCGGGGATAGAACCTAAATGGGTGCCCTGCAAAAAAAAAGCTCATAAAAAATTTCATTTGGCACGGACAGAACGGAAACCGAACGTTGGCGCAAATTGGAAGGACCAAATTGAAATTTTTTGTTTTTTCTTTTAATTCCCATTTTCTATAAAATAATGCTGGATTATACTGGTTGAGCTCTAATATCCCTGCGGTAGCAATACTAATCACATTGACTTTGAACATTGCTAGTGGCCTACTTGAACCAAAATCTAAGGCATTAACCCCCTAAGGACCAGGTTAGTTCAAAAAAACGCCACTATTCCGTTCATAAAGGAAAGGTAGTTAACTGTTAGTACTCGGGGGAGTTGAAATTGCTTATATGACGAATTGAGGGCGCCATGCTACACCATTATCTTGTAAGTGCTTTCATTGATAGTCGTGTTTATTCGGAATGAGGACTGAAACAATGTGAAATTGACTAGAGGAGAAAAACGGGTATACTCGGGCTTGGCCCTTAAAGGGTTAACTGACATCATGGGCTCGTTAAATGCGATTTATCGATGTCTACTCCATTTAAAACTATAGAAAATTATCGATTTATCGGGGGTTTAATTGCACCCCCTGACGATCGATATTTTTCTATAGTTTTAAATGGAGTAGTAATCGATGTTTCGCATTTCACGAACCGCCACTGACTGACATTCTTCAACTCACCAATTGTACTGAATGGGTGATTCCAGGGTAACATGACTTCCGGGGGCTTCTGAAAATATCAAAAATGGAAAAATTTAGCTCGTAAAAATCTAGCGACAATCTTTAATTCGTTGATAGTACTATGACCTTCAAAGAAATTCCTCTCATCGAATCCTTGATTCTGCTGTCCATTCCCCCCCCCCCCTAAAGAGTTTTAGATTTTTTAAGGCGTAATTTTGAGTGACAATGCTGTTAGACTCTGAAATATTTGAAAACTGCAACAATGTCTAAAACTGGTCGAGGAATAGAAGAATGGAAAGGACGTGGCACAATCCTTATGGGAAATGGCCTACGGTCAAACTTAATAAATGTGGCATCATTGTTTTCGTCTCGTCGTCCTGATCAAAAAGTCTCACGGGCCCAAAAGATTATCATCGCCCGTTTTCGAGATAATCGAGCTTAAAGTTTGAGCAAATCTCGGCTCTCAGGGACGAATTCGCTCGGCAATTGAGCGTACGTCCTACCCTGGAAGCGGCTTACCGCAAACTGGCGATGGCTGCGGCCCCTTTTGCTCACACTCTGTCCGGAGAGCGTGTTGAAGCGTTTGGAGTGGGAGAAAAAGGGGCATCACCTCCGGACGGAATGTGAGCAAACGGAGCGGCAGCCATCGCCAGTTTGCGGTAAGCCGCTTCCAGGGTAGGGTGCACGCTCAATTGCCGAGCGAATTCGTCCCTGAGAGCCGAGATTTGCTCAAACTTTAAGCTCGATTATCTCGAAAACGGGCGATGATAATCTTTTGGGCCCGTGAGACTTTTTGATCAGGACGACGAGACGAAAACAATGATGCCACATTTATTAAGTTTGACCGTAGGCCATTTCCCATAAGGATTGTGCCACGTCCTTTCTACCAATATACATTCTTTTGAAAGTCATAGTACATGGCGCATCCACACAGAAAAAGCATAGAAAATCACTCTGGTAGCGCTGACTAAGCCTTTGGTAGAAAAATGACCCAGCAAAAGCCTTTATTTGCAGAGCTGCCGTTTTGCGTATAATCAATGCTATTTTTCTATTCACCGATGATTCCACCGGTTGAGAAAAGATTACACTGTTCAGTTCTGTGTATGAATGCAATGCACGAAAATACTCTGATCTGTAATCTTTCCTTAATCGGTGGAAATACTCCGTTACTTAATTAAAATATCCGCAAGTTTTTTAAAGACATCGACGACTCAACCGATTGAGAAAAGATTACAGATGCGAGTATTTTAGTTCATTACAGTAATACACTGAATTGAACAGTGTAATATTTTCTCAACCGGTGAAATCATCGGTGAATAGAAAAATATCATTGATTATACTCAAAACGGCAGCCCTGTTTATTTGAGCCAACCAATTCATTGATGGTTTACCCAGCAAAATGTCTTTACTCAGGCGTACAAAAACGTTGGTTAGCTCTTCTAAAGTTTTTTGTTATGGGCCATTCTTCTACCAGAGATTTTGTCAGCGCTTGAAAGTGTTTTTCTCTGTTTGTTTTTGTTTTGTTCTTTTTCTGTGCAAAAACATATGTATATCCCTCTCTCTTCGCCTATTTGAACCCAACTGTTCGAGAAAATGGCGATAGGGGTTTTCACGTGAATTTATCTCTAATATCCGTAATTTTCTGATACATAAATTCAAATGGAAGAAAAGAAACGAAGACATACATTCCTTTATATTCACCTCTGATCTAGCTGTCCAGAGAGAATTTTCAACCTGACTATTTGCCTGAAAAATAGCGATAGGGGTTTTCACGTGAATTTATCCCTAATATCTGTCATTTTCTAAAACATAAATTAAAATGGACGAAAAGAAACGAAGACACATTTCTTTATATTCACCTCTGATCTGTCCAGAGAGAATTTTTAACCTGAATATTTGGCATCACTGTGGGAGTTTGCTTGGAAGCCGGGTTAGATCAAGAGCAGAGAGCCAACCGAGAGTACAGGAGGGGGCAGCGGGGTCACAACGGGGGGTGGGGGCGGGGGGCACGGTCGGGCGGGTGGACGAACGGACAGACTTGGAGAAGAGGAGCAAACGCCCGAACGGAAGTTGGAGCATTATGATAATGATGATGTTATTAATGGTGTTCGTTCGCTGCACCACGCCGCACCACTGTCAATGCAACGTTGCCATTCACGGAACGAATACGCTCTGACAGAGCAGCAAATTGTTTTACTAACCAGTAAAAAAAAATAAATAATAATAATAATAATAATAATAATAATAATAATAATAGTAATAAGAGAAAAATAAACTGTATGAAATACCCCACGAACACTCCCTCGCATCAAAATTATTCTGAGAGGACCCCCCCCCCCCTAGACCCCCCTTTATTATCCCGGGGGATACCGCCCAGATCCCCCCTTTAATATTCTGCGCAGACCCCCATTTGATATCCCGAAGGAGGCCCCCAGACCCCCCCGTAAGGGGTTGATTTTACAGCAGGTAATAAAACATAAATCATGGCCAACAATTTAAATAATGAATACCTTTTAGAGTTGATCAGACTCTAAAGTTTGGAGATTCAAAAAAGCCAAAAAAGAAGAAAACAACAACATTTGCCCCTGTGCCTGAGCTGAACTCTCTCCCCCTATGTTTTTACACATATACATTATTTTTCGATGTTGTTTTATTCTTTTTCTTTATTCCACTTTGAAATTAGAGGCAGTGGATTCGCCTGAGAAGCTAGCTTCAACTAGCCTTAGTTGATTGTTATGCGATGAAATGCTCACAAAACGCTGAGTTGACATTTTGTTCCGTTGAACTTTAGATTCACAGTGTATCAGAATTTTACACTTGAATTACCTCGGATCGTGGGCGGATACGGGGAATTGTCTTTCTCTCTCTTTCTCCTCCCATTTGAAAACGTGCGTTAGAAAAGGACAGAAGAGGGGGCCAAAGTCACGCGATGACCCCCCTCTGCTATCCTTTTCTAACGCATAAGTTCAAATGGAAGGAGAGAGAGAAAGACCATTCCCTGTATCCGCCGATGCCTCAGATCGGTGGTATGCACCGTCGTCAGATAATTATTCCCTCCCCAACTTCTGAACTCGGAGGTAAGTCGCGATGTGAGTTAAGAAAGTTTTTGAGAGGAGGCCCCTGGAAACTTTGGGTGCGCTACATACCGAAGAAATCACAATGTTGCCGTACGACTGAATCCTTTGGAAGAGCACACATCTTATCACTGTCGTCACGTGCAATCTGTATAGTAACGCAGCATTTTGTCCATTTATACCTATGTAACATATCGATTCAAGGAATTGCACTATGCAATCCCTACAGTTCGATCCTTTTTACGGGTTTAAATACACTAAATGCAGCATTGCCTGATCGCGGGCGAATCCAATGCCTCTTATTTCAAAGTCTTTTTCATGTTTGTCAGTTTAATGTAAGAGGCGTAGCGTGCAATTTGGCAACGTTGTATTTTTTTCCATTTAAACTCATAAAAAAAGGTCGAATGCGAGGGTGTTCACCGAACACCCAATACCTCGATCTTTTTTCATGGGTTTAAATGGGCAACGTACAGCGTCGCCAAATTGCACGCTACGCCACTGTTGAATTGTAGGTTGAAACAGTCTTGAGGAAAGAACTGAAGATGAGGAATGCAAAGTGCAGTTTGAGGAGATTAGATATTACAAATTTTTGGAGAGGCTTTTCGAAAACCCCGATAGTCTTAGCTACTTATGTAGCTACCGATAGCGTGCTACTTGGCAACATAGCGTTTTCGTCCATTCGATCCATTTGAACTCATACGTAAAGTCGAATTCGGTGGTCATCGCCGATGCCTCAATATTTCGATATTTTTCTTGAAATTAAATGAACTGGATGCAACGTTGCAAGATTGAACGCTTCGCCGCTCCTTTCCAAGTATACCAGCTAGTAGTTGTTTACCGTGACTCCTCTATAGACTTTGGTTTGGTAATCTCTGTACTGACAACGAAGGATTACCAGAGGCATGACGACATCAGAGCTGCCGTTTTGCGTAACATCAATGCTATTTTTCTATTCACCGATGATTCCACCGGTTGAGAAAAGATTACACAGTTCAGTTCAGTGTATGAATGCAATGCACGAAAATACTCTGATCTGTAATCTTTCCTTAATCGGTGGAAACTCCGTTGATTAATTAAAATATCCGCAAGTTTGTTAAAGTCATCGACGACTCCACCGGTTGAGAAAAGATTACAAATACGAGTATTTTCGTGCATTACAGTAATACACTGAACTGAACTGTGTAATCTTTTCTCAACCGGTGGAATCATTGGTGAACTGAAAAATAGCATTAATTATACGCAAAACGGCAGCCCTGGACGACATGACGATCTGTGAACCTATGTAAGGGATGGTACAACTACTAGAATTCTAGTGTTTGTACTATAAATCTTCATTATTTCGAAGGAATTCTAGTTCTTTGACTATTTTCAGGAATTAAAACCAAAGTTTTCTAGTCAAAGTACTAGATTTTCTGTGGTTCTCATAATCACATGTCGTTGTCCTTCTGGTAATATGACTAGAATTCATGGATTATTTTTTTTCAGAGCGGTCACATCAGACTTTTAGTAAAATATGATTGCAGAAAGGCATAGTAAACATTTGGCCCAATCGTAAAATTGAAGGCGCACATTGCGACCCTAAAAGTAGGTGCTATAATATGAGCCTGATTAAATGTTTCGTTGATTCAAAGGCTAAACTTGTAAAATTTCCTTACAAGCAAACTATTGGAGATAAAACTGTCTATGGCCAGGGCCTGCAACACGCCACACACCTAATACGTATGTTCTATGGTATCTTCCGCCTTGCGTAATGCGTATTGCATACCTAGGCCAGGTATATTTGTCCCCACTTTGCTACGCATGATTGCACAGTCAGAGCCCGGTTCATTTACTCGGCGAAATCCACTGAGCTATACCTTGTAGGAAACCCTTGAAACTATAATTTATTTTTCTTTTCCTCATTGATAGCTCGTGAGCTCGTGAATAATCGATTATAGTTTTTTCCGTTTTTGAACCAATACTCGAGTATCGATCTTTTTGAGGGTTCAATTGAATCCTCTAAGAATCGAATTTTCGCCATAGGTTTAAATGGACTATACATAGAAATCGATTTGTTGCTATCGGTCTTTATAGTAAAATCATCGGTGTTTTTTACAAAGAGGCGTAACTTAATACATCGCCTCGAAATTTTGCAGAGGCGTAGCATGCAATTCGGCAATGTTGTATTGTGTCCATTTCAAATCAAGGAAAAGGTTGGATGCAAAGGTGTTCACCGAACGCCCAATAGTTCGATCTTTTTCATGGGTTTAAATGGACGAACTGCAATGTTGCCAAATTGCACGCTACGCCACTGATATTTTGAATTATACGGTTTCATTTCTAAAGGAAAAGCAAATAAGTGAACATTCTCGATTTTTCTTTATCCTGATTTCGCATGCAACCTGAAGCATCTTTAAAAAAGAATTCATAAAAATTATGGTCGGTTAGTTCGCCAGCGAGGAAAGAAACTTTTATGATAAGTTTTGGAACGTCGAATTCAATTACCTACACATCTTTATATAAAAACACCGACGAAACATCAGATGACTTTAAATTCCATCCTGATTTAATCGTTTTCGTCATAAAAAGTTTCAAATTGAAATAAAAGCTGGTGTGATACAGATTACATTAACTCTTCAACAACGGAATATAAAGTATTAATCCTTATGAAAGCAGTTTATTTACGACTCCTAAAAAATGGTGGAAGTATAGGATAAGTTCTTGAATGTTGTTTTTCCTGTTAAGAAACGGTACTATGTTATCTTTTCAGATCAATATGGCCAATTTAGTGTGATCTGAAAAATCTACTCCTCATTTTTTTGTAATTTTTATTTTTTTTCTTTTGAATTTCAAAGGAAACCTGTGAGATTTGGCACTGATGTGCCTTTGCTTTTCTCTAAGCTCAGCTAAACGCTGAGTCAAGAAAAGCTTGAATTCGGGCAGCCGACAGATTTTCGATATCACCGATAGGGTTGATACATCGAACTGAACCTCGTTTGGTCTTCGCTCCATTTAACTTTGAACGGACGCCGCCACCCGCACTATACCGTCGCGTCGCGACGTCATAGGATTATTCCAATATGCACGACTATACCGCTCGATGGTTTTAACTGGCATGAGTAAAACAGCGTTGCCGCGGTGGAAGCTTATTTAGGAATGGGAGTGTCGCACACTTTTGCTGTAATCGATTTTATAGTCGATTCTGATGGTGTAAAAACCTCAAAAAATAACGATTGCAGCACTAAAACCTTCTGAAATCCACTCCGTAAACTCAATAAACGCTTTTATTTGCGCGAGCGTAATGGTGAAGTAGGGCAGTAATAATGGAAATGCGGGTCTGTTGCTAACTTTTGCCACAACGATAAAGAGTCTCGTCGTATGTAAAATTGCATGCCCGAAAAGAAAGTCATGAAATGCGATAATAAACTCACAAGAAACGTTTAATGAAATCCAAGATGGCGGTAAAATATCGAGCAATCTGTATGCATGCACCTTTAATATCCAAGGATTGCCAACGTTGACCATATTAATACCAACCTAACCAACTTAACGATTTATGCGCAAAATCGATTCCGATCGATTCCGTTTTCTCGGAGAATCAGTTTTTACAAAATCCTGATATCGCGATGAATCTCGTTGTTCGGCGTTCTAAACAGAGGTGCCGCTTTGTGTATACTCGCATTTTTCAACTCACCGATGATTCCAACGATTGAAAAAATATTACACAGCTCAGTTCAGTGTATGACTGCAATGTACGAAAATGTTCGTATCTGTTAAATTTTCTCAACCGGTGGAGTCGTCGATGACTTTAAAAAAACTAGCGGATATTTTAATTAAGTAATTAACGGAGTTTCCACCGATTGAGAATAGATTATAGAACAGAGCATTTTCGTGCATTTCAGTCATACACTGAACTGAACTGTGTAATCTTTTCTCAACCGGTGGAATCATCAGTGAATTGAAAAATGCAATGGGTCTGTTGCAAACTTTTGCTACAGCGATTAATAGTGTTTAACCTAATGTAAAATCGCCTGAAAAATCCAATAGTGGTATCAGAAAGTCATAAAATGCAATAATAAACTGACAAGAGGCGTTTAATGAAATCCAAGATGGCGGAGAAATATCGAGCAATTTGTATTCATGTACCACAAACATCCAAGGATGGCCAACTTTGACAACCTTACTGGAGGTAGAGGTTATGTGTTAGTTTACGTTTTGATTGGTTGTGATCGATATTGTGAGGTTGGCTATTCTTGGATGTTCGTGGTGCATGCATACAAATTGCTCGATATTTCTCCGCTATCTTGGATTTCAATTAAATGCCTCTTGTGAGTTTATTATTGCATTATATGACTTTCTGATGCCACCAATGGACTTTTCAGGCGATTTTACGTTAGATTATACACTCTTAATCGTTGTAACAAAAGTTTGCAACTGACCGGCCATTATATGCAAAACGTCAGCTCTGGTTCTTAGTGCGAATGGGATTTCTTTGAAAAAAAAAAAAATAGATATGACAACAATGTCGTAGTTTTTTTGCTCCGTAAGCGGGTTCACGGAGGACTTAAGTCTCGACGGATTAAGCGTCTTTGTGCGACTACACTACACTACTGTCCATTCCGCGAGTTTTCCGAGCGTTTGAACTTTATCGCACGCTAAAAAAGACTCTTGAACTTTGCCCAAGAGATCCGCGAACGAGCTGAGGGTTAGCCTCCCTTTGACGCACGCTGTAGGTTGAACTGTCCCCATGAATAATAATCCACGACTTTGTATGCCTATCCCCACCTTCGCTCATCGTTTATTATTATAACTTATGTCTTTGTGATACTTTTTTTTGTTATTTTTAAGTACCTTTATTTTGTCACTCCGGTGTATGACGGGTGCTCCGATCGAAAACGAGAAAGTACGTTCAATATGTGACAAAAGTCAGAGCGAGCTCTTAAGCCTTCGAGGCGAAAAAATAATTTTAATACATCATACTCAAAATATACTATGATTTTCAAAAGAAAGTCCTCTCATCTAAATTGTTCTTGACTAATTTTTCTTTTATATTCCATAGTTTTAAATTTTTGAGGCATAATGCAGGGCTGCCGTTTTGCGTATAATCACTGCTATTTTTCAATTCACCGATGATTCCACCGGTTGAGAAAAGATTACACAGTTCAGTTCAGTGAATTACTGTAATGAACTAAAATACTCGCATCTGTAATCTTTTCTCAACCGGTTGAGTCGTCGATGACTTTAAAAAACTTGCGGATATTTTAATTAAGTAACGGAGTTTACACCGATTAAGGACATATTACTGATCAGAGTATTTTCGTGCATTACATTTATACACTGAACTGAACTGTGTAATATTTTCTCAACCGGTGGAATCATCGGTGAATAGAAAAATAGCATTGATTATACGCAAAACGGCAGCCCTGAATTCGAAACTAGCTATTTGTGGAATTTTTGACTATAAACAGACATAAGTGTCATTTTCTCCTCTTAAACCGTCTCAAAAGCATAAAAAAATAACATGATTTTCAGTGATTTTCTCATTTTTGACTTGTTAAAATTTGTTTCGATGCATTGATAAAATGTCGATGTTTTTTGGACATCAAACTTCGATGTACAAAACTCAGAGTATGTGATCAGAGTATTTTTGTGCATTACATTCATACACTGAACTGAACTGTGTAATCTTTTCTCAACCGATGGAATCATCGGTGGATAAAAAAAATATCATTGATTATACGCAAAACGGCAGCTCTGTCCGATACAAGCGACGCGGCGATCAGTCTTCGAGACTCAATTCCCAACATAGAGAGAAAACAGGAGACTTATAAAATTAGTTAAGGCCCGGACTGTTGCATACCCCCCCCCCCTCTCCTCCGTCATTTCTCCTACCTTTTTTTTCGGGGGGACAGAGGGAGGTAAAAGGGCCTTTGAACGAAGCACTTTCCTTTTTGCGTGGCGGGAGGAAGACAAGGCTGAGCGGGCCGCATCGCCACAAATTTAATTTGACGCTAAACCAATGGCTCGCGAAATCTGTTTGAAGTCGTTTTAATTTTTCATGCAACCAAAGCTGCATCGGTGCGGATGCGAAAAAGCTTTCTGCAGAGGAGCGCGCGGAGAGCTTTTAAAATTGCGACGCTATGGTGCACCCCTCCCCCCTCCCTCTCCCCCACCCATTTTCTCCTCCTCCTCCTCCTCCTCCTCCATGGCTCGGTTCTCGTTGCGGGAATCCAAAGTCTCATCCCTCCCCCTCCCCCTCCCTATCCTCTCTCTCTCTCCGCTCTTCTCCTCCTCTGTATATCAGCGTCCGTTTCCTCTTCTAATCTTCCATTCTAATTACTATATTCTTCGTTGAATAAATTTCCCTCCCGTCAGCCATCTGTTACGTACAGGGTGTAGCGGAAAGTGCGGAAATTGAAAAATACAAAAAATAATTGTTGGGTGCACAGAAAAAAATGTGAATGTTAAAATAGCAAAATATTGCTTAAAAATCGGGAAAACATTTTACATTACAAAAATGGCAGTTTATGAGTTGCTACTTTACCAACCAGTAGCGCACCGAGAGTTTCTTCATCTCTCTCTTTTCTCCATTAAGAAACGTATGTTAGACAAGGATGGACAAGGGGATAAAACCCCCTCCTTCTGTCCTTTTCCTACGCATACATTCAAATGGGAAATGAGAGAGATGGAATATATCCTGGTTGCGCCAGTGTTACCAACAAATATTGATGATTTTGCAATATTTTTGCAACTTTAGCAATATTTGTTACTAAATTGGCATTTTTCGAATTGTAATTTTTGCAATGTGAAGTGTATTCCCCGTGTTTAGCATTTTTTTTTTTTTTTTTTTTTTTTTTTTTTTGAAATTTTCTCTTAATATTTTTTTTTCTGTGTGAAAAATGTATGAAAGCAGAGAAACGAAAAACTTCTTTGTAAATTAATGAAAAAAACAAGACTCTTTTAAAACATATTCGTCTTATTGTTAGAGTGTTCTAAGAGGGGTTTCGTTGTATAAGTTTTCCATCATTTTTCTGTAATGCGTTTGGCACTAGGCCTCCTCCTCCTTAAGGAGAATAGTAGACCTATATGCTACCCTTGTAAAAATGAGTCATCTTTGAGTACATTTTTCTCAGGATTGATTTGAGCTACAGCAATGAGATTTTGCATAAATACCCTTAATTACGTTCTGAAGCTATGGAATTAAAAAGTTTATTTTTGCGCAACTTGATATTCAATTTTTTGATAGTCCAAAAAGTTGTGCTTTTTTACGTTTTTTCTGAGCTTTAAACTTTTTTAAAAAATCTAACTGCACAGTTTACAGTAACTTTTATTTTGATTCCATAGCTAGAAGTTGCATTCGTGAAATATTTTACATTTTGGCTTAATTGGTGTGCAGTCGAGGACAAAATGAATGTCACTGCAGTGGCGTAGCGTGCAATCTGGCAACATTGTACTGTGTCCATTTAAACCAATGCAAAAGGTTGAATGCGAAGGTGTTCACCGAACACCCAATAATTCGATCTTTTTCAAGGGTTTAAATGGAAGACATGCAACGTTGCCAAATTGCACGCCACGCCACTGAATGTCAGTCGACTCGCGGATGTAGGTCACCCGCAGTACTCATCTCAATGCATTTAAGCATTGCAGGTGGCCTACCTATATCTAAATCCAAGGCGTCATTTGACATTATTTTTGTCCCCGACTGTACGTAGGCCATAGGGGGGCCAAGTATAACTTTTTGAAGGGGTTTGAATAACTTTTCTCTCACCGTGTGTTTTCGATTTTGTCGAGCGAGGCTTATGGTTTTAGCGAGTTTTGTCGTCGAGCAAAAAACTTTTTCTGCATGCACAGGCTTTAGGAGAAGGATAATGATGGAGAGGTTTGGAGGGTAGACAATCGCTTGCTCCCCCCCCCCTCCTACCACTTCCCCCAACCCAACCCCTCTTACGTACGAACCTCGAATATTTCCATTTTTAGGGTGCGGAGAGGTGGGAGTTTTAGATCGTGGAAAATTCAACCTATATTCTACATGCGTTCCTCCTTATAGATTCCTTGCGCAAAACTTTTGAGAAAATCGTTTGTGCGCCCAGCAGCTCTAGATAGCTATGATAGCGATGTTCAGTTTTGTACATCGAAGTTCGATGTCCAAAAAACATCAAAATTTTATCGATGCATCGAAACAAATTTTAACAAGTCAAAAATGAGATATCACTGAAAATCATGCTATTTTTTTATGCTTTTGAGACGGTTTAAGAGGAGAAAATGACACTTGTGTCTGTTTTTAGTCAAAATTTCCACTAATAGCTAGTTTCGAATTCAGGGCTGCCGTTTTGCGAATAATCAATGCTATTTTTCTATTCACCAATGATTCCACCGGTTGAGAAAAGATTACACAGTTCAGTTCAATGTATGACTGTGTGAAAATACTCTGATCTGTAATCTTTCCTTAATCGGTGGAAACTCCGTTGATTGATTAAAATATCCGCAAGTTTTTTAAAGTCATCGACGACTCCTGAGGTTGAGAAAAGATTACAGATGCGAGCATTTTAGTTTATTACAGTCATGCACTGAACTGAACTGCGTAATCTTTCCTCAACCTGTGGAATCATTGGTGAAAAAAAAATAGCATTGATTTTACGCAAAACGGCAGCCCTGGTTTCGATGCATCGATTGACATCTACATTAGCATCGAACCCATTCGATGACAGGAAAACATCGAAACTCCGATCGATGTATCGAATATTGCACATGCCTAGCACCAGCTATGACGATAAGGATATTATTTGGGCCAGAGTTGGGTAAATGGTCTGGTAATCGATTCAGTGGCGTCGCGTGCCATCTGGCAACAATGCAAATGCTCCATTTAAACTCATTAAATATATCGAACTTTCCTTGTGCACTGTGAACCCCCTGAATTCGATCTTTTACATGAGTTTAAATGGATAGAATTCATTGTTGCCAAATTGCACGCGACGCCACTGAATCGATTACACGAGTATCGTGTCGATCGTCGATTACCCAAGATTACCGATTTTTCGAAGGGTGATGAAGATTTTTTATTGCATTTATTTTCAACTTTGATAAAAAAAAAAAAAAAAAAAAAAAAAAAAAATCAATTTTTTGTTTGTTTTTATAAGTTTCAGACGTAATCAGACCAATTATTACGATTTGAGTTTTATCTGTTCAGAATTTTTTGTGCTCGTTCTCGGTAAGTCGGTCTTTTTAATTTTTCTTGCTTCTATTTTTTTTTCTCTCTTTTCTCTATTCGTCTTCTGTTTTACTTTTCTTTTCTTTTCTTCCATAATTCTCTTTCATTCCTATTTCAGAGTATTTTTTTCGCTTGAAAACTCGATGTTTATTTTCAAATCTAATCTCTCTCTCTCATTCTCTCTTTTTCTCCCTCTCTCTCTATCTCTTTCTATTTCTCTTTCTCTCGCCACGCACCGAGGAACAAGAATAATATCTGCCGATTACTGTTACGTTTAATCCCCGTGGAAACGAAGCGTTGATTATGCATTTGATAACAGCGAGCAGAGGGATTTTAAATCCAGAGCGGGAAAGTTGAAATTTTGCAAAAATTGCAAAAACTGTTTTGAAATAAAATTAATCCTTTGAATTTTCTTTCGCTCGTCCAGCCTTCCTTCCTTCGAAGCGCATAAATTAGGAAAGTCGGGCGGCAAAATGCCTTCGCATTTTTACTCTCTCCCTCTCTCTCTCCCTTTCCCCCTCTCTCCCCTTCCTCATCTCCCTTGCCCCTCTAACCTATATCTTTCTCTTCTTTACGTTCAGTGTTTATTCATTCCCTTTCAGGCTCCTGGGCTTGAAAGGGTATCCATCTGAGAGATCCACCTTTTCCATTCTCCGTTTACAAAAGTCTCAGAAATCTCGGGAAACTCACGCACAGTGATACGGTTTCGTGTAGTGTACCTACTATGACTTTCCAAAGAAAGGACCCTGGTCGAAATTTTAACTCCTTCAAGTATCAGCAGGGCTGCCGTTTTGCGTATAATCAATGCTATTTTTCTATTCACCGATGATTCCACCGGTTGAGAAAAGATTACCCAGTTCAGTTCAGTGTATGCCTGTAATGCACGAAAATACTCTGATCTGTAATCTTTCCTCAATCGGTGGAAACTCCGTTGAATAATTAAAATATCCGCAAGTTTTTTAAAGTCATCGACGACTTCACCGGTTGAGAAAAGATTGCAGATGCGAGTATTTTAGTTAATTACAGTCATGCTCTGAACTGAACTGTGTAATCTTTTCTCAACCGGTGGAATCATCGGTGAATTATAAAATAGCATTGATTTACGCAAAACGGCAGCCCTGAATATCAGTAACCTTTGAGCAATTCTGGGACTTTCAAGTGTTCAAGGGCTAAGCAGAATGCCTATTTTAAAGTAGAGTCCATGTATGTAGAGAGTTGAGACAAGAGGGTAGTCAACTAACTTCTGATTGGTCGATGAGTTTTAGGCTCTACGGATGCCGCCATTGGATGTGATTTTGCACTTTTCTTTACAATCGCAGTTGTTTACCAACAGTATTTTCCGGAGAAAGAGTTAATTTTCGACGAATCTGTTAATTTTAATCATGATACGCCTCAAGAACGTCTATAAATCCCAAAAGAATCTTTCAAAGCGTAAATATATGTCGATCCACAAAAGCAGTAAAAGATTACATCGTTAGAAACTCAGCGGCACTGTAATCTTTGCAGAGGACGAAAACACAACAACGGCCCTCAAAATGTAAACAATGTGCAAAATCGCATCCAATGGTGGCGCCCATGGTTTCACTTGTCTTAACTCTCTACATATAGGGACTCTATTTTAAAGTATGTCTTGAAAAATCGTTTCCAGAAAACGCTATTTTCAATAGTACACGGGAAAAAATCGATTAATTTATCCGACAATTTAGGATAGTAAATTTCATAATAGTGGAGATCAATAGAGTTTTACTATACCCTCTTTAATGGCAATGGTGAAATGTGATGAACACGATATCAATATAGTTGTTTCTGAAAAAGTTACTCGTTCTATGGAAATATTTGGACTGGCCGAACAATCTATTGTAACCCACTACTCCCGGCGTAGTCTCATTTACTATACTCGGATTTTTGACGTCGCCTCACAGTGAGACAAACTTGTCCAAAAACTGATACATGATTATTTTTCTCTGTGTATGATGATAATGGACCATAATGAATCGTTTAAATTACACAGCTTTTGAAAATTCAAAAGCCATGTCTGCATTTGTCTGTAGTGCAAGCAGAGTGACCCCATAGTCACATCTAGATCGTACATATTGTGTGAGCCTATAGATTAATGCTTAATCATTTGCAAATCGCAAAATTTGGCCACAATTTCCAAGTTTTGCAACCGTTAATTTTGAAAATGAGAGTGTGCCCCTTCAAATCAAAAATCATAAACTTTGTTATTCAAGAAAAGGTAAGATCCACCCTATTGACCGTAGAGCATCTTGACAGGATTTTATATAATTCAAAAATTCGCGAAAAGAGTAAACGAGCCATCCGAAAGATGTAACAAAATTATTTAAAAAACTTTTTAATGTTTCACTTACTTCTGAGCCCCCACCCCCTCCTCCCTCAGTTTTTTTTTTGTCTCCACGGTGGGATCTTTTTTTTTTTTTTTTTTTTTTTTTTTTTATGTCTCTTCCTGCAAAAGATCCGGTATAGTCAGCTCAAGAGTGAGCGACGTAAAAAGTGAAAGAAAAGCTCTCATTAAAAATAAATTATTAACATCTTCGGCGTAATGGAGTCAACACACTATTTTTAGTCTCGCTTGCCGACAGATTATCATTTCTCATGAAAAAGAGCTCCGATTTCAACGCAAAATAAACTCTTTTAGTTCATATTCTTCACTGACAAAAATGGAAGTGTAAATTTTACCATCAGATGGTTCTCATCACTGAGAAAAATAATTAGGTCATTTAACAGTCCTTTTGTTAAAAATGATGAGTACAAACACATTTGTTGATTTAACTAACCATTTTGTTGATTTAACTAACCATTATGTTGATTTAACTAACCATGTTATTGATTTTACAATCCTATTTGTTAAATCATCAATTCAGACTGTTGATTTACCTTTTTTGATTGTTGGTTTACCTTTCTAGATCGTTGATTTAACAAATTGGATTATAAAATCAACAAAATGGTTAGTTAATTAAATCACCAAATGCGTTTGTACTCACCATTTTTAACCAATAGATTGTTAAATTACCTATTTTTTTCTCAGTGATACATTGTGTATCGATTTAGATTGTTAAATATAGGTATAAGAGAAACTGGTGAACAGACAAATGCTGAACAAGCATGCAAAAAAATCAGGCGAGGACGTTTCGGCTCAAATCGCTGCCATTTTCAAATCAAATATTGAAAAAAATATTAAAAAAAAAAAAAAAAAAAAAAAAAAAAAAAAAAAAAAAAAAAAAAACAACAAAACAAAAAATCAATCAGTGGAGACAGCCACTCACTTCTCTTACATACTGTAAACACAGAAATTATTTAAGAATCCTTCATGAATTATTTTTTCAATGTTTCATGCTTGGGTTGACAAGATGGTTCGACCTTCGCTAGAGTTGTAGTGTACAAAATTAATGAAAGTAGAAGCGAAAATTAAACAAAAATATCAAGTAAACTCCAGAAGTTTTACCCTTTCTTCCATCGAAACTTTTCTCCGAAATTAGAAATCTTTGTTTCCTCATCAGGAGTTTTGATGAACTTTTGATTGCTGACGCGAATTCAATTTTTCCTGGAGATGAGAAACTACCACCAGCGACCGTGGCTGCGCCTTCGGATTCGCATTGATGCAACATCCGCGCGCGAAAGCAGAAGCATTTGCCTTCACTGTGAAAAGTATGCAAATATTCCTTCTTGCTGGTCGTGCGGTGCTGCATCCGAAATTTTGAAGGCGTCTCATTTAATTCTCCGGTTTTGAGGAATCTGAAAACTATGTCCAACATCTTCACTTTCCTTACAGTCTTTTGATGATATTTCCGAAAGAAGGGCTCGTGAAACAACTGATGCGCTTTTCAGCTAAAAAAACCTCCATTCGCTCAGAATGCACAGTTCTCAGAAAGAGCACACCATTTTTTTTACATGTCCTTTCTTCCAGAAATGACCTCATTTTAACTTTCTGCCCCCCCCCCCCCCCCCCCCGAACATGTAGTTTCCCCATCAGTGGTAGCTCGTGCAGTTTTTGGCAACAATGGCTTTCCTCCATTTGATAATATTTAAAACAATCGATTTTGCAATGTAACAGAGCCTCATCAGCAAATCGATTCTCGTGCATACATTCAAATGGGAGAAAAATACTGCTGCCAAACTGCATTTTTTCCAGAGGCGGCGTGTGAAGTGTGGTACCTACATCGATCTAACCCGCTCCACAAAAGCCTATGGAAAAGAATCAATCTACAAGGGGTTTAATCGAACCCCCGAGGAATCGATACTTTTACGTATAGGTTCAAATGGAAGATAACTCGTTATTAATCGATTGTGAACCAGCATGTTGCTGGCTTTTTTTTAACACGATCTGGCAACTATTTTCCCGACGTCGGTAAGAGAAGGGACTCAGCGTTCAGCGTATAATTCGCGACCAAGCATTGTCTCAGCTAAGAAGGGCCTGCTTTGACCAACGGAAGGGATGAGAAAGGGGACGAGGGAAGCTTGAAAGGGTGAGCGGGGGGGGGGGGGGGGTGGGAGTGAAATTAAGCGCGAAAGGCAGGAGGGATTTTAATAATTTGCAGCCTGAAGATAATTCTTTTTGAAAGTCGCGGAAAGTTCATAAGTTCAGATGAAAAAAAAGAAAAGAAAAATAAGTAAATGCAAAAGAAAATTAAAATAAGATATTCTTTTCGTGTTTTTCCTTCTCCGTTCCGTAGCTCTTGGATCATGTTCCCTGTCTCAGAGTCGGTCGCCCCTCCGTTACCCACCCCCTCCCCCACCCCCTCCCCCACCCCCTCCCCAACCCCCTCACCCCTTTTCCTCCCACCGTCCCCGGGGTCGTGGGCCGAGTCTCTAAACCACGGTCCTTTCCCTTCTTCCGAACCCCTTCACCCCCCCCCCTCACAACTCACCGCGAGTCCTTTAATTTTCTTCGCCCTCTCGTTCCACAATCCTGTCACTCATTTGGCTGGAAGCCTAACTTGATTAAAATCATTTCCCTCGTCGCACCGTGACCGCGACCTTCGATGTCGCAGTTTAAAGCAAGACAGTGAAAGAACGATTAATTTCGGACAAATCTCCAAAAAACAACTTTTGATTAGTGCCCAGATATGAAAGAAATATTTTGAAAAACATTTTGAAAATCTTGCCGCACGGAAAAAAAGATTAGTGAAAATAACCATACGGATACCCGATTTTGGCACCTGCTAGATGTTATGGTAAACTTGACCAGAAGTATGGTATATTTACCGATACTTTGAGTAAATTCGACACGCAATCAGGTAACATCACCTAGTACCTAGTCAAAACATAGTATACTTCTGGTTAACATTACCGTAACATCTAGCAGATGCCAAAATCAGATATTCGTATGGTTATTTTCACCGTAGTTTTTTTCCGTGCGAAAAGTTTTCGGTAACCTTTATTTGTAAATATTTTAAAAATATTTTAAAAAACATGATTTGTTCATGCCAATTAGTTGTCAAAATATTTTCAAAATATTTTCAAAAGGCAAAAATATTTTCAAGAGACAAAAATATTTTTAAAATGTTTTTAAAATATTTTAATTAAAATGTTTTTCAAAAAAGTTTTTGAAATTTTTTTGAAACATTTTAAAACATTTTAATTAAAATATTTTTGCCTTTTGAAAATACGTTTAAAATATTTTTGTTAAAATTGTTTGAAAATGTTTTTAAAATATTGACAATATTTTGAAAATATTGTCAATATTTTAAACATATTTTTAAAATATTTCTTTCTATCTGGGTGGCGGTTTGTGCAGAGTATATAGCAACCAGTAGCGTACGCAGGGATTTGTCTGTCTTTTTCTTCTCCCTTATGAATGTATGTGCCGGAAAAGGAAAGAAATAGGGGCTGAAGTCACGTTTTAGCCCCTGTTCTTGTCCTTTTCTAACACAAGTGTTCTAGTGGGGCAAGAGAGAGAAAGACAAACTCCTGCGTACGCTACTGATAGCAACAACGGATCCTCTCCGTTTAAACGTACGTACAAAATAATCGATCTACAAGGGCTTCACTGATTCGCTGAGAAATCGGTACTTTTGAATAGGCTCAAATGGCAAAAATGCATAGTTGACAAACAGCACGAGCCACCACTGCTTTTTGATATGACGTTACATCGGAAATTCGTCGTATAGGCATATTTTCCTTTAGCACTAGTAAAAATGAGAATCTGGCAACGTCGAATCTACAAGATAAAATTCGCCTACTTCCCTATTAAGTTTACTGTAAAGTAGGCATATTTTTCTTCAGCACTCATATAATAGATGAGCATCTGGCAACGGATCATACACAAGATAAAGTTCGCCTACTTCCCTATTAAATTTAATGTGAAGTAGGCATATTTTCTTTCAGCACTTATTGCAATCGTGATCTTGGATCGGTTTGGCAGGGAGCGCGCAATAAAGGGGAAGATTCATCAAGAGTATCTTGAGTGATCGAACCCAATAATGAGGAGAGAAAGAAGAAAACAAAACAGTGTTGTCATATTTTATCGTAAATTTAAATGTATCGGTCTCTCCTGCATATAAACATTTGGCATAGAATTGACCTTTCAAGGCCAGGGAGGGCTGCCTTTTTGTAAATCTTTACAAGAATTTTTCTGTTTAACTCATTGTAAAATATTTCACTTTCCCGACAAATTCGACTACACTGTTTAAGGGTTCAAATATTGAGTAAGACTCCAGATAATCGATATTTTTAACTGGCTCAAATGGGAGAAAAATGTCGATCGATTTGTAAATGTCCTGGCTCTGCTTGATGCTAACATGGAGGCGCTTAGATTTGCCTCTTTGTAACTCCAACTTTAAAATGTAAAGTTTGAAAACATTTTAAATGACCTACCTGCAGTTTATTTCAAAGGTTTATTTCATATAATTTACACTTATTACGGAGTTGTTCGGCTCAAAAGATAATGTAAAAACGGCGTTTGGAAAATTCATATTTCAAAATGTATGCATCAAAGATTACAGAGCTTCTAATAAAAAAAAAAACCCTGGATTTCAAAGTATCGAATCCAATCAAATATCAGAATTTTAAATTTCCCGCGCTCGTCACGAAAACAATCGGTACTTTACAATTCAAAATATAAACGCATCAAAGATTACAGAGCTTCTAATCCAAGAAAATTCCAGCGGATTTCAAAACATCGAATCCAATCAAATGTCTGAATTTTCAATTTCCCGCGCTCGTCACGAAAACAATCGGTACTTAACATTTCAAAATGTAAACGCATCAAAGATTTCTAATAAAAAAAAAAAAAAAAAAAAAAAATCCCTGGATTTCAAAGCATCGAATCCAATGAAAAATCTGAATTTTAAATTTCCCGCGCTCGTCACGAAAACAATCGGTACTTTGCATTTCAAAATGTAAACGCTTCAAAGATTACAGAGCTTCGAATCCAATCAAATACCTGTAGTTTCAAATTCTTTCCGCCCATCCGGCATCGTAGGATTGGAGGACCAGGGAACTTATGGAAGGTACCGCGCTCACAATCATTTTGATCTTTGCATATAGTACTCGTAACCGTGATATATATAGTCGCAGCATCCCATTTATAGGGGGGCCCTCTGCCCCCCTCCCCTACTCCCTATCAAGAGCTCCTGCCTCCCGGGTCGACTTGGACCGAACCGAACCAAGCTGAGTCGATCATCCCAAAGAACAATAGAGATCATTAAAACTCCGGGAGACGATAAGTCGTGAGAGGCCGATAGAACGGCGGTGGTGGTGGGCGGGAAGGGGTGATGGGAGGGGGTGTGGGGGTGTGGGGGTGTGGGGGGGTCAGAGATAAGCGTCTTATTTCACTCCTCGAGTCTGAATTTAACGCGCGGTGCAAATACCGGGAACTATGGAGTAGGTAAAAGAAAAGAAGGAACGGAGAGAGAGAGGGAGAGAGAGCGAGAGAGAGAGAGAGAGAGAGAAAGAGAGGGTGAGAGAGAGAGAGAGGATGACTATTAGGATGAAGAAGATTCTAGAGAGAAGGAAGGAAGTCCACGAACGGGGCTATAAGGTATAGAGTTCGTTTTTTGAAGTGAATGTAGAGCTCGGTGATAATCTTTGCCGGATTTTCAAGTTTCATTCCATGAAATTAAAACAAAATTTGCCTGCAAGTAAGCCCTTTTAATTTTAAAGCGTCCTTCAATAATGCAAAGCCTAAGCTCAAAGTCATTTTTATTGTGTAATATGAGAAATAACGTTAGAAAACGTCAAAGGTTAATAGAATTTTCATTCGTGTTACCAGAAAATTATGATACCTCTACTCCATCAGAATGTGGTCATGAAAATGATTCGAAGCATTCAATTAGAGATGGTCAATGGTTTTTCAGTTAAGGTGATTCCAGGTGAAACGTTTCCTGAATCCAATCCGATGGATAGCGCCTCACGTCACTTTCGGAAAAAGTCGTTTTTTTGGCATTTTAAATTAAAATCAAAGAAATTACGCACAATTCACGAACTACAGTACCTGCGAAAAAAAAAAAATTATGGATTTTTGAGCCCAAAACGAGCAAAATTTAGGTTGAGGATTATAGCCGTAAATTATGAAATTCGTTTCTCCATAATCTTAGTGAGTGAGAGTGATAGTATATATTATTTATCTGCCTCACCCACACTCATTGAAGCTTATAGGAATTTTCGTATTCCATAATGGGTCTGTTGCAAACTTTTGCTACAGCGCTATAGAGTGTTCAATCGAATGTAAAATCGCGTGAAATGTCCATTGATGGCATCAGAAAGTCATAAAATGCAGTATAAAACTCACGAAAGACGTTTAATGAAATCTAAGATGGCGGTAAAATATTGAGCAGCCTGTATGCATGCACTAAGAACAATCAAGGATAGCCAACCTCACAATATCGATCACACCCAATC
Organism: Trialeurodes vaporariorum; assembly: GCA_011764245.1. Classification (NCBI taxonomy): domain Eukaryota; kingdom Metazoa; phylum Arthropoda; class Insecta; order Hemiptera; family Aleyrodidae; genus Trialeurodes; species Trialeurodes vaporariorum. The sequence goes on from VMOF01000379.1 coordinate 46,180,420, forward strand.
ACAACGTAAATAAAGACATAACCTCTGAAGCTGTGAGGTTGTAAACGTTGGCAATCCTTGGATGTTAAAGGTGCATGCATACAGATTGCTCAATATTTTACCGCCATCTTGGATTTCATTAAACGTCTCTTGTGAGTTTGATACTGCATTTTATGACTTTCTGATGCCACCAATGGACTTTTCGGGCGATTTTACATACAATGATACACTCTTTATCGTTGTAGCAAAAGTTTGCAACAGACCCATTCCCGGCTTCATTTTTAGTTATTTCAGCTTATATCTTTCTGATGTATGTTTGCAGATTTCGACGTTCCTCAAAGTTGTATTTTTTGCGTAAATTTATCAATTTCAGCCAAATGATGTTGACTTCTTTAGCAGCGCTAGTGTCGCTATCTATCGGTTTAAAATTTGGACAAGCTTCGCCTGGAATCGCACCTTAAGTCACCTGTATGAAGTTATTTCTTGCTCTTATTTTACGCCTCTAACTGAAAAAACAAAGTTTAAGGAGAACCGCGAAGCAGCTTTTTAAAATAGCTTCGCAGAGCAAAAGTCCTAGCTCTACTGGAGCAAGTTGCGGTTTTCCTGAAGCACTACTTCGGTAAAGCCAAAGCAAGAAAAGAGGCTGAAACTCTAAATAAGTAGTGCTTTGGTACACCTTTAACTTTCTCCGGCACAGCTTGAACTTTTGCTCTGCGAAGCTATTTCAAAAGGCTGCTTCGGCTGTACATAAACTTTGTTTTTTCAGTGCTTGTTTCAATGGGGCTCTTGCAAACTTTTGCTATAAGCAAATAAATAGTCCAATATTTTGTAAAGACCAGCAAAAATCACGAAAATCACACTAAGAAAGTCTAAAATTCAGTAATAAACTCACATAACTGCTATAACAGCAAGATGGTAATGGCGGTTCGACGCAGGTATCATGGGATATTCCTGTCTATATTATGTCAGTTTCTCTGCGGAAACACAGAGGTATGTCTCAATTTAGATAGGAATCTCCCATGTTACCTGCATCTCTCCGCCATTAAGCCTAATTCTGAGAGTGCATTTCGTGATTTTTTAGTGTACTCATCGTCATTTTTACAGGTTTTTATGCAAGAATTGACTCTTCAATCCTCTATAGCAAAAGTTTGCAAGAGCCCCATTATCATCTTGCAAGTATTATATTGAATTAGCTGTAATTGTAATAATTATAGTCCAACCTACATATTCTGCACACGTTAACATTTATTTTCTGACGCGAAAGAATCTGAAAAGTTCTGCGTCCGACAAGCTGCATGATTCACTCTCACAGTGCGACTGAATGAAAGAAAGTGAAGTCAACGGGATTGAGCAGGAGTGAAATAGGGAGAAACACAGAAGACGGGTGAGTAGAGAGAGAGAGAGAGAGAGAGAGAGAGAGAGAGAGACCTTCGTTGAGGTTGGGGAGGGGGGTCAGGGGGGGGAGGCAAATTGAATCAAACAAATTCCGAGTTGTGACTTTTAAAAGCGGATAGTTTGCAGAGGGCAAATAACACGGCGAGCATAGCCGTAGTAGAACTGGTGTTGAGACAGGAGAGACTTGGTGTGCATAAAGGGTAGGCGAGGGGGGGGGGGGGGGGGGGGGGGGGGGGGGGGGGGGGGAAGGGGGTGAGGAACGGTGGATGGGGGAGGAGGGGTAAAAGAATAGGGACCGGGTTTTTTTGAGCAGATAAACGCCCGCCCGCTCGCTCGAACGCTTCCTGCAAAGCACGATTGTTCGCCCATTTGCATAATGCATATTTCACCCGGCGCTGACCGAACTTAATTGCTCTCATGGTATCATCGCGGTCCTACTACCTTTTTTTCTCTCTCTCTCTCTCTCTCTCTCTCTCCACCCTGCACCCCCTCCCCCATTCCCTTCTTCCGACTCTGTTTTTCAGCATTCGAATTTGCGGTTTATTTTTGCCTGGGCGGTTATATATATTTCCCTTTTTCTATTTTTTTTTTTTTTCTTCTTTTTTTTTTTTTTCGTTACTCGTGGTCGAATTGAAATGTTCGCGTCGCTTTTCGGAGGTTTATTACGCCTCTGATCCCTCCTGTCGTTGATTCATAAATTTAATTTTTATCCGCTACATTATTGTTTCGCCCTCTCTCGTCAGACCCTGATGCCTGCATGAACATGAACTTTGCACGGTCTGGATGATGCAGCTTTCATAATGCACTCGCCGCACATTGGAGCGAAGCCAGTAGCGATATATCGATGTAGCATCCGCAGAACCTATGAAGAAAAAATCGATTATAGTCGGTTTTAGTGCGAACAGTAGCGTCGCGTGCAGTCCGACAACAATGCATTATATCCATTTAAACTCATGTAAAAGATCGAATTCAGGGGGTGCACAGTGCACAAGGAAAATTCGATATATTTAACGAGTTTAAATGGAGCTGTTGCATTGTTGCCAGATGGCACGAGACGCCACTGAGTGCGAAGTCAACGGTTAGCCAGCAACCACAACAATGCACTCATCGGTCGCCATCGGTTCTGATAAAACTCGCGTAGCGCTCCGCAAACTATCTCACTCACTCTCCCGTGACCCCCATGTATACCCATCCCTTTCTAGTTTCGAAATTCGTTTACAGGACCTTGTTTTACAACTTAATATTATCAAATCCGCATTAAAATGCCTCGAGGAATTCATTTCAGCCAAATAATTTCACGAAAGATGTTTCTATATAAGATTTTTGAAATTAGAGTGAGACGGCAGTACATATGAGGGTTACCTACGCGAGATGAGAGCGAGAGAGACAAATTGTCTTTGTTTGGAACGCTCATCACCGACTGCCGCCATTATTAAAACCCACACTTAGGAAGGTGACTGCCGGGAGTGCACTATACAGCTCCAATATTCCGGCCTTTTTCATGAAGTTAAATGGACTAATTACATCGTGATGGTCAGACGTGTGCTACTGTGCTGTGACGTCATTATGAGGATTTCACATTTGAAACAATGGATTATGGTCCAAAAACGCATGTCTGGAACTATGAACCCTAGTTAGAAACCAAAAGGCATCCTTATTTTCAACTCACCGAATACATACCAGCGGCGGCTCGTGCAATGTGGCAACAATGGATTTCCTCCATTTAAAACTGTGTAAAATAATCGATTACTTGGTGAGGCGTAGCGCCTCACCTAGTATCGATCTTTTTGCATACGTTTTAATCGCAAAAGTGCACGGTTGCCAGATTGCACGAGCCGCCACTGATACATACTCTCAGTAGCTATGACTAAAAAACACAGAGATTCAGACCCTTGAAACTATGCCCCATTGCCAATAGATCCGTTGTAAAATTTTGCCAAAGAATGTACCCGATGAGTTTGCTGTTGACAAGATAAGTGTTATGTGATTTTACGTCCTCTTGAAAATATTCAAAAAAATTAAAAAGTTGGTCGAAAAAACCTGTTTATTATTGACGTTGTTGTTTATACTTTGTATTTGTTCTTAGAATTTTGCTTGTCTCAACTCAGTTGTATATAATTTAGTTTGCTTGATTGAGTTATATATTATTTATGTAGAGCGAGCTTTCCATCTCAGCTGTCTCCGTATTATTTCTCATATAGTAGTCTTAAATAAGAATTTATGGTATAAGCTCTCCACACCAGTGACTTATTAGTGTGCATATTTTCTATGTATAGAGTCATATGCCTTTAACTTAACTTTAGCTGTGAAATCGATATTTTCACAGCTTACCTTGCACGGAAATAAATAGTTGATAAAATTTACCATCATGATGACTGATTTCTACACCTGCCAAAAAGATGGTAATCTTGACCATACATTGGGTTGAATGAACCAGAAACAATGTAAATTCAACCCAATATCTGGTAAAGTTTACGACCTTTTTGGCGGGTGCAGAAATCAGTCATCATGATGGTAAATCTTACTAACTATTTTTTTTTCCATGTGGCATTAGACATAATGACATCCGATAGTTCTAGACTCAAAAAGTTTTAAATTTTTTCCTCAGAAATGTTTCAGTATTGACGAATTCTAATTAACACCATTTTAACTTCATTTCTCGACCTGAAATCAATACTTAATCTGATTCTTTAGAGATTTTTTAATGTTTATATAGTCTTTAGTTTTGGATTCTTCAACGATATCCACGTAACCACGTGTTTCAAAACCCACCGTGTGATGAACTCGTGCATTTTTATCACGCCCCCATAGTTTGGGTGCATTCTTCTCCTCCCCCCACCCCTTTTTCATATTTTCCTGTCCCGTGTATTTTACAGAAGGCCACTGCAGTCGACAAGTGCGCCTGGGATATTAGCATTTCAAAAAAGGGGGTTTAACAGCTCCCTTGACCCCCCTCCTCTTCATTTCTGTACTCACCCTCGTGTGAGCATTACATAATACATATATCTGAGCTAGGTTTCGCAGTGCTATGGGCGAACCAAATGAAACTTGATTTGAGGTTGCAACTAACAAGTCTACAGTGAATCTCACTCAAGAGATTTTTTTTTCTTCTTTTTTTTCCGGATCGATCATTTTTTCTACACAGATATTTTGCTTTTTCGAGCCCATAATTTATCGTTGGAATAAAATGTAAGTATTGCTTGCCTTTGTTCACTGTCACTCTCCCACTTTATTGGAAGAAAGGGCATTGACAATTGTGTTAGTACCAAAACTTTAATTAGCTGTTTCTTGCTCCTAAAACCAACTGGATCCAATTAACAACACTCGACTACCAAAATATATAAAATCGCACGGTGGTCAAGTTTTTAATGTCCGGATCGTTATATTTGTAGAATTTTACCTCAGAACCAATAAGCCATATACTGCTGTTGTAAAAGTACGCCATACCGAACTATTCTAAATGTGAATGAGGCTGTTGCACACTTTTTCTGTAAGCGATTTAATAGTCGGTTCGGATGAAAAAAATCTCCACAAATAACGATGGCAGCACAAAAACTTCCGAGATCCACTCCTAAACTCATTCAACACTTTTATTTGCGTGAGCGTAATGGTGACATAGGGCAGGAATAATGGGAGATTCCCATGTAACAATACTGTAACTCCATCAAGAAGTGAACAATAAGAGACGTCCTTCATTTGACACCGGTGGCACTAGATGTCACGGTACCATTCATCGGATGTGGACAACTACTCTGATAACAATAATTACTGCCCTATGCCGCCATTACGCTCCTGCAAATAGTGTCGTTTATTAAGTTTAGGAGTGGATGTTGGAAGTTATTAGTCCTTCCATCGTTAGTTTTGGAGGTTTTCACATCAGAATCGCCTATTAACCCTTTAAGGGCCGGGTTGGTTCAAAAGAACGCCACGCCTTTGCGTATGTAGAGAAAGTAGTTAACTATTCGTACTCGGGGGAATTGGAATTGCCTATACGATGAATTGAAGGCGCCCAACTACACCATTATCTTGTAAGTGCTTTCATCGACAGTCGTGTTTATCCGGAATGAGGACTGAAACAATGTGAAATAAACTAGAGGAGAAGAACGAGTATACTTGAGTTTCGCCCATAACGGGTTAACTCGACTATAGCAAAAGTGTGTAACAGCCCCATTTACGAGAATTCTAGTAAGTAATCCTAAAAATAATTTCTTTTTAGTCCATATTTAATAAAAAAAAATTTTTCTCCTTCAGTTTGATTGAAAATCATTCAGTACAGATAACCGTATATTGACGCTTAAAAATCCTCAATTTCTATGTTATATGCGTTAAACGTATCTATAGTATAAGTGTGAAGCATTAACGCGAGAAAAAGGAACCGTAACTTTCTCCTCGGGCGAAATTCCAGGGAGAGCGGTGCGGTGCTGTGTGGAAAGAGCGAAGGTGTGTATCAGTGAGAGTCCCGACTCATTCCCGACTCCTCGTCGGGAGAAAAAGGAATTAGGAAATGCCTGCAGGAATGAGGAAATGGGAAATTAGTCGTTGAAAACTGAACGGAGGGACTGAGTGACATAACCAACGGGGAATCGGGGAAATCCTCTCTTAATTTCCCTTCTCCCCCCACTCACCCCCCACTCACCCCCCCCCCCCCCCCCCCCCCCCACTCAACCTCCCCCCTTTTCTCGCTTCTACTCCTTGCAATTTCTCTCGGAGCGAAGTGAAAATAATAACAGCGCCGCCGCTCCCTCATTGGAGATAGGCAGAGAAAATGCTGCATCAATATTCAAGCTCCTGGCCGGGGGTGGGGGGAAGAAGGAGGGGGGAAGGGGGAGGGACCTAGATGAAGCAGCCTGGACTATTTAGTACACTTAGTACTTCAATTTAGTTCCTTCTTCCTCTTGGTCTGTGGGATGAGATATGGTGTTGGAGAGAGATGTGGTGAAGAAGGAGGGGGAGGGGGGTCCAATTTCCTTCTCCCCCTCTTTTATATCTTGGAGCGTCTGTGAATAGTTCTTGCTCTTCGCCCCCCCCTCCCGCACTTTGGCGTTGCCGCGCTTGTTTACCAAACAAAATCAGAGGTGGATCTAGAAATTTCTCACTCTGCCTTTTTTTCTAATTCTTTCTCTTAGTGTATACTGTATATCTCTCTCTTTCCCTCTCTCTCTCCTCTCACTCTCTTCTCTCCCTCTTTCTCTCTTCCTCTCTCTCTCTCTATCTCCCTCTCATTATCTCTCTCTCTTATTATCTTTCCCTCTCCCTTTCTCCATCTCTCTCTTCGCTTATTTGAACGAGTGTGTGAGGGTTCAAAAAAGACAAAGATAGGGGTGAAAGTCATGTGATTGCCCTTACTGAGTCTGTTGCAAACTTTTGCTTCAACGATTGAGAGTATGTGTAATCTAATGTAGAATCGTCTAAAAAGTCCATTGGTGTCATCAGAAAGTCACAAAATGCAATATTAAACTCACAAGAGGCGTTTAATGAGATCCAAGATGACGGATAAATATCGAGGAATTAGTATGCATCTACCACGAACATCCAAGGATAGCCAACCTCACAATATCGATCACAACCAATCACAACGTAAACAAACACATAATCTCTACCTCCAGTGAGGTTGTCAAAGTTGGCCATCCTTGGATTACATTAAACGCCTCTTGTGAGTTTATTATTGCATTTTATGACTTTCTGATGCCACCAATGGACTTTTCAGGCGATTTTACATAAGGTTAAATACTCTTAATCGTTGTTGCAAACGTTTGCAACAGACCCATCCCTTTGCTTACCTATATCATTTTCTAACATATAAGCCCAGATCAGAGTTGGGAAAATATCATCCGACGAATTATTAATTATGTAGTTTGGCAACGCAAAAAAATCAAATTATTCGATAGATTATTTGGTCAATTGACCATGCCTATTCACAGGCAATGGCGTCACATCTCCAGCATCAACTCTGTTGCCAGCAAAGCTGCCGTTTTACGTATAATTAATGATATTTTTTAAATTCACCGATGATTCCGCCGGTTGAGATAAGGTTATACACTTATGTTCAGTGAATGACTGCAATGCGCGAAAACACTCGTATTTATAATCTTTTCTCAACCGGTTGAGTCGTCGGAGCATTAAGAAATATCATTAATTATACGCAATCGTCACAAAGATTAGCCCCGTGCGCGTCAGTTTACTCCTGCGGTTAAAGCCGTTTTTTGCTATTAATTAACCCCGTATAGCAGAAATAGAATTTGTCGCGAGATGCAAAATACCAAAGACTATCATAAAGAGTAAAACGGTCGATAGATGTACTATGACCTTCAAAAGAAAGTCCTTTCATCGAAATCGTTCGTGATCAAGTTGCCGATTATTTTTCAAAGAGTTCTGAATTTTTCAAGGCATAGGTATGTTTCCAAGTGGTAATGGGCCTGTTGCAAACTTTTGCTGCAACGATTAAAAGTGTTTAATATAACGTAAAATCGCCTGAAAAGTCCATGGGTGGCATCAGAAAGTCATAAAATACAAAAATAAACTCACAAGAGGTGTTTAATGAAATCAAAGATGGCGGATAAATATCGAGCCATTTGTGTGCATGCACCACGAACATACAAGGATAGCCAACCTTACAATATCGATCACAACCAATCACAATGTAAACAAACACATAACCTCTACCTCCAGTGAGGTTGTCAAAGTTAACCATCCTTGGATATTCACGGTGCATGCATACAGATTCCTCCATATTTATGTGCCATCTTCGATTTCACTAAACGCCTCTTGTGAGCTTATTATTGCATTTTATTTCTTTCTGATGCCACCAATGGACTTTTCAGGCTATTTTACATTAGATTAAACACTCTTAATCGTTGTAGCAAAAGTTTGCAACAGACACATTCTGTGAAACCCGATGCAACTGAAAACTGCCAAATTCTTTAACAATTGGCCGAAATTTGAAAGAATGAAAATCTCCTCCAGGATATTTTCTTTTGAAAGCCATACTCCCTATTCCCCTTGAAGTTAGGCAACTCCGTGTGCGTCAGTTCACTCCTGTTTCCGGTTAAATCCGTTTTGCTATTAATTAACCCCGTATATAGCAGAAATAGAATTTGTCGCTTGCTGTTCACAGAAATCGAGTGATCATGCATCGGTTGAGCGATACGCAGACGAGGCGAGTTTTTCCCCATTTTCTCGGTTTTCCCCCCGCGAGTTGATTATCATGTTGATTGGTTTTCTCCGGGAGCTCGTCGTCGTTCCGTCCATAGATTCATCACTCAACGGAGCTCGAATCGGTTTTTTTCTCTCTCTCCCTCACGCCCCCAATCCCCAGCATGCAACGGAACGCGGCATGCGTTTTGAAATAATTTGATTGTAGATACTTTATGATGGGAATGGAATGGGAGGGGGAAGGAGTGCGCGCTATTGGAAGAGAATAAAACTCTACCCATGCGACATTGCGTCGATTTAAAATATGTTATTCGTTGCGTTTTCCTGTTGACCAATGTTTAACAGAACTGTTGCTAACTTTTCTAAGATCCTAAGGCCCATTATACCAGATGATAAGCACCATTAGGATCATTATTTTGTAACGGGTGGAACATTTAGACGACTTTGAAGTAATCTTTTTCAACTTTTTAATCATTTAAATGAAAAAAACTATCTTACCAACAGAAAGGTTTTATCTTCTAGGTAGTGATAGGATTTTCAAACGTTAAAAAAGTACATCCAAAGCTGAGAAAAGAGCAAAATAAGGGTGTAACGGATGGGACAGAAAATGGTCAAGGTTTTTGAATCACTTCAGAAAAAGTTGGAACTCTGTGACTTTTGAAGAGATAAAAATTTGGAAAAAATATATGTTAAAGGTGAGGGGTATAAGCTTTGTTCCTACATAAAGTTTTTTTTTTTTCATTTACTAAATTGTTTTTCTCAAAAAAAATTAAAAAAGTAGCGTAACGGGTTGGACAGCTAGGTTTTGTAACGGGTAGGACGCGTGTGATTTCGTCATTTAAAATACACATCAAACCTGCTGTAACATCAACGCGTTTGACCTTATTAGATTTAGATAATATTTCCGTCTCTGGTTGCATTTTAATGCAAAACAAGACTGCCAGGCACTAATTTTTAAATTTCAATTTTTGCATATCATGTCCACTTTACTGTAGAATGACCCATTACGCTCTTGCATTTCCAACAGAGACAAATAGAGACGGAGCACTAACTGGCTGCAGCAGAGGCACTCTGAATTCTCGCGGATTCAACAAAACAACAGTCAACGTCGCATGGTGTTGAATGGTGAGCATCATCCTCTTCTTTCCCCCCCATCCCCCCGTGGTTTCCGAATGTCACCGTTCAACACCATGCGACATCATCTTGAGGTGTTGACTGTTGTTTTACATGTTATTCTGTTGAATCCCCGAAAATTCAGTGTGCCTCAAATCTTCCCTATGTATTTTAACGTAGACTCCGTCTCTATTTAGCATTTTATGAATATAGAAGTCGATTTCGTGATTTATTAGTGCTACTACAATCGTTCTTTTTGCAGGTTTTTACCTCTGAATCAACCCTTAAATCGCTTACAGCATAAGTATGTGACAGCCCCATTCTTACAATTATATTTACCTTTAACAATCCCTGTTACAATTACAATTTTTTTTTTCAATTATAAAGGATTTGTTCATTACAAATGTTTGATCACAATGTTCCTTTCCTGTGAAATTTTGCAAATAGGTGTTTTAGAATGTTGAAAAACGCGAGCAAACCATTCTCCGGAAAAAGGATCCTAGCTCCTTATGGGCTCTTAATCCAGGGAGCGCTTTCCAATCCGCCGTTATCCCTATTTTTACATCAATGCAAGCCAAGCAATTTTTTTTTTCGAGTACCCCGCGACAGATTGTCGTGATCAGCAGTCAAGATGTGACTGCATGCGAATCGGTTTCGCGTTTTTTAAAGTTGCACGAGCGCGCGGTCATTAAAATTCCGATTGCGCTGGAGGAGACGATTCTCCCGTTTCAGAAATCCACCTCTTTATTTTCCGGGAGCGCCGTTCCCTCATTTTTATTTATTTCTTTTTTTTAACAGGAAGCGCGAAAAGGGGCGATTCGCATTGCCCCACGTACCAACCCGGGATCGAGGAATCGCTTTTATGTATTCCGGGAAAGTATAAAATCTAGATTTCTTCCGCGTTTTCAAAGGGTCATTTTGTTAAAATAAGGTCTTCGTTCCTTTTTTTTCTCTTTCTTCCTTTCCTAAGGGTTTTATATTCGTCCCTCTTTTTTTTCTTCTCCCCCCCCCTTTTTTTACCGAACATATAAACGGACCGTTTTAGCATGACGTCATCGGACCATTGACTTCAGTATTACCACTGTGTATTGCAGGGAGGTGGAGAGAGGGTAAAGAGGGAGTGAGAAGGTGGATGGAAAAACACGATTCTCGATGTAGTATAAAAGGTTAGCTTTCGTCTGGCGCCTTCAATCCGCCGTATCTGCAATTCCAACTCCCCCGAGTATGAACAGTTAACTACCTTCCCTATGCAAACGGAAAACTGAGGGTGAACTAACCTGGTCTTTAAAGGGTTAAGTTTGATGCTTGTGCAGCTAGATGAGCTGCTTGTAATGTGGAAACATTGCGTGGAGTCCTTTTAAACCCATGCAAAAGATCGAGCTATTCGGAGTTAATTGAGGCTTCTCGAATTCGACCTTTTACATGGATTTAATTGAAGTTAAATATGCGGTGAAAGAGGGAGAGGAAAAATATCGTTTCCGACCAAACGGTGCGGCACGACACGGCGCCGGTGGTTCCACCCTTCAAAGTATGTTGTTCGTATCCTTCCCTCCTCCCCCCCCCCAAAAAAAAAAAAAAAAAAAAAAAAAAAAAACTCTCACTCTTCCCCCATCAATTTATTCTTGTGACGGCTATGGAACTCATCAAACCTCTCTTCATATCTCTCGTTCTCTTTGAAAACTCTCTGATTCTGACGCTTGAGCATACTTCCACGAAATTTCTCCCGTGCCTTTGCGTATATAAAGCGTGATTCTTCTCTGTATCCACTTTTTATTTTACTCCTCCCCCCCCCCCCCCCTTATACTCATACCTTGACTCCCTCTCTGAAACCCCCCCCTTCCCTCCACTGCTCTCTCTCGCTTCATCGAGCCCTCATTTAAACCTTTGTCACCGCCATCATTTTAATTCTCATTGTTTTCCTTCCTTTTTTTTCAAATATTACTTTACTCTCATCACTCTCCAACCCCTCTCCTCTCTCTCCTCTCTTTCCCCGTCCTCTCCCCTCTCCTCTCTCTCCTCTTCTCCTCTCTCTCTCTCACCCCTCTCCCCTCCCCTCCCCTCTCCCCCTCTCTCTCTCTCTCTCTCTCTCCTCTCTCTCTCTCTCTCTCTCTCTCTCTCTCTCTCTCTCTCTCTCTCTCTCTCTCTCTCTCTCTCTCTCCTCTCTCTTCTTTTCTCTCCTTCTCTCTCTCTCTCTCTCTCTCTCTCTCTCCCCTCTCTCTCTCTCTCTCTCTCGCTGTGTGTTTGGTTTGCTGTGCTTACTTCTCACCGCCCTCAACCCCTCCCCCCCATTTTCATCCCCCTCCTCCCCAAAAACCCCCCCACTCTTTGTGTCGCTGCTTTGTAGCTCATTCTTCTCATCTCTCTCTTTCTTTCTCTCTCTCTCTCTCTCTCTCTCTCTCTCTCTCTCTCTCTCCCTCTCTCTCGCTATCGCTCTTTTTCTCTTTCTCTGCCTCTCTCCACGGTTCTCTCCTTTTATGCTTTTCTCATTGCACGAGCCATATCCTTTACTTCTCCCCCTCCTTTTTATTAATTTTTTCGTATATTCTTTGAAACCCCGGAACTTGCGGTGTTCGTTCACTGCCCATTATTTTACGACCTATATTCTGCGCACGCGTATCGACACATATTTCCTTTCGTCAGTCGAGGGAGATTTTCCACTCTCCTGTAAAGACTGCAGGATTTTATATCACTCATTTATAATTGGCGGTAATTCCCGTATGAATAACCAATAAAACACCGGGTTTTCTCTTCCGATGAAATGTTCATTGATTCATAATGTCAAGTTCTACGGAAGAACACACTATCGGATATTTTACAGGTTATCTTTCCATGAATGGTCTTGGTGGAGCTTCTTGGAAGACACGTGGTTATTTTCTCGTACGTATTTATGAAATCATTTCGATTACTTACCATATTTATTTTGTCTTTGTTTCAGGAATGATCGATGAAAAATGATCTCACGTACCAAGGATAAGCAATCAGAGAGGTAAGATTTAAATGAACTTTGCTTTATCATCTTATAAATTGCGAAAAAAACTAATCGCTCTTATCAGGCCCGTAACCAGGCATGTTGTTCTGGAGGGGCTTGTGTGTTTTCGAAGGGGGGGGGGGTCTTCAGGGGAGGCTATTGCGGTGTAGTCACTGATACACTACACGCTAAATCAAATATTTCCAGGGGGCTAAGCCCCTCCCCCGGCCCCCATGGTTACGGACCTCATTCTTATGTTCAACTTTAGAAGATGCCTCGTTGCTTACAACATTTTCTAAGCGTGCCATACGAAGCACATGGCGAGCTTCTTACTTTCGTTTTGCTGTATACAATGAATAAATATAATACAGTGTAAGAGGCGCCCTCTGGATGATTTAAAAATTAAATGGTCACACCAATTTCAGTCAACCAAACCGCAATTAAACCCGTTTTTTGAGATGTTTTCGTCAAGTTTATGTTTACATTTTAAAAGTGTCAGGTTCGCAATGGGGCTCTTGCAAACTTGTGCTGTGATTAAATGAATAGTCCAATGTAATGTAAAAACCAGCAAAAATCACGCTGAGAAAGTCTAAAATTCAGTAATAAACTCACATAACTGCTATAACGGCAATTTTAGCAATGGTGGCTCAACGCAGGTATCATGGGAGATTCATTTCTATTATGTCACTTTCTCTACGGGAAACATATAGATATATCTCAATTTAGATAGAAATCTCCCATGATACTTGCGTCGAACCGCCATTAAGCCCAATTCTGAGAGTAAATTTCGTGATTTTTTAGTGCACTCATCATCATTTTTACAGGTTTTTATGCATGAGAATCAACCCTTCAATGGGTCTCTTGCAAACTTTTGCTACAGCGCTATGGAGTGATCAATCTCATGTAAAATCGCGTGAAAAGTCCATTATGGTGGCAGCAGAAAGTCATAAAATGCAAAAACAAACTCACAAGAGGCATGTAACTGAAACCTAAGATGGCAGTAAAATATCGAGAAACCTGTTTGCAAGCATCATGAACATCTAATATGGCCAACCTCACAACATCGATCACAACCAATCACAACGCAAACAAAATCATGACCTCCGATGCTGTGAGTTAGGTTGTTACCGTTGGCCATGATGGATGTTCACAGAGCGTGCACCCAGGTTGCTCGATATTTTACCGCCATCTTGGGTTTCAGTTAAACGCCTCTTGTGAGTTTACTACTGCATTTTATGACATTCTGATACCACCAATAGACTTTTCATGTGATTATACTTAAGATTTAACACTCTACATCGCTGTAGCAAAAGTTTGCAACAAATTCATTCTGCAGTTTGATCAAATCCATCTGTCCGTATACGAAGGCATCTTTTTGCTTTTTGATTCAAATTTTCATCGATCATCAAAATCTCACCTTCTCATCCCCGGTTTCCCCTCCCCACCCCTCCCCCTCTCCATCCAAAACCCCAGATGTATGGACTTCTTTACCACTTCTTATCAGACCTGGCAGCATTGAGTGCGCGTCGCGCGACGGCAATGCGGCCACGTTGAAGCGCGACACGGCGCGGCGGCGACACAACTCGAACGCGACGCGATGCGATACGACGCTATATACGACGATCAGAGCATTTAATTAAATTCTTCGGGAGGAGTTTTTCTTGCTTGCTCGGAAAGATAGGGGCAGAAGCTGGAGCAGAGCGCGGGCGACCCGACGCTCGACGGGCGTGACAGGGCGAGCAAGCAGCACTCCAGAGTTCCGTTTTTCACACAAAAACGCAAGGGACATAACGCGAAACGACCCGACGCACAGAGGACGGAAAAATGGGGGAAAAAAGACTGGTAGAATCTACCATCTGCGCTGATTTTTGAGTCAGCTATCAGGTAGATGGTAAATGCAACGTGTTATGATAAATTATAACATCCTGAATTATTTCATTTTTTTTTTCAATCATTTTCAAAACAATCCTTAGGAAAGCAACTCGCAAACCTTTACAACATTTTTTTTAATAATTTTAGAATGCCTAAATTAGGCTAATGCCAAATGACATTTAATCTTTAACATCTGATTGCCAATCTATTACCTCGTAATTTGAAAACCCCAACAAATGTAAACTACCCTCCAGCTGTAGCCATATGGCTACGCTAGGATGTTATGGGTCAACTTGTTGGTACATTTTACCATCATTTAGTGAAATTTACCATATCCTTGATAGCTGTATCCAAAATCAACTATGCAGATGGTAAATTCTACCAGTTATTTTTTTTTTTTCGTAAATGGTGCAGTTGCAAGGGTCTGAAATTTTGTGATTTTCGAAAAGAAAATGATAGTACTTAATGATGAGCTGAGAACAATGGTGCCTTTGGTTTTTTCATAAGTGTCCCGGTTTTGAAGATATACACATGTAAAGTAAAAAAATCGTGTGTCACTGCGTCACTATACGTGGACGCAGAATTCCCATTTAAAACGATGTATTTTGGGTCAACATCTCATCTCCGGAACAATGGGATTTAAGTAGAAACCAAACGCATCTTTGTTCTCAGATTATCAAGTACTTTCATTTTCTTCATAAAAAACGCGAAATTTTAGACCCTTGCAACGAACAGCCCCATTCTGTCAATATTTTAAGAATATCGCGGCGAATATGTGTCGATAATATCTTAAAAATATTGTTAAAATACTATAGGGCAATGTTTTTAAAATCTGTATTATTTAAAATATTGTATACAAATCTCTTAGACTGCTTCACGGAGGTAATTCAAAATTATTTTTGTAATCTTGTCGCCTTCTTAAATGCAATATATTTCAAACTTAGTTTTGAAATTAAAAAAAAATCTTCGTCACGTTGTCTGAAATATGTAAAAAATATTTTAGACCGTATACACGCAAGAAAAGCATGTTCACCAAACAGATTTTAAAAATATTATCCGAGTATTTTTAGAATCTTTCGAAGATATTCTCGACACGTATTTGAAGCAATTTTTTTTTTTTCTAACTGGAATTTCCTGGACATAATTTTATTTCTAAAACAAAACAAAAAAACAAAAAAACAAAATAACAAAAAAAAAACAAACAAATAATAATCAAAATTATGAACAGTATAAATAGCTCAATAACTTAAAAGTGGGTAAAGTCATTCATTTAAGACCTTAAAAGAAGTCAAATAAGATGATTTTTTGAAGAAAACATCAACTTATAAATGTTATTGAAGCAAAAAAACAACGACTTTTAATGTCCAGAAAAATGTATGGATTTCATCTACTGTGCGACATGATGCCGACGTCAGGCGTCAGACAAGGAGCGAGAAGGTTTATGGAAGATAGTGGATGGGAGAAAGGGAGGAAGGATTGTAGAGAGAGAGAGAGGGAGAGAGAAAGAGAGAGAAAGAGAGAGAGAGAGAGAGAGAGAGAGAGAGAGAGAGAGAAGCAAAAGGGTTGCCATATTAGATTCCTCCCTGATCTCTATATGTATGTCTCTGACCCATTTCTACTGCCGCACCAAGGCCTGAGATCAAAAAACAGTGGCCAAAAAACAGTTAAAAAAATTCATAAAAAAACATCGTTTTTGACCTTTTAATTTTGTTACAAAATTTTCCAGTGACATTCTTAGCTTTGAATCACTTGTTAAAAGCGTTCTCAGTGAATTAAATACTTAGCATTGAAAGTTTGTAAATGATCAATTGATTAGAACTTTCCTTCCTGGTCGTATGGCCTTTTTATGGCGATTTAGGCCGCACAGTAGATCGGAGTCTTGAAATTCCTGGACATCGGTTAAAAAAGAAAAAAAAATCATGATTATGAAAAGTTTATGGCTATATTACTAAAAATTGAATCTTGGAATGAGTCAACTCACATTGCTTTTGCAAGCCAATATCATCAAACAAACATTTCTAAAGCATATGATGCAGCTTTCGAGCAGTCACAGTTTTTAAAAAAAGAGAGCCCTTGAGGGCGATCGACTCCATTTGCCAAGCTGAATCGATAGAGAGGTCACAAGCTGGGTTTTGACGACATCAACTTTTCGCCCATGTTGCATAGCCATGAGTTGCTAGTGAAGCGGTCAAAGTTTCAAAAGATATGGAAACCCTTCAGCGACTTGCACCTTCGTTTGTGACCAATTTCAAATGTATCTGTCACAAGTTTTCTTTTTTAAATTTAAAGGTAAAAAAAAAGTGATGCAAGCAAACCGAGCGTGTGTGAAAGTGATCCATAAGAGATTTCCTTCAAAGCAATTCCTCCTTGAAGTTTCAGTGGCGGCTCGTGCTATTTGGTAACATTTTCTTCACTCCATTTGATTATGTGTTTAACAATCGATCGCTGGAGAAGCGCTGCTTCACTTTCGAATCGATTGTTTTACATACAATCAAATGAGGGGTTAACATAGTTGCCAAATAGGACGAGCAGCCACTGTGAAGTTTTAATATCATCGTACCACAAATCCTCTTTATTGCTACAGCTCGTTGGTTCCTCTGCAGCAGAGTTGGGCAACCGAATAATCAGAAATAATGAAATGACTCCGGCAACACTGAAAACTGGGTTTGCTACCTGAGTTGAGGAAAGGGAAACACACGGAAGGTATAGGTCAATTGTAGAATTATTCGTCGAATAATTCGATTGACTCGGCGTTGCCGGACACACCGAATAATTTCCGAATAATTTTTTGCCCAACTCTGCTCTGCAGTAATCGATGGCTGGAATTTCACAACATCCACAAAACTTTAAAAAAAAAAAAATAAAAAAAATAATGACCAAAAATAATCCTTCGGGTTTGTTCGAGATGCATCAAAATTCTCTGCAGCGTACGAGAATCGGTGCAATATTTTATTCCGAGGGCGCTCCAAAGAGGGTGGGGGGGGGGGGGAGGTAATCGGAAATTGGAAACAGGGTCATGTTCAAATCGTGGGCTTGGGTGTATAATAGGGTGGGCCGAAAACCCACTTTTTTCGCGGAGCGACATGGCGCACGATGGATATCGTTACCACACGCTAGTAATGAACCTACGTGAAATTTGGAGCCATAATATTGATGTCTTCAGGTTCCGCCGAGCGGTCAAAAATCGCGATTTTTAAGAAAAATCGTGTTTTTTCGTGCAATTTGGCAACGTGCGCTCTTATACCACGTCTTAATGACATGGCGCAGCCAAAATACATTACTTAGATACATAAAGAAGGCACAAGAAAAATTTGGGCTCCATCGGACCCTATCTTCAGGTTCCGCCAGCGTCATTTATCCATACAGCGCCGAAAAGCTCGAAATCGGCAAAATAAGGGGTTTCGTCCGACAGATCCGCTTCCAGCGTGAATTTTGGGATGCGGACTCATTCGGTCCGACTAATATGTGTTTTGGGAGAATTTTAGAAAGGTATTCGAGCAATTTAGACTAGATCCAATGAGAATTGGAGGCTCTACTCGCAAATAAATGTGGGTTTTTAGGTTTTGTCCTCCAATTCGGCAGCTCATATAGGAATTGAATGTTAACGTCTGAATTATGTACTATACATCCGGTCTTCCTATCAAGGTATCATGCGACTTTTCGCCTGTTTTAGCAATTAGAGAAATGTTTAAAGAGCCCAAAGCTCACCGCGTGGAGGTAGTCATATATCGAGCTTCTCCCACTCACCTTCAAAAAAAAAAAAAAAAAAAAACGTGAAAAACAATCAGTGGCGTAGCTTGCAAGTTAGCAACGTTGTAATTTGTTCATTTGAACCCATGTTAAAGTTCGAATGCGAGGGTGTTCGCCGAATACG
This sequence comes from Trialeurodes vaporariorum, assembly GCA_011764245.1. Lineage (NCBI taxonomy): Eukaryota > Metazoa > Arthropoda > Insecta > Hemiptera > Aleyrodidae > Trialeurodes > Trialeurodes vaporariorum. Next base: position 46,198,773 of record VMOF01000379.1, read on the forward strand.
TAATAGTTCTATATTTTTAATGGATTTAAATGAAAGCTTTACAAGGTTGCCAAATTTCACGCTATGCCACTGAAAACTATAAAATAAAGGAAAGGAGAAAAAAATATGTAACACCATAATCTATATAAATAATTGCCGGTCAATCATGACAGCATAGGCACTAAAATTTTAGTTTTTTTGAGATCTTAATCAATTACCTTTGGAGAAGGTACTTTATATTTTCCTTTTTAGTCAAAAGACGGTAACAACTTGCGAGACTCCAGTTTTGCTATGATAAAACCTTCACGTGCATCTTTTTCACAGCAAGATTTTGATGCCTTGGTTACGAGCTTGACATTTTTCAACAGGTTGTGTGTGGCATTTATAAGCAAGAATGGGGCAGTTGCAAGGGTCTGAAATGTTGCGTTTTTTACACAGAAAATGAAAGTCCTGGATGAGCTGAGAACAAAAATGCCTTTGGTTTCTAGAAAAGTCCCATTGTTCCGGAGATGAGATTTTGGCCCAAAATACATTGTTTTAAATGGAAATCCCTCGTAGTGACGTCACTACGCCCACGATTTTCTACAACTTTGAACGTGTGCATCTCCAAAACCGAGACACTTACGAAAAAACCAAAGGCACCAATGATCTCAGCTCAACAAGTATACTATATCATTTTCTTTATACAAAACACAACATTTCAGACCCTTGCATCAGCCCCATTGGCAATTTAGGAGAGACAGGGTCACTGACATACGTCTTAAGCATTTCTGATGAAATTTCTGCTAAAATCGGTGGTTCAGTAAGAGCTACATCAGACCAAAATGATAAATCAGAGTAGTTAGCTGCTGAGAAGTTATTTTTGGAATCGCAAACACGCGTGGTAACTTTAACTTGCAATTTTTCTCAATTTCGCGAGCCTTTAAAATTCGTTTGATACCAATTTTTCGTATGGGGTCCCCGTCATCAGTAACCATGGACAACAAAATGTTCTCATTATGACCAAAGTAGCCGTTTCTCTGTATTACCGGATCGATTATTTTTTTTTACTGTGCTATCCATAGAACGTGATAAACGGATTAATTTGAATAAATTATGCGCGCCTTGTTTACAATTTTCATTTAGATTGATAGAGAACCAAACTAGTGAGTAAACACAAACGACATTTGTCACCAAAAGTTTCAAATTTTAACTAGGTTTTGTTTGTGAAATGTAGAGGCGGAGCAATCGATTGGCAGTAGTCAGCCACCGCGCGTGCGATAATTTCCAAGGGTGGGTCTTTTTCTGCTAAATCTGGTGGGCGCACGCCATTAATGACGGCACATGTCATTTCATACAGATATTTTTGATCCGTTGACAGATCTGAACTTTTAACTGTCGGCATTTCTGCATTAGAAATAGCATCAAACTTAAGTACACTCAAAGACTTGCAATCTAGCGAAGCTATCTCTTTGCCGATTGGACCTGGAAACGATTTTGGTCCTGAAGTGACCCCATCCAATTCTTCACATAAGTGCCGTAAAGGCAGCTCGTTGCCGTGGGGCTGACAGACCAAACACTGCAATGGTCTGCTCAAATGTAATTCAAGCAGACAATTGACACCTGCCTTGTGACCTGTATTTACTGATATCCCGTCACAGCCCGTGGCTACGAATTTAGATAAGTCTACATTTTTTTCCGCGAAATAATCAATATGAGACAATTTTTAATGCTGACTGCGCTATACCCGAACTGGGAGCTACATGGCCAAAATATGATGAGCCGGGCTTCGCTATCAATGAAACATGCTCCTCGGTAATCGTTCTCTTAAAACACTTGTTGTTTTTGCGCTCCTGAACGAGGGTAGAAGCTTTTCTTCCATCAAAATATAAGCCAGTCAAGATTGGCTGGTCCGTTTTTCTAGGCAACTGCGACCTCGTTGTAAATTTAGCTCTTCTAATTTTTTTTTTTATTTATTTATTTTTTTATTTTTTTTTTGGAGGGTGGGCGGGAGAAGCTCGATATATGACTACCTCCACGCGGTGAGCTTTGGGCTCTTTAAACATTTCTCTAATTGCTAAAACAGGCGAAAAGTCGCATGATACCTTGATAGGAAGACCGGATGTATAGTACATAATTCAGACGTTAACATTCAATTCCTATATGAGCTGCCGAATTGGAGGACAAAACCTAAAAACCCACATTTATTTGCGAGTAGAGCCTCCAATTCTCATTGGATCTAGTCTAAATTGCTCGAATACCTTTCTAAAATTCTCCCAAAACACATATTAGTCGGACCGAATGAGTCCGCATCCCAAAATTCACGCTGGAAGCGGATCTGTCGGACGAAACCCCTTATTTTGCCGATTTCGAGCTTTTCGGCGCTGTATGGATAAATGACGCTGGCGGAACTTGAAGATAGGGTCCGATGGAGCCCAAATTTTTCTTGTGCCTTCTTTATGTATCTAAGTAATGTATTTTGGCTGCGCCATGTCATTAAGACGTGGTATAAGAGCGCACGTTGCCAAATTGCACGAAAAAACACGATTTTTCTTAAAAATCGCGATTTTTGACCGCTCGGCGGAACCTGAAGACATCAATATTATGGCTCCAAATTTCACGTAGATTCATTACTAGCGTGTGGTAACGATATCCATCGTGCGCCATGTCGCTCCGCGAAAAAAGTGGGTTTTCGGCCCACCCTAGATAAGGGTAGCGATGAGAAATAAGGGAGAGAGAAAAAATCAAAAGATAGAGAGCCAGACGAGTTCAAACAAAAGAAGAAGTCTAAGAAGAAGACGAATACGAAGAAGAAGTAGACGAGAACGGAATCGCTTAAAAGTAATTGAGAATTAACGAATGAGAATCGATAGATAAGCTCGCTAATGGAATGCGACGGATTCAGATTTATCGGCGATATGGTGGTGGGAAAGGGATGGTGGGGGAGGAGGAGTTTGTTTCGGACGGGGGGAGGGGGAGAGATCAGTAGGAGAGGGAGGGAGGGAGGGAGGGAGGTAAAATTCTGCGCGAGAAGAAAATTAGACGGACTGAGGAATGAAATGCGGAAAAAAAGGAGTGAAATGAATAATAAAACGCCGAGAGAAAAACCGCACGCGTTCATTCGCGGGATTCCTTTCCTCTCTCTCTCTCTCTCTCTCTCTCTCTCTCTCTCTCTCTCTCTCTCTCTCTCTCTCTCTCTCTCTCTCTCCCTCTCCCCCTCTCTCTCTCTCTCTCTCTCCCTCTCCCCCTCTCTCTCTCTCTCTCTCTCTCTCTCCCCCTCTCTCTCTCTCTCTCTCTCTCTCTCTCTCTCTCTCTCTCTCTCTCTCTCTCTCTCTCTCTCTCTCTCTCTCTCTCTCTCTCTCTCTCCGCAGGCGCCGGGCCCGTCGAGAACGAACTTCGGATATTCGGAAACCGATGCAGTGCAGTCTGTAAAACAGAAGTTGCCGGATGGAACCCATCGATTTCGATTTCCGGAAAACAGACGTTTTTATTTGCATTTTATAAACAAAGCAGTGAGGCGATGTCAGGAAAGAGGGGTCATAATAGAGTAGGTGTTCTCTTCCGCGAAAACCTCAATCACGCCACAAGGGTCATTTCTAGGAAGAGGCTTACTTGCTATTTTATGACCGTAAACAACAATACTCTAGGCGACGGAAAAAGAGCTCATAAGACATCATGTGTTCTTTTACGCGGCGATCCTAATTATTAGACCGAAAGGGTCATTTCTTGGAAATAGCTTAAACCTGCTCTTTTACTACTTAAACAGCAAGAATCTAGGCGATGTCCGGATGAGGTGCTCATAAAATGGCAGGTGCTCTAATAAGTGGAAATCGTAATGAGCTCGAAAGGACAACTTCTTCGAAAGAGCTCTAACCTACTCTTTTATGACGTAGTAAAAATCTAGACTATTTCCGGAAGAAGGGCTCATTACAAAGCAGGTGATCTCTTACGAGAAAATCCTTATTAGACTGCGAGGGTCTTTTCTTAAAAAAGGCTTACCTGCTCTTTTATGGAGTGAAAAATAAGAATCTAGCCCCCCCCCCCAGAAAATCTGATTTTGAAAAAAAATGCAGTGATAATTGAACGGGGAAAAAATATTGTAAAACGCAAAACGAAATAAGAAACACTGCAGTTAAATAGGCATGAAGTATTTTTACTTTTGTTGATTAAGCTGAGTATCTACATCGAGAGGGGAATCAATTCAGAAGGTCCTTCTTTTCCTTTTACCCTTTAAACCTTGTTCTACGATCGATGTTATTATTAATACTTATTGGTATTTACGATTAGGAAAAAATAATATCGTAAGTTTAGTTTTTTTTCTAATTAGACCACTTTATTGTTTTTTGTTTTTTTTTTGGTTTTTGTTTTTAGTTTTTTTTTTTTTTTGCAAAGGAACATAAAATGACACTGCGCGCATGTCTATGTTTTTATCATTTGTGAGGTGGAGACAGCCTGAAATCACGTCTTCGAGCGGCTAAATTGGCAAAATTTTCTGAGGGGGGGGGGGGGGGGGGGGGGTGCACCACCTAAAAAATTTCTGCAAAAGGCAAAATTTTTCTAGTTACGCCCCTGTTCAAAGGTTAGAAATAGTTGAGTTTTTGAACTTGAAAAACGTTTCTTCTGTTGCAGTGGGTATGAGTTTCTATATTTGTCCGAGCACGAAACAGACATTCGACGTAAGGAGGCGAGCGTGAGGTTAAGATAAGAGAGCTTAAAAGTTCCACCCCTCATTCAACTCTCTAGTTTTTTCTTTTTTCTTTTCTTTTTTTTTCAAAAGTAAAATTGCCCTTTTCATATCCTCTCTCGGCGCGCGGCATCAGCCAACTTTCCTCCGTTGTTGTGTTCGCGCTTTCATACAGCGAAGTTGTTAAAGCTTTCGTTGAAGACCAGAATAAATAAAAACGAATAAATAAATTAATAAACAATGGATTGTGTTATGAGTGAGGACGCCTATACCCGACCGTCCACCCCTCATCATCACTTACGCCACGCAATAGGGCTTCGGGGTGGAACCTTTGATGCCAGATTGTTAGTAGAAATTCACCGACTTATTTTATAATTGTATTTTTAACTGATTTAAAAGAAGCAGATTCAGTTCCTAGAGCTCAGTAAAATCATTCTTTCTTGAGATTAATTCGCTCGAAAATACCCTATATGGTCGAAATTCTTATGGTTAAAGTTTCGCCGTTGTTTCCAATAAAAAGTTTCGATCTTTCATGATGTACTCTGAAAGGGCTCATTCTGATTAGTTTCTAAGCACTTGAAAGCCGCAAAATTGTTTAGAGGTTGCTGAGATTTATAAGAATAAAAATATCGATCAGCGGGCCGATCATTTACTTTATCGTTAAAGCGATCGTTAAAACTGTCTACGAGTGATGCTATTGGTCGAAAATTGTAAAACTTGGCTGTTGCTATGGTAACCATTATTAAAAGTCTCGTTTTATAAAGGCTATTCATGTGTGACCTTTAAAAAACGGACACTATAAAGATGGTTACCATAGCAACGGCTAAGTTTTACAATATTCGACCAATAGAATCACTCATACACATTCTTAACGATCGGTTTAACAAAGAAGTAAATGATCGGCCCGCAGGGAACTTTCTTTTGAAGGTCATAGTACCTATGTTATTTTTATGATATCGGTCAAAAAGATTAACGACCCAGCTCTATTTCCTCTCAAAAATTCGGCAACACTGCAGGGGAAGTGAAGGGGGTGGTTATGTTTTAATAGGGGTTAATTTCATTTTAACCTCTTGAAAAGGCGAGATCCGGCATTAATAGAGGATATTTTTCTCCCTTCAGCTTCCTTTTTTCTATTTTAGTCCACGTTTTTGTTCCCCCCCCCCATCTATCTCGCCTTCCCCTCATTTTCGGTCGTTTGGCCCCACGGGGTGTTAAATTAATAATTGGCCTTAAATTTATAATTGAAGCGACTTGGAAGAAGGGAGGGCCCAAAAGTTTGGGGTCTGCTTTTTCGAAGAAATCCTTATTCAATCTAAGTAAATGGTGATTTCCAAGAAATACCGCACCTCGCTTTTTACGTTCTGTTGAAAGGGTAGCAAGGGTCTAAAGCCCGAGAAGACGCGGGTCCATAAAACTTTCGTCATTCGAAAATAGAAATCTCAACACTACAGGGTGTCAATTAAAAAAGGAGCCAGGCTTAATATCTCGAAAACGGCTCCGAATTTTGAAAAACGCTGAAACACGTGTTCGATTATTTCGAGGGGGACATCTTTTGAGGGGGTCCCCAATTTCAGGTCCCCCGTCTGGGGGGCCCCAGGGGGGTCAAGTCCCATATTTCAAATGGGGACCCCCATTTTTTATTTGATAATCGGAAAGAGGGTAAAATTCCAAGACTTTTGGCGCAAACCAAAAGTCGATATCGTTTTTCGTATTCGATATATAGAAGGTCAAAGTTTGATATGGACCCATCTTCAGAAATTCGTAACTTTCCTTTAAATAGTCCAAATTTCAAAAACTTTGGGTCTAAAATGCTCTACAGAGCAAGTACTTTTCAGAAAAAAATTCAATGCTAACAGAAATTTAGTCAAAGTTTGGTTTTAAAGCCCCCAAAGATTTTTAACGTTTTTGGTCCCTACGGGGGGGCTATCAGAAAAATTCCGAGAGACGACCCCTATCGAGTGATACATCGATCAAAAAGGCGTAACAAACTGAGCATTTTGGCGCAAACCGGAGATCCATATCGTTTTTCATATTCGAGATATCGCATTCTGTAAATCGACATTTGACATTCGATATCTCGAATGTGAAAAACGATATGGACCTCCGGTTTGCCTCAAAATGCTCAATTTGTTACGCCTTTTCGATTGATGTATCACTCGATAGGGGTCGTCTCTCGGAATTTTTCTGATAGCCCCCCGTAGGGACCAAAAACGTTAAAAATCTTTGGGGGCTTTAAAACCAAACTTTGACTAAATTTCTGTTAGCATTGAATTTTTTTCTGAAAAGTACTTGCTCTGTAGAGCATTTTAGATCCAAAGTTTTTGAAATTTGGACTATTTAAAGGAAAGTTACGAATTTCTGAAGATAGGTCCATATCGAACTTTGACCTTCGATATATCGAATACAAAAAACGATATCGACTTTTGGTTTGCGCCAAAAGTCTTGGAATTTTACCCTCTTTCCGATTATCAAATAAAAAATGGGGGTCCCCATTTGAAATATGGGACTTGACCCCCTGGAGCCCCCCAGATGGGGGCCCCGAAATTGGGGACCCCCCCAAAAGATGTCCCCCTCGAAAATATCGAACACGTGTTTCAGCGTTTTTCGAAATTCGGAGCCGTTTTCGAGATATTAAGCCTGGCTCCTTTTTTAATTGACACCCTGTATACCCTTGATTTTGATTTCTGGGTAAAGATTCACCTGATGCATTATGGGTCCTCGTTAAAACCGTTTAAACCGCCTTGGTTTCAATTGATAGCACAATGGGTCTGTTGCAAACTTTTGATATCTACAGCTGCGCACTGTGGGCTAAGGTAAAAAAAAAAAAAAAAAAAAAGAACTGGCCAAAAATCAGAGGACAAAATTCCTCCAAAATCGTTGTTTCCGCCCTTTTACACTTGATTAAAAACTATCCGGTGACATTTCTTTGTCTAAATTGCCTGTTTAACCCTTTCATTCACGCATTTTCTGATCCAAGTTTATTTGAGATTTTTTTAAGATCAAATCAAAAGAGAGCAATTTACTAAGAACTTTGATGGGTCACTCAACTTTTTTCAAAATGTCCATTTAAATTCCATTGAATCCCATTTCACATAAAATGGTACACAATACATGTGTACTACTACCCGTGAAAGGGTTGAAGTGTTCTCTGCGTTTAAAATTGGTCTTGAAAGTTTATAAAGTTATAAACTGATGAGAAATTTTCTTTCCGATTAGTATGACCATTTTTTGACAATCTGAAATCGTAAAGCAGCGTTATGAACGTTGCATTATTTCTTCGTAAAATGGGGTGAAAATAATACCGAGGGTTTTTCAACAAGTAAGTTTCCCAAGTAAGAATGTTTTGAACAGTGGCGGCTCGTGCAATGTGGCAACAACGTATTTTCTCCATTTAAACCTATGTAAAACAATCTATCCTCAGGAGGTGCGATTGCACCCCCAAGATTTCGATACTTTTGCATAGGTTTAAATGGCAAAAAATATGGTTGCCAAATTGCACGAGCCGCCACTGGTTTTGAAGATTTCCAAGATTTGAAAGAGTACAAATTTTGATCTGGGTACTTTTTTTAGAAGACCATTCTATAGAGTCACAGAAACGGATATACTCGTACGTGAAATTTTAAGGGTTGTGAGCTCAGAAGGTAGAAATTGATGATTTGCACGGAAAAAAAAGATTAGTGAAAATAACCATACTGATACCTGATTTTGGCACCTGCTAGGTGTTATGGTAAACTTGACCAGAAATATGGTACATTTACCGATACTTTGTGTTAATTCGACATGCAATCAGGTAACATCACCTAGTACCTAGTCAAAACATAGCATACTTCTGGTTAACATTACCATAACATCTAGTAGGTGCCAAAATCAGGTATCCGTATGGTTATTTTCACCGTAGTTTTTTTTCCGTGTGTGAGGACATTTTTCACCGATTTTTTTGCCAGCTTTTGCCAATCCCAGACCATAGAGCAAACCACTATCATTGATAATAATTAAGCGTCTGGTTCAAGAAAATTGGACGACCCGTTCCAATGTGTGACGGGAGTCGGACCCAACGGACACGAACGTGTTAAGTCGAAATTAATGTAAGGAAACAGCTTGTGTGTTCACCAATCACCATTTCACCGGCTCACCGGCCCTCTCCCCTCCTCATTTCAACCGTTCACCGTCCACAGTTCACCGTTTCAGCCGCGTGAGCGAGAATAGGTTACAGTTTTTTCCCCCCTGTTCCTTTTTTTTCTCCCCCAATTGCAACGATCCGATCTCTCCCCCCCCCCCTCTGAAACAACCTCCCTTTCCCCCTCCCTCAAAACATAGTTTGGCGTGGTGCTCGAAACGCGCGCGGGATCCGAGAACCGGCCTCGACAGTGTTGCGAAATTTGGCGGGAAATTCAAAAACTTTTACGCTGAATTGAATGGGGGGAGAAATGCTCTGGCTAATTGCACGCGAAACAGCGCGGCGGCTCTGGGCTCCGGGCCTTCCACCGATTGAAAGTCCCTCGCGCTTTATACTTCACGACACCCAGTGTTGCCAGATCGAGGGTAAAAAGCCGTATCGTCCCCATTTAAATCAATGTAAAGCGTACGGCTTTTTCACCCCAATCTGGCAACACTGACGACACCGCACACAACACCGCACCATACCATACACCACCACCCACAATGCAACGCGCGGCGTTTTCTCGCCTTCCGAAGTAATTAAACAATCGCTGACTTGAACTGAACCCAACTGAACTGAGCTGAACCCGCGTGCCTTGAAAGCTTCACCGCCGCACTGTGGGTACAAGAACGCTGAAATTTCAGGAAACGCCGGGAACAGAAGAAACCGGAGCCGTCGTTTTGCGTGTAATTGATTCCGGATTTTTCAATTCACCGATGATTCCACCCAAGGTCCATATATACAGGGTGTCCGAGAAATGAGTTCACACTTTTGCTGTGAGCGCCTGGTTGATTGTAAAAATCTGAAAAATTCAGGAATAATCTATTACCCCTAAGCGACTTCAGAGAAAATATCGGGGGGCTCCCACCCCCCTTAAGGGGGGGCGTAGGCCCCAAAATGTACCCCGTGTTGCCAATATATCGCATATTTCAAATGGCAGGGGGTATTTTTTATTTCATCATTCAAAAGAGCTCAAAAAACTGAGTAATTTCGTTCTTTCAGATTTTCGGTAGCCCCTCTCAAAACAAAATGGCGGCCAAATAGCTACCCCATACTTTAGAGGCCCACAACTTCAGTTTGAATCAATATTTTTTCAAAAACTAAAAACTTGCTGAATCCTCAGAACGTCCTCTTTCCAATGATGTGCCACACTTTATCATTTGGTGGAAAAAAACTGGGGCGCGGAGCCCCCCCAAAAATTTTTGAGTTTGGGGGGCTGTAGCTCAAAAAAGTCAAATAAAAAAGGGGGTCGTGTTGTACATCAATCGAAAGGTCTTAGAAAAAGGAAGAATTTGGCGCAAACCCGAAGTCGCTACAATGCGTCTATTCAAAATGGCGGCCATTTAACCATTTGGGGGTGGGGGACCGTCCCCCCCCCAAATAAAATCCCTCTATCGAGTGATACACCAATCGAAAGGTCTTGGAAAGAGAAAGAGAATGGCGCAAACCGGACGTCAATACGATGCTTGTATCCAAAATGGCAGCCGGTTAAAGTTTTTTGGCTATAGGCCTGCAGGGTCATAAGCCAAAAAACTTTGACCGGCTGCCGGCGGACGGTCAAAGTTTTTTGGCTTATGACCCTGCAGGCCTATAGCCAAAAAACTTTAACCGGCTGCCATTTTGGATACAAGCATCGTATTGACGTCCGGTTTGCGCCATTCTCTTTCTCTTTCCAAGACCTTTCGATTGGTGTATCACTCGATAGAGGGATTTTATTTGGGGGGGGGGACGGTCCCCCACCCCCAAATGGTTAAATGGCCGCCATTTTGAATAGACGCATTGTAGCGACTTCGGGTTTGCGCCAAATTCTTCCTTTTTCTAAGACCTTTCGATTGATGTACAACACGACCCCCTTTTTTATTTGACTTTTTTGAGCTACAGCCCCCCAAACTCAAAAATTTTTGGGGGGGCTCCGCGCCCCATTTTTTTTCCACCAAATGATAAAGTGTGGCACATCATTGGAAAGAAGACGTTCTGAGGATTCAGCAAGTTTTTAGTTTTTGAAAAAATATTGATTCAAACTGAAGTTGTGGGCCTCTAAAGTATGGGGTAGCTATTTGGCCGCCATTTTGTTTTGAGAGGGGCTACCGAAAATCTGAAAGAACGAAATTACTCAGTTTTTTGAGCTCTTTTGAATGATGAAATAAAAAATACCCCCTGCCATTTGAAATATGCGATATATTGGCAACACGGGGTACATTTTGGGGCCTACGCCCCCCCTTAAGGGGGGTGGGAGCCCCCCGATATTTTCTCTGAAGTCGCTTAGGGGTAATAGATTATTCCTGAATTTTTCAGATTTTTACAATCAACCAGGCGCTCACAGCAAAAGTGTGAACTCATTTCTCGGACACCCTGTATAAGGTCTGGCCGGTAGCGCCAACTCGGGAAATCCAAAGTTTGGGAACCCATACCCCCATTTACTTTAACATTCTTCCCGAGTTCGCCGCCATCTTGGATCAATGGTTTTAAACGGAGAAGTGGTTCCCAAACTGTGAACCAACGCGGGGAGCCGAAAGCTACCGGCCAGACCTTCTATACATGGACCTTGATTCCACCGGCTGGGAAAAGATAACATGATTCAGTTCAGTGTATGGCTGTAATGCACGGAAATACTCGCATCAGTAATCTTTTCTCAAGCAGTGGAGTCGTCGATGACTTTAAAAAAACTTTCGGATATTTTAATTAATTAACGGTGATTCTACTTATTGAGAAATGATTAAAGATCAGAGTTTTTTCGTGCATTTATAGTCATACACTGATTGTGAATTGAAATCTATAAACTTTAATGACTAACTAGAACTTTCAGGTAAAAATATACTGGGCTCTTCGTGACTCGCACATTGTTGTGCTTCTGGTAATATCACTATAGAATTCAGGAATTATTTTTTTTCAGTGCAGACATTCATGCTACAACACATTTTCTATGCTCCCTCCGAAAAGTTTTATCTCTCCTTACGAATTTATTCCTATATTTGCTTCAATATTACTTTAAATTCATCTAATTTTTTCACTTTTCTTTGTGTTCCAGGTAAGAACTCTTCGTGAATGTTGATTTTATTTTCACGAAATGTGGTATGTTATTTTTCATTTTATATTATACACTGTGCAACAACCTGTCGGATCCCCTGACGCAATAAATTTTTTTCGATCCTATGGGTGTTAAAACGAAGGAAGATCGCCTTCAGAAGTTCTGAACCCCTCATCTTGGGCAGGAGGGCTAAAAACCAGCGAAATTTGAATTTACGCCGTGTTTTGAAACATTTTTACAAACAGTGATAACAGAAACAGCGTTTTTTGCAGTTCTGATACGACCTCTACTTTCTTTTGCATGTCAGGGGCGGCTCGTGCAATTTGGCAATATAATGTCATCCCTCCATTTGATTGTACGTAAAACAATCGATTTGAAAGTGAAGCAGCGCTTCGCCAGCAATCGATTGTTAAACATAGCTTCAAATGGAGCGAAGACATTGTTGCCAAATAGCACGAGCCGGTACTGTTGCATGTCAAAGTAGGTAAAGCTCGTTGATGAAAATACTAAACGTCAAAAATATCACGAAGGTTGACTTTCTGTGTGTTGCTTCCTTTTCTGCGCTCACTCCACTCTCTCCCCACTCACGAATTAGTCTCTCTCGCTCTTTTCCCGTTTGAGGTAATGTACAAGAAAAGAAAAGAGATAGAGGCTGAAGTCACGTTCCAGCCACTGATACTGTCCTTTCCCCACTCATGTGTTCAAATGGGGAATGAGAGAGAAAGACAAATTCCTGTGTACGCTACTTCTTAACACGCCAGTCGCTATCTCTCTCCTAATCTCCCGTTTCTTCCTCTTTTTAGACTTCAAACACGTCACTTCTCCTGCTGAAGGTATATAAAGACAAAAGAAGTGACGAGGAACTGTAAGCCCCACCCCTCAAAACGCAAGACAAAGGTCGGGGTATTAATCAATGGGTATCTCTCTCAGATCGCCCTCATTAAAAAGAATCAAGATAGTTTATTTATTTTTCTTTCTTTATTTTTTTCAAAAAAAGTTTTACAAAGGTGGTTTACCCTCTCGTGAAATTGCATTGAGCTTATTAGCTTATTTTACTCGAAATTCCTTCTAAGCTCTACGTTTAAAAATCGGAATCTTGCTTTTAAAGGTAAGGTACTTTCGACGAATTAAAGATTGCCGCGAGATTTTCACGAGCTAAGTTTCGCCTTCAAGGTTCTGGTTCGGCCACTCTTCATACTCTTCACACCTTGCAGGCGAGAGGCCAGTGCGGGTGGGCGGGGCGGGAAAGCCGTTGCAGATCAGTCCCATACTCACACCCATTTAGCTGAAAATGTGTGAAAATCTCGGGACAATCTTTTATTCGTCGATAGTACATTATCATGAGGAGTCCGCGGAGATACACTGTAAAGAAAGGTCACTCCTAGAGGACTGAATACCGGAACTGGGTCAAATTTAACACCATCGTTGTGAAACCAATGATGGGGCTCTTGCAAACTTTTACTATGAGCAAATGAATAGTCCAATCAGATGTAAAAAACATCAAAATTTCACGAAAGTCTAGAATTGAGTAATAAACTCACATAACTGCTATAACCGCAAGACCGTAATGGTGGTTCAGCGCAGGTATCAAGGAAGATTCCTGTCTAATTTGTCACTTTCTCCACGGAAACACAGATGTTTCTCAAATAAGATAGAGATCTCCCATGATACCTGCGTCTCTCAACCGTTTAGCCCGAGTCAGAGAGTGAATGTCGTAATTTTTGAGTGTACTAATCTTTATTTTTACAGGGTTTTGTGAAAGAATCAACTCTTAAATCCCCTACAGCTAAAGTTAGCAAGAGCGCCATTCTTTCAAATATTTACGTTTAAAAATCTTAATCTTAGAACACCACCCTTCCCTTTACAGAGGGAAGGTAGTTAACTGTTCATACTTGGCGGAGTTGGAATTGCCTATCCTACAAATTGAAGGCTCCCGACGAGACCTTATCTTGTAGTGTTTTCATCCATATTTGCGTTTATAGGGAATGACGACTGAAACAATGTGTAATAGACTGGAGGAGCAAAACGAGTAAACTCGGGCTTGGTCCATAAGGGGTTAATTCAGTGTTGCCAAAGTGGGGTGAAAAAGCCATGTGTTTTACATTGATTTCAAAGGGGACAATACGGATTTTTACCCTCGATCTGGCAACTCTGGGTTAAATATACGCCAAACCGCAGCTCTGATTTATTCGTCTTAGTAATGTGGGAGGAAAAACGTTAAACATGGCAACACTGTCATCCTCAAATGCAGGCCATCCCTCGCCTCATCTCTTTCCTGTCCTTCCGATGTTTGATGGCACATTTTAAAAATTCTCTTGTCCCATCATCAGCCTTCGAAAGAGGAAAGCGGGGGGGGGGGGGGGGGGGGGTTAAAAACCTCGACGCTTTTCTCTCAGCACCTTGTCATTGGTTTAAAGCATGCGTGTGGGCCGCTTGGTGCTGTATGGTGGTATGACTGTCGGCCGCCCAGTGTTTCTAATTTAACTCGTCTAAAAAGTTACGAAATTCCGCAGTATTCACACATGTTGAATTCCTATTCGTTGAGTTTCAAAAAATAAATTTTCGACCATTCCGGCAACAAAGCCCTTTCCTGACATATCGGCGCAGTATTAAACAAAAACAAGCCTCAACATTTCCCCCCTCTCTTTCCCTCCTTTCGTCTAAAATAAATCCATATTTCCATTTTTCAAATATCCTTTCATATCCTGCGGGCTCGTTTATTATCAATCATGATAATTAATGGAACAAACGTACATTAATCAATAATAAAAAATAAAAAAATGAAATAATAATGTATAGGTAGGGGGGAAAAAAAAAAATAGAAATATGAGAGAAAAAGCTCTCTACATCCGAAGTCATTTATTATTCCTCGTTTCGTTGTTCTTTTTTTTTTCTTTTTCTTCTCCCCGTTTGTTTGTTTGTTTATTTGTTTGGTTTACTTTTTTTTTTCTTCCTGTGTTTTTGTTTCAACGCTATTATTTCTCCTATATATTTCCATCTGATTTGTCGCATGAAATGAAACGTTTGCGGATTATTTGAAAAAAAAAAAAAAAAAAAAAAAAATTAAACTGAACTTCCGATACTGTGTGTGTTCAATTAAGAGGGATGTTTTTCGACCACGGGATATGATTATTTACACCTTTAGATTTAAATTAACGAGTGCGATATAATGAGGATCCCAGGGATGTGTGTATGTGTATAAATGGTCCGCGATAGTATAACAAAGGTTTTTCAGGATTGTGCATCATTTCGTTAACATCGGTTCAGACCATTGTGCTTTTGTGTGTTCGCGATATTGTCTATGTATATTTAATTATTGGGAGTTCATTCGTGTGTTTAATGAAATTGCGGCCGAAAGACTGGAGCTATTTAAAACGGCCGCAGCGTGCATTTAATGTATATACAGTCTCAATTAGTTATATATAAAGTTTCAATTAGTTGGAAAAACATCGCTCGGCGTGAGGATATATATCGTGGAAAAATTATTGTCTTCACTTCATCGCTTGACAGCTTAAATGTTTTAAATAAAATTGAAGTGTTTTAATTATTTCTCATTCTTTCAGTACGTTCATTTTGTTTCTGTAAACAAATTCTGTTCATGTGACAATGGCTGCCTGAACCGTGACCTGCTATGTTTTTGATGGTTCATCTTTGCAAAAAGTGTCCATTTACCTAACGTCTGTCGTCAGCAGTAGCGCACCGAGAGTTTCTTCATCCCTCTCTTTTCTCCATTAAGAAACGTATGTTAGACAAGGATGGGCAAGGGGATAAAACCCCCTCCTTCTGTCCTTTTCCTACTCATACATTCAAATGGGAAATGAGAGAGATGGAAGATATCCTGGTTGCGCCAGTGGTCGTCAGTCCAAAACCGCCAGTTCGCAGAATCATCCAAGTAGAGTCTAAGTAAACAGGTCCGTCCGTTCGGATTTTACCGGAAACGACAACTTCGCGGGAACTTCAGGCAAACACCCATGAGCCACCATTGTAAACAAGTCAAGTTCCTTGCCCGAAGAATCCTAAAATTACGTGTTTCCGGTCGAGACGGACGCGGGTGGACCAAGTTTACTTAGATTATGGTTCACAGAACCAGAACTTGAACATCGATTGTAAGATGGTTACTCTTGGGACAATTTGGCTACATGGCTCTGACAACTTTATTTATGAATATTAAAGCTTTTTATGTTATTTACTCGGACCTCTGCGCTGTGAGACGAAGAGGAATCCATTGTTGCCATATTGCACGGATTTCCTCAGTCACAGCTCATTTGACGAATCGATCAATTTTGTGTGTTTTTTTTTTTTTTTGTGTCTTTTTTTTTTTGTGTGTTTTTTTTTCTGAGATTTATTTGGCTTAGGTTCACATTCAATTAGGAGCCTACATCCACCTATAGACAACTTGCGAGTTAAAATATGAGTAACTTTTTAGTTTATTGTCAGAAGTCACCGGAAATTTTAAACATATATGCTCTAAACAACCAGATTTCTGCTGTAATCTTTGTCGTGGACCCCCTTTTAAGGAGAGTCCGAGTGACAAGACGAGTGAAAAATCTGATGCATCTATACCGGGGTTTCGAACCCGGAACGAATCGAGTCAGGTCAGTGACGGCTTGTGTAACTTGGCAACCATGCTTTTGGCCCTTTATTCTATGTGAAAGTATCGATTTCTTGGGGGTTCGATTAACCTCCAAAAGATCGATCGTTTTTATATGGGTTTAAATGGAAATGATCCCTTGTCGCTGCATTGCACGAACCGTCACTGTAATCAATTTTCGTTTTTTTTCCACATGCACGTGTGCAAAAATATTGACTTTTTGGAGGTTTGATTCTTTTTCATAGCATTAAATGGTGGAAAGACATCGACAAATGATTCTAATATCAAGAAATATACCAGTGAAGGTTCTCAGGCCCCTTCTTTTACAATGGTGGATCCAGGAATGTTATCGTTCCCTCTCTTTCCCCATTAGAACGCGTGTTTTAGAAAAGGACAGATCAGAGGCAGACACGTGATTTTTGTTCCCTCTTCTATCCTTTACTAACACATACGTTTAAATGACCAGATAGATAGAAAGAGAGGGAAAGAGAAAGAGAGAAAGAGAAAGAAAGATAGAAAGATAGGGGCGGAGAGAATGAGTGAGAGAGATAGGGAGAGAGAGAGAGAGAGAGAGAGAGGAGAGAGAGAGAGAGAGAAGAGAGAGAGAGAGAGAGAGAGAGAGAGAGAACGAGAGACACAAAAGAATAGAGAAAGAGAGGGAGAGAGAGAGGGAGGAAGTGAATGAGAGAAAAAGAGAAGAGAAAGGAGACCAAGAAAGAAAGAAAATGGAAAATAGAAAGAGAGGGAAAGAAAGAGAGAAAGAGAAAAAGATAGAAAGATAGAGGGGGAGAGTGAATAGTGAAGGGAAGAGAGAGAGAGAGAGAGGAAAAGAGGGGAGAGAGAAGAGAGAGAGAGAGAGAGAGAGAGAGAGAGAAGAGACAGAGAGAGAGACAGATAAGGACAATTTTTTGGATTCGCATGTGTCTCTTTATTTGCT
>VMOF01000379.1:46216629-46449129 GCA_011764245.1 Trialeurodes vaporariorum
GGGGAGAGGAAGAGAATGAGAGAAAAAGAGAAGAGAACGAGAGACACAGAGAAAGAAAGAAAGAAAGATGGAAAGATAGAAAGAGAGGGAAAGAGAAAGAGAGAAAGAGAAAGAAAGATAGAAAGATAGGGGCGGAGAGAGTGAGTGAGTGAGAGAGAGAGAGAAATAGAGAGAGAGAGAGAGAGAGAGAGAAATAGAGAGAGAGAGGAGAGAGAGAGAGAGAGAGAGAGAGAGAGAGAGAGAGAGAGAGAGAGAGAGAGAGAGAGAGAGAAGGGTATAGAAAGAGAGAAATAAAGAGAGGTAGTGAGAATGGAAAGAGGGAAAGATAGAGGGAAGGGAGAGAGAAAGAGAGAGAAAGGCTAGCTATCTACCTTTTCTTTCCGCGCCCTTTGATTTTAAAAGGCAAGGGAATTTAAGCACGGAGAAAAGCTCTTATATGTTTAAATATAACGTCCCTCCGGTTATCAAGCGCTTTTATATTTTTGAAAGCTGCTCGCGTATAATTTTGTTATGAAAATGGCCCTTTTCAGTTGTATGAAAAGGAGTTTAAGGAGGATGACATGACGTGGGCTTTCAGTACCAGTCACTCCGACGCGGTTGCCCTTGAGGTAACAAATAAGCAAAGGTTGATCTGTCTCGCAGCTCCTTCGATTCAATTGTCTTTCAGAGCTGTCGTTCTGTGTGTATTTAATGACATTCTTTGATTCATTGATGAACTGGTTTCTCAACTGGCTGACGAAAAGTTTTCACAATTCAGTTCTGTGTATGACTGATACACGAATGCGTATGACTGTAATACACGAAAAAACTTGCATCTGCAATCATTTTTCGATCGATGGACTCACAGTTAAATTATCAAAATACCCGCTGAATTCTTTTTTTTTACAGTCGGTGTCGGAGACTCCTTAATCCTCCGTGGCGTTGCCTGGAATTTTTTGTGGGGGTGGGGAGGGGGGGAGGTCCAAATACCGCTTACACCCTTTTACGACCATGGCACGAAGTCAAATCATAATGTTCTCTCGCTCAAATTAAGTGGGTAGTTAAACATTCCTACACCGCGGTGTTGGTTTTGCATACACAACATTGAAGGCGCTCGAAAACATTAATTTTTAAGAATATTAACAAATGGATCTGTTGCAAACTTTTGCTACAGGCTTATTATTAGTTGATAATGGGGTGAAACCCTAAAAATAACGATTAGCGCACTAAAAAATCACGAAACCCACTCCTAAACTCACAAAATGTTTTTAAACGCGAGACCGTAATGGCGCGGCCGGGGCCGCAGTTTGCATTGGGTTTCCCTATATCTTCACTCAGCGCCATCTACACGAAGTGTTCTCACAACACCACACCTGAAAAAGAAGAAGAAGTATACAATTGTCATTAGATTTGGGCGGCCTCGGCAGCCATTACGGTCTCTCGTTTAAAAGCATCTTGTGAGTTTAGGAGTGGATTCCGTGATTTTTTAGTGCACTAATCGTTATTTTTACAGGGTTTTACCCTACAATCAACGACTAATAAGCCTTTAGCAAAAGTTTGCAACTGCTCCATTGGAGTCGCAATAGGCCAGTTCCAAGGGTCTGAAATAATTATCTGTTTTTTTATAAAAAAAAAAAAAAAAAAAAAAAAAAAAAAAAAAAAAAAAAAAAAATTAAACTTGATGAGCCGAGAACAAAGATGACTTTGGTTTCTAATATTAAGTCTCATTGTTCCATAGATGATAGTTTTGCCTAAAACACATTGTTTTAAATGGGAATCCTGCGTGGTGGCGTCACCAAGCACACATTTTTTTTACAACTTTACACGTGTATATCTCCAAAACTGGAACACTTATAGGAAAAAACAAAAGGCAACATTGTTCTCAGCTTAACAAGTACTATATCATTTTGTACATAAAAAACACAACATTTCAGATCCTTGCAACTGTCCCATTATTGTGCGGGAAAAAACTGAAATTGTGTGAAGTTGTAACAGTTGTCTATTCAGCCATGAATATACTCGGACGTAGTTTGGAAAAGGTTTAAGAGAACATGATGCAAAATATACTGTAGAAGGAAAGTATACCTGATGTTCTGGGGTTTGAGCCCGGGTCCCGCGGGTGGAAGTCGATCGCCTATAATCGACGGTGTATTATAATCGATTAATCGACCCTTTTATATTTTTTTTCTGACAATCTTGCAACGTTGCTTGATTTGAAGCGAGCCCGTATTTACAATATACGCATACAACACTGAAACGAACGACGGTTTCGTCTAACACATCGCCTAGCTAGCAAATGGATCTATTTTGCTCAGTGATGCCATTTTTGGCAAACAAAAATTACATAATGAACTATGATCTGCAAAAGAAAATATCTGGGTTGACATTTTTAGTGTTTTATATCTTGGCGACCCTGAAACAATTTTGCGGCTTTCAAGTGTCTGAGAACCAAGCAGAATTTCATTTTTTTTATTATTATTATTATTATCTTCATGAAAAATCAAAAATTCTATAGAAAACAACAGAAAGACAAAATTGAAAAATTAGGACCGATAAAAGAAAGCTTGAATAATCAAAATGTATCAAATGTACCCAAGAAACCCTGAAACGACCAGGTTGTGAAGACAAATCAATATCTGCTGTCTCAAATTAAGTAGGTGGTTAAATGTTCCTACACTGTCGGACTGATTTTGTATACACTCTAAATTGAAGGCGCACTGGATAAAATAATTTTTCATATGTTAACAGTTTGGAGTTGCTATCAGTGGCGTCGCGTGCAATCTGACAACGCTGAATTATGTCCATTTAATCTCATGAAAAAGGTCGAAGTGTTGGAGGTGCACAGTGCACTCCCTCAAATTGATATTTTGCACGGGTTTAAATGGACAAAAAGCAGTGCTGCCAGAGTGCTTGACCACATAAACGAATATACTCGGATGTGGTATTGTAAGGGACAAAGTTTCCCCCCCAATCTAATTAGAAAAATTAAATAAATACATAGATAGATAGATAGATAGATAGATAGAAAGATAGATGGATGGATGGATGGATGGATAGATGACGGACGGACGGACGAACGGATAGACGGATAGACAGATAGATAGATAGATAGATAGATAGATAGATAGATAGATAGATAGATAGATAGATAGATAGATAAATAAATAAATAAATAAATAGGTTAATAAAAGAAATACTATTAATTTCGATTCGTATATTTTCTTTTTCAAGTGATAGTACTTACTTACATTAAGTCCAATGGGAAATTAGTTTTCGGCTAAACCCGGCATCATTGCACTGTAGCACATCTCCGAAAATGGAGACCACACCACCCTCTTGACTCTCCTCCCGCGCGGCCCCCTACCCCCCCCCCCCTCATTCTTTCCTTTCCCCGTCTCGCCGTGGCTACTGAAGTGGTGGAACGTGGAAAGGAACCACATGGCCTCGCATTCAGATAAATAACCTCTGTCCGTGTCCGTCCGTTCCTTCGTTCAATTCCGCGGTCCGTCTGACCATCTTGACTGTATGTCCGGACCCATGTGGCAGACTTGGACGCGGCCGGCGCGCGGACACCCGCCCGTCATCTCTGCATTTGTTATTACGCACTGAGTATTCTGGGTAATGCATATCGTCGGGCAGTCGCGTTGGAGTTGGAGCGATGATGTTGATGTAAGTAATTCAAGTGGCGCACTTTATGAATTTGGTTCAGACTTGAGTGTGTTGCCAACTTGACTCTATTTCTACTATTTTTAGTAGTGTATATTCTTCTATAATGGAAAGACGCTGAAATTTTCTATGTTGTTGGTTGATTTTGGCCGCGTCCGAGAGACTCTTAAAAAAAAATTCTGATTTTCGCATTTGATGTTTTATTATTCGAGTAAAAAGCGGGTTGCCAACTTGACTCTATTTCTACTATTTTTAGTAGTGTATATTCTTCTACAATGGAAAGACGCTGAAATTTTCTATGTTGTTGGTTGATTTTGGCCGCGTCCGAGAGACTCTAAAAAAAAAATCTGATTTTCGCATTCGATGTTTTATTATTCGAGTAGAAAGCGGCATGCACTGAGAGAATTCTTTTATTTTTTAATTCAAGGTGTATTTCGTTTGTTTTAAAGAAACTATGCACAGTGAAATATTTACAAAGGGGGAATTCCTTTAACCCAAGGAAAATGTCTGCTGCTGCAAGTAAATGTATTCCTTGTTTGTGACAGTGATTCCCCTTAATGCAATCAGAACTTTACCTCGCGCAAGGAAAACTGTCGGAAGTAAACGTGTTTCCGAGTTTTTAAAGAAGTGATTTCTCTCAGTGTAATTTATGCAATGGGTCTGTTGCAAACTTTTGCAACAGCGATGTTGTGGGTCAGATCTAAAGTAAAATAGAGTAAAAATTACATTAAAAGCATCAAAAGTCTCAAAAACCACTCATACGCCGTCAATTGGCGCACGTTTCAAGAAAATGTTAAAAAGACGGTTGAACAAGCTAGTCAACCTTGCATGAATGCACCACGAGAATCAAAATATGGCCAATACGTCGCAAAAATAAATACATTCGCAAAATCGTTGTGGACATAAAAAAAATAAAAAAACAATAAGACGGCTGTGAGAAATGAGCAGAGAAAAGAAACAATAAGTTTCCCAAACAATAAAGAGAGAGGAATGTAAATATCTGCTTATTTCTTAAGGCAGAAAATCATTACACGGTTGTGATTGGACGGGCCTGTGGGGGGGGGGGGGGGCTGTTATTTGAAAATAGCGCCCCTTTGCACCGTTAGAAAGTATGAGAAAGAGACGCACGCAGCACCGATACCAGGCGACCCATCCCCCCGTCCCTCCGAAGAACGTAAGGTAAGGGGTATGCACATCAAAAGGTTTTGAATGGTGGGTATGAATGAAAAGAGAAAGGGAAGAGTAATAACAGATAAACACTGCGGGTAAATTGAAACACGTTTTACGCCCCCGGATCTCAACACGGGCGATTAATAAGAGATTTATTTGGAACAATATTTATAACGGTGATGGAATTTATTCCTTTTCTTCTTTTTCTACTGGTATTTCTCTCGCATATGTTGTCGATGGTGATAAACGTATGAAGCTCAGTCAGTTCAGATGGAATAGAGTGAAATGGATGCACGCATATAATTATTCGTCTCTTTTTTTTGTCAATAGTCAACTCTAATAGTTTCATGAGAAATAATTCGAGGGCGGGGAGAGAGAGAGAAAAAAAAAATAAGCACCCTTCAAACCTTCCAAACCTTCACGGAAAAAACTACGGTGAAAATAACCGTACGGATACCTAATTTTGGAACCTGCTAGATGTTTTGGTAATGTTAACCAGAAGTATACTATGTTTGACTAGGTACTAGGAGATGTTACCTGGATTGCATGTCGAATTTACTCAAAGTATCGGTAAATGTACCATACTTCTGGTCAAGTTTACCATAACATCTAGCAGGTGCCAAAATCAGGTATTCGTATGGTTATTTTCACTAATGTTTTTTTCCGTGTTCGTGCAAACCTTCGAAAAATATCGTACTGTAGGATAGTCTTTCTTTCGATCTCTCGCTTGCGACCTTTTATATGGGTTTAACCCTTATGAAGAATATGATGGGGCAGTGTTGCAAGATGTACCGCAGTCGATACTTTCCGTTTGATAGTTTGAAAAATATCGAGCTGCATGGTCACATAAAGTTCTCCTTTCGTCTCTCGCTGCCATTGTTTTTCATGGATGTAACCCTGATGAAGACTATATGATGGGGCAGTGTTGCAAAATGTACTGCAGTGTCCGCAGTCGATAGTTTCCATTTGATCGTTGGAAAAATATCGAACTGTGGGGTTTTCTCCTTTCGATCTTTTACATGGGTTTAAATTGACGCAATGCAGCATTGCCAAGCACGCTTTACCGCTGTCGGACTGTTTATTTCCCATTAAAATCAATTATCAACAATCGAATTTCAACCCGAAATCCGACAACACCGCTTCGGGGGTTGATAACGTGAGAGCGGGCGTTGCGTTGAAGGAATGACGAGATGAAGGAAATTTCTCTGGTTGTAACTCAAACCCCTTCAGACCCTTCGCTACTCCTCCTCCCTCATTTCTAGGGCTTTTCGTCGCTTTCCCCCCGTCCCAGCGCCCCCCCTTTACCACACCTCCGCCCCCCCTATCCCCATCCATCCCTCCGTGCCGCGTCGTTTTTGTTCACGTCACCGGGTTATACAATAGACCGGCTCGCAATCTTGGCCATAAACTTCTTCCACGAATATTCCTCGAGCCCTGTTGACTAATCGTGCGGGAAAATACACTCTGTAATTACCCGTTTGAACGCTGAAAAAAATGATACATTTTTCTATTTGAATAATTGAAAGGTACGACCAAAACTTAAAAACTGTTAGTTTCACCATTTAAAGTAGTTAAATGAACCCATTACGAAGGTTATTTAACTATTTTAAGTGATCAAGCTAACAGATATCAAGTTTTGTCCATACTTTTAAGTATTCACCTATAGTTAAATGCGTAGTTAAAGTCAGCACTTTTTTTTCGGTGTATCCATCGAGGCGGATCCTGGATTTTTTCTCTCTCCCTCTCTTCCTCTTCTTTTTTTCTCTCTCGCTCTCATGAGTGAGAGCAAGGAAGTTGGGTAGAGGAGAGAACTAAATAGACCTAATCCTGCCTCCTTGCTCAATTTGCACTGTTTATCCTTTTTCTGTTAACTTAATTTTAACTTATTCTTTTTTGTTCCTTTGACTTATTCTGGTCTAATTTGAATTAAGATTGTTTTTGTTTTCTGTAAATAAGTACGAATTGAGCGTTAAATAAAACCATCTCTCTCTCTCTCTCTCTCTCTCTCTCTCTCTCTCTCTCTCTCTCTTTCTCTCTCTCTCTTTCTCTCTCTCTCTCTCTCTCTCTCTCTCTCTCGCTCTCTCCTCTTTCTTCCTCTTCTTTTCTCTCTTTCTGTTCCTTTCTCTCTCTCTCTCTCTCTCTCTCTCTCTCTCTCTCTCTCTCTCTCTCTCTCTCTCTCTCTCTCCCTCTCTCTCCCTTCGCTGATTTTGAACGCAATAGTTAGGAAAGCAGAGATGATGGGGTTAAATCTCACTTGACTACTCCTGGTCCTTACAAACATTCGCGTTGTAGATGTGAGCGAAAAGAGAGAGAGAAGGAGAGAGAGAGAGAGAGAAAAGAAGAGAAACAGAGAGTCAGAAAGAGAGAGAGAGAGAGAGAGAGAGACAGAGAGAGAGGGACAGAGACAGAGACAGAGACAGAGACGGAGACAGAGACAGAGACAGAGACAGAGACAGAGACAGAGACAGAGACAGAGACAGAGACAGAGACAGAGACAGAGACAGAGACAGAGACAGAGACAGAGACAGAGACAGAGACAGAGACAGAGACAGAGACAGAGACAGAGACAGAGACAGAGACAGAGACAGAGACAGAGACAGAGACAGAGACAGAGACAGAGACAGAGACAGAGACAGAGACAGAGACAGAGACAGAGACAGAGACAGAGACAGAGACAGAGACAGAGACAGAGACAGAGACAGAGAGAGAGAGGAGAGAGAGAGAGAGAGAGAGAGAGAGAAGAGAGAGAGAGAGAGAGAGAGAGAGAGAGAGAGATAAAGACCTTGTTTTTTGTGTTTTTTTTTTAATGGTAAATTTGAAATCTGACAACCATGCCGTGGAATCTCGCGAACTCCACGCGTTTCCCACTGTTTTTCAGCGAGCAGTCATCATTCTCGCACTTTTCAGTTTTCGCTCACTCAAATTTACCCCCACCCCTCAACCCCTGTTCACCCGCAACTTTACCCTCCCCTCCCCCTCTTACCCCTATCCTGTTTATTCTTTTATTTTCAGTCTCCGTATTGTTCGTTTGAATTGTTTATCTCTCTCTTTCTCTTTCTCTTTCTTCCTTTTTTATCTCTCTCTTTCTCCCTGTTTTATCTCTTTCTTTCTTCTTCTCTCTCCGTTCTTTATTTTTACTTCATTTTCCCCTCCCCCCCCCCCATTACATTCTTCTATCGCCTCTTATCGCTCTTTTCCCTTCAACACATATTTCTCTCTTCTTCATAATTTTCTGTATTTTCCTTTTATTTTTCGTCTTCGTCTCTCGGTATATAAAAAAAATAAAAAATAAAATAAAAAAAAATGTCCGCTCTCGAAAAGAAATTACCTCGAAAAAAGCCGATGACGTAAGAGCGAAAGATGTCTGCGCTAGATTTGAAATGAGTATCAACAATAGAGGTGGATACTTTCAGAACCTGGAGAATTGTTGTTTGTGATGGAAAAATAAGTTTGCAAGGAAACAATGATACTTGTCGTCGTGTTCTATTTCATTTTATCTATATGTATGCCTCAGATTCATTGTAAACTACTAACCTTTTTGCAGTTACATAAGAATTTATTCATAATATCAAAACAGTTGTTACAAATCATAAGAATTTCTAAAAATCAAGCACTGAGAAAAAGGGATAGTCATAATAACAGATTCAGTAGCGCAACGAGAGCTTCTTCATCTCTCTCTTTTCTCCATTGAAAAACGTATGTTAGACAAGGATGGACAAGGTGATAAAACTCCCTCTTTCTGTCTTTTTCCTACTTGTACATTCAAATGGGAAACGAGAGAGATGGAAGAGATCCTGGTTGCGCCAGTAAACAGATTCTATGATCATATTACCAGAAACACAACGATATATGAACTATACAGAAAGTCTAGTACTTTGACCAAGAAATTCTGATTTTATCACCAGAATATGGTCTTAGCACTAGAATTTCCTAAACATTTTCAAGAACAATGGTACAATCACTAGAATGGAGCTCTTGCAAGGTTTTGCTGTAGACAAATGGCCCATCAATTCTGTTGTAAAATGTTTGACTAAATCTGCGCTTAGGAAGTATAAAACATCAAGATTTTTCTAAAAATTAATGCATTCATATTCTTACTCATTTCCAACAATTTTTCTGTCATACGACTAAATTCTGCTGTAAGGAAGTGGAAAAGACAAAACATCAAGATTTTCCGGGAAAGAAGCATCTGATGAATTCTCCTATGTAGTAGTATGGAAAAAAATAAGTAGTAGAATTTACCATGTATGTAGCTGATTTTGGATTCAGCTATCAAATATGGTAAATTTCTCTAAATGGTGGTAAAATGTACGAACGAGTTAACTTTATTTACCATAACGTAAGTACTAGCGGGGACAAAGATACCTGGCCAGAGTATGCACCACGCAAAACACCTAATACAAGTGTTGAATGGGATGCTGTGTATTGCTTATTGCATACCCTGGCTAGGTATCTTTGTCTCCGCTAGTACGTTGCATTTCCCATCTACTTGATAGCTGACTTCAAAATCAGCGCAGATATGGTATAGATTCTACCAGTCTTTTTTCCGTGTAAGTATGTGACCCATCCCTAATTTCAAATCCTCAGCACGCCCACGGAGATTCTCTCGACCTAAGAACAGACCACGTCGTACAACTTTGAGATCCTCTCCACGGGCGCGTCAAAAAAAGTGCATTCCTTTATTTAATTTGTTTTTATCAGAAACTGACACGAAGGAAAATATGAAAATCAAACTTTTCAAAATTGAGTTTCTGCAAAGTACTCGCCCTTAACGCTCCCCCCCTCCATCCCCCCCGCAATTCCTCAGCCCCGGCGCCTTTGCCCTTTCGATGCTTGAAGTTTGTAAGATAGCCTTGGCTGTATAGGTTACCCGAGGGGATATTAAACGCTTAGTTGTGCATTCAAGTCGCGATCTTGCGGTCACGACTCTTGCTGCCATGCTTCTTGCGTCTTGCCCCTTGCTTCTTCTTGCCTCTGTTTTTACTGAGACGCGATCCCGAACCGAATGCTTTTGCTCGCTCTCTCTCTCTCTCTCTCTCTCTCTCTCTCTTCTTTCTCTCTCTCTCTCTCTCTCTCTCTCTCTTTCTCTCTCTCTCTCGATGCTGGAGCGGCGCCAACCGAATCCTCTCCTCTCTTCCGTCCTTTCTCGGGAAATTAGTCTCTCAGGCTATGAAAACTTAATTCAGACGTTTAACTCGCACGCACTGATTCAACATTTAGAGTCACAGCGCGAATTCAGGCTCACCGTCGACACCTGTGCATTTTGCTCGTATTTCATCCCCCCCCCCCCGTTCCGGTCAGGGGAGGAAAGGGTTGTCGTCTCACAGAGAGCAGAAATGGATGATCTGGCGGTCAAAACTCAGGAAGTTAAAATGGGGATCTTGCTAACTTTTGCTATAAGCGATTATATAGGTAACAAATTCTTAAGTAAAATCCAGCTAAAATTACGATGAACACGTTAAAGAATTGTGAAATTCACTCTCAGACTCACAACATGAATTTTTAAAGTTGACAACGTAATAGGTTATAGTTTCGCACAAACTTACAGAGCCTTTTCTCTGTTTTTTTTTTTTTTTTTTCAATCGACAGTGTGGCAAATTAGACAGAAATTCCCTGACACCTGCCTGTAACTACACGGAAAAAAAAACTACGGTGAAAATAACCATACGGATACCTGATTTTGTCACCTACTAGATGTTATGGTAATGTTAACCAGAAGTATACTATGTTTTGCCTAGGTACTAGGTGATGTTACCTGATTGCATGTCGAATTTACTCAAAGTATCGGTAAATGTACCATACTTCTGGTCAAGTTTACCATAACATCTAGCAGGTGCCAAAATCAGGTATCCGTATGGTTATTTTCACTAATCTTTTTTTTCCGTGTATAATTTGTTTCCTATCCAATTTGAGAGTTTCCTCCGTGTGTTTCCACATGCGAGAGAGAAAAATTAGAGAGATATCTCCTAAACCTGCATTGCTCCGGAGCAAAGATCGCAGAAACAGAACATAGAACTCATTTATTGTCATGGGAGATTCCTGTCTAATTTGTCTCTCTCTCTCTCTCTCTCTCTCTCTCTCTCTCTCTCTCTCTCTCTCTCTCTCTCTCTCTCTCTCTCTCTCTCTCTCTACTCTCTCTCTCTCCTCTTCTCTCTTCTCTCTCTCTCTCTCTCTCTCTCTCTCTCTCTCTCTCTCTCTCTCTCTCTCTCTCTCTCTCTCTCTCTCTCTCTCTCTCTCTCTCTCTCTCTCTCTCTCTCTCTCTCTCTCTCTCTCTCTCTCTCTCTCTCTCTCTCTCTCTCTCTCTCTCTCTCTCTCTCTCTCTCTCTCTCTCTCTTCTCTCCTCTCTCTCTTCTCTCTCTCTCTCTCTCTTCCTCTCTCTCTCTCTCTCTCTCTCTCTCTCTCTCTCTCTCTCTATCTCCTCTCTCTTCTCTCTCTCTCTCTCTCTCTCTCTCTCTCTCTCTCTCTCTCTCTCTCTCTCTCTCTCTCTCTCTTCTCTCTCTCTCTCTCTCTCTCTCTCTCTCTCTCTCTCTCTCTCTCTCTCTCTCTCTCTCTCTCTCTGAGGAAAACAACACATAAGAAAGTCTCAAATTAGATAGGAATCTCCCGTGGTACCTTTGAGCTCTATGTAGCACTACGCATATTTAACTTTAAAGTCATTTTGTGAGTCTATGAGTAAATTCCGTTATTTTTTAATGCGTGCTCACCGTAATTTATTGCTGGAATTTACTCATTAACTATCATTAACTATTCAATGCTTTATAGTAAAAGTTCGCAAGAGCCCCACTGCCTGAACTGATCGCAAGGACGGCTCGTGAAATGTGGCAAGCAACGATGAATTCCCACCATTGAAACTTATGCTAAATAATCGATTCTTTGGTGAGGCACCTTGCTCATCCTGGAATCGACCTTTCTGCATAGGTTTAAATGATAATAAACCACGGTTGCCACATTGTACGAGCCGTCAATGACTTAATCGTTTAAGAGCTTCCAGAACTAAACGTCTGCAGTAGCGCACCGAGAGTTTCTTCATCTCTCTCTTTTCTCCATTAAAAAATGTATGTTAGACAAGGATGAACAACAGGATAAACCTCCCTCTTTTCCTACTTATACATTCAAATGGGAAATGAGAGATATAGAAGAGATCCTGGTTGCGCCAGTGCTACACGTTACTCACTTAAACCTTATTGATTTTAAATGTAAAATGTATATGCATACAGAGAGTCGGAAATTAGTTCAAGTTTCAAATGAATTATTTAGAATTATTAAAACTTTGTAATTTTTGGCCGCAAAATTGAAAATGTCTGCCCACTGAGCGACGCGGCTTGGAGCGGCCGTGGCGTATGAAAACTCATTCAGATCCGTCTCAATGCAACGTTCAGGACGGATCCCTTTCGAAATCCTCTTATTTTTATCGGAAAGTACACGTGCGCACTTTTTTGCAGGTATAATAATTCATAATAACTCTCAGCGCGACCGCTACTTATCATCGATTGCTTATTCACACTTTTTTTGCAATTTCCCTGGTTAGGGGGTTTTGGGCGAGAAGCAAATACGAGCATTTTGTTTTTTTCAACCCATCTCTGACCGACGCGGTACATTTAAAAACCACTGCACTTTTAACACGTGTTAAAGACAAAACTAACGGTTTTCGTGTTTATTTTGTTTCAGGAATGATCGAAGAAAAAAACTGAAGAAATAACGTCGCCATCGAAAAAGAGGTAAGATTTGATACCAATAAATGTTTTCATTTACAGTTAAGGTTCGAGAAACGCACAATACACATTTCTCAAACACGGAGAAAAATTTATAGAAGGGGCTACCAGAATTACTTCTACTGAATAGTTGAATGTAAATTCTGGTATCTGTGAAGATATTGCTGGTTTCAACGAAAAATGTATTTTGAATAAATCTAGTTAAGGACACGCAAATGAACATTTAACTATTATTACGTAGAAGTAATTCTGGTAGCCCCAAATATGTATAAATTTTTCTCCATGAAGCAACTTTGAAGGCGCTTCTTTCAGCAAGTTCTTCAATAAGGACTGAAAATTGAATGAATCGTTGAAATTATATGTATAGATTTTTATTAATACATATAAAGCAGAAAGGCCTAACAGAGTGACTATTTGACATTTCGTCACGGAATGACTTTTTGTCTACTTAAAGGCAGCGTGATTTCAGTGTATTGTTAAATTCACGATTTCTTTTTGTTAAATTTGCTGAAAGAAACTCTTTTAACTGAAATATTTCTTCGTTTAGTAGCTTCAGACGTTTTAATATGATGCAATCTCTATGACTATTTTATTGTCGGTGTGAGCGAAAAGGCCTGTTACCACGGAATCATTTTCTTTTAGAACCGATATCGATATGTTGACTCGAAATGAAAGGAGGAGTATTCGTCACTGTTTTTGAAATTTCACCAGAGAGTATAAAAGGTGCATCGGATATATTCATTCAGCTAAAGATTCTTGGAGTTACGTCTTGCCACTTTCAAGCCTAGTTTTAGCTTGCTGCTCTGAAATACTTTCCATTCATCCAGCGATGTAATGATGAGCCTTAGATTCTTCTAAGAAGTTCGAGCTCCAGAAATATTTTTGGATCGCACCCTTAAATTAGAGTCGGACTTGATGCGAACTGATGAACTGCTTCTTAAAAGATCTGCGGCTCCCTCAAATCATCAGATCAAAGTGAGAGTCTTGAACCTATATCCATGTCGTCGTTGGATGGGGCGTTGGAAATTCTCGGACATTTCAGATTTCATGCGCTGCCTTTTTATTACAGTAGGTCTATAGCTAGGTAGTGAGGCAAAGCAGCCTGAATTAAAGGTACCCAAGCGCGGGTATGTCCTTTTCTCCGTCCAAAAATATCCTTTTAATAATCGTTTCCTATAATATACCCTATTCATGGCCGTGGTGTAACCTCGCATTTTTCCCCTTCTCTCTTTGTCTATTTGAATGCAAGTGGTTGGCTAGGACAAAAAAAGGGACTGGAGTCACGCTATCTCCCTCCTTTTCTAACACATGTATTCAGTTAGGCGAAGAAAGAGAGAGAGAGAGAGAGAGAGAGAGAGAGAGAGAGAGAGAGAGAGAGAGAGAGAGAGAGAGAGAGAGAGAGAGAGAGAAATTCCTGGTTAAGATTCTACAGTCTAGCCCTGCGTGTAAGCATGGCATTTATGTCTATCATTTCATTTCGGCTAGCTGTGATTTTCAAAATTAGGGATTTGGGTCTCTTTGATCATGCTGTATATGTATTTACGTATACGCCCTTAATAAGGTACCTCGATTTCTTGACTCGTGAAAAAAAAGCCCATCTCGGATCCAGGAGTTCGTCTGTCTCTGTCTTCACCCATTTAAACGCGTGTGTTAGAAAAGGATTGAGGAAGGAGCTATAGAGTCACGTGACTGCCCCTAATCTGTCCTTTTCTGATACATCCGTTTAAATGGGCGGAGAGAGAGACGGATAAAGTTCTGGATCCGTTGATGAAAAAAAAATGATATATATTACGTGATCATTTCTTTTCGCAAGCTCAAAGTTTGTTCTTTTTTCTCTCGCTCTCTCACGTGTTAAAGTGTACAAAGGATGAGAATAAAAAATCTGCAGGGTGTAAGGCTCATTGTGATTCTACAGTATGTCCCAGAAGTCTCGACGAACCCTCAATAAAAGGGGGAAAAAACACGAGTCTATCAATCTCACTTCGACAAACAGCAAGTCTTTTCGTTAGTTTTATAGATAGACTGATAACTTCCGTTGATTTATATGATAAACTCTACCAGTCACAAGCTAACGAGCTGACCTCTTGTTTATTGAACTTAAATAAGAGTTCTTTTTTTTAGACCCCGATAAGAACTTTTGGAACATACTGTACATTGGTATCCGGAAAAGAACTCAACGGAGTGAGCAACTCAATATTTAATCCAAACTCGCGTTAAAACAAGGAAAGAAGAAAAAAAAAGATCTGAGAACTGCAGCATGGGGGAGGCCGGAGGGGGGGGCAGCCTGCGGGGTGAAGTGGGTGGGGGTAAGTAGCGGGGTGAAAGGTTTCTTAGGAAGGGGGGAGGGGGGGGCAAAACTTCCAAAAAGTTTTATGGTTGCGTGCAGAAGGTTTGCCTGCTCACCACTCTAACTCCCCCATCCGCAACTTGGCCAGTTTTTACAACTAGCTTCGTTCACTCCGCACACTGGGTCAAAAAATGAATTTTTTTGGACAAGAAAAGTTTTTGGATTTTTATGCTTTTCAAACATTTTAATGTTGATACTCCCCCCCCCCCCCAAAAAAGTCGTGTTAACTGACTCATGGTTAGGTCCGAAATGTACGATTTCCCAAATGTTTACGCTATTATTCTGTTTTTATTGTTTATAATCTTGCATTTTTTTTTTCATGAAATTATGTCCCAAAAAGAACCATTTTTCGAGCCAGTGTGCTCCGTCGTACCGCCCCTTCATCCCCCTTTCACCACTCTCTTCACCTCCCCGATTGAATTATTTATCCGCTCATTCGATGAAGAGCACTTAAAAGCTGCGAAAATTACTCCGGCATTGTGTAATCTCGGCGTGTTTGCAACATTGATTCAATGTTCTGAAGTGTAATTGGGGCGGTACAGCTATACAGAAAAAAGTAAAAAGTGGAGCAATAAAATATCTGGCGTGCTCTTTCCTTTAAATAAACATTAATACAGCATTGAATGTTTTAGTGAGTAGCATAGCCGGTGTTTAAAGAGCCATTTTCATTAGATACCGCCTTAATTCACCTCATCCTTTTCTATCTCGATAGTTCCTTCAGTATATGCACTATATCAGTGGCGGCTCGTGTAATTTGGCAAGGATATTTTATCCTTCATTAAATTCTGTGAGAAACAATCGATTCATTAGCGCTTCAGTGCTTCAACAAACTTCGATTGACTAACATGGATTCAAATGGAGGAAACACATGTTTGAAAAATTCTACGATCTATTCGTTTGCCCTATATGTTATGTATAGCTTGAATGGAGTCTGTTGCGTACTTTTGCTACATCAATATAACTCATTGTTTCTAACGTAAAATTTGGCGGAAATAACGATGCGCACATTAAAAACTTTCAAAATCCACTCATTAACTCAGAAAATACCTTCTATTTCAAACAACCCTCGCTACACTAGACACTATATCACCGACTTACAACTACATAGATGGAACCACCTCGTTTATGTAAACATGAACAGAACTTACAAACATTTGAATGTTTCGATTAGATGCGTACATTTCTTATATTATTTTGTAATCCTTGATAAACCGAAAAGATCAGACAGCAAATGCAGCCAATAGTTCATGTATTTAGAAGGGAATTCCATCATTTTGTAGTTACGATGTTGTTTACTTATGCACGGTGGTTCCGTCTATGTAGTAGTATACCGGTGCAAATAGTGTCTAGTGTAGCGCGGGCTGTTTGAAATTGGAGTGATTTCCTGAGTTAATGAGTGGATTTTGGACGTAATTAATGTGCGCATCATTATTTTCGCCGAATTTTACATAAGAATCAAGATTCTATATAGTTGTAGCAAAAGTATGCAACAGATCCATTTTCTTTTATAAAATAATTTAAGTCATAGTACGATTATTTAATTCATATACTTTTATTATTGTTGCTTGTTGAGAATCGAATATTGTTTCTCTACTCTTACAATTCTTATTGCACAGAATCGATTTCTTGAAGGTTCATAACGGATCTATTGTTTTCCATAAAATATGGAGGCAGTATCGATCTATCATATTTTACGAGCCGTTACTGCATTCAGTGGCGTCGCGTGCCATCTGACAACAATGCAGCAGCTCCATTTAAACTCGTTAAATATATCGAATTTTCCTTGTGCACTGTGCACCCCCTGAAATCGATCTTTTAAATGAGTTTAATTGGATATAATACATTGTTGCCAAACTGCACGCGATGCTATTGACTGCTTTTCATTAAGGCTAGTCCTTGGCATTTTCCAGTACGCACCTGAAACTTTGCTCATTTATGTTTAGTTTATATGGTATATTAAATTTGTGTCTCGATTTTTATTCTAGTCTAACTTTATTTTAAAGTTAGTGGATAAGTGATTGAATTTGTGTAGGTACACGGGAAAAAAAGATAAGTGAAAATAACCATACGGATACCTGATTTTGGCACCAGCTAGATGTTGTGGTAAACTTGACCAGAAGTATGGTACATTTACCGACACTTTGAGTAAATTAGACATGCAATCAGGTAACATCATCTAGTACCTATTCAAAACATAGTATACTTCTGAATAACATTACCATAACATCTAGCAGGTGCCAAAATCAGGTATCCATATGGTTATTTTCACCGTAGTTTTTTTTTTTTTTTCGTGTAAGTGCGAAATGAATCCAGAACATTGCTCGTGAACAATCCATTGAAACTATGGAACTATAACTATAGGTAAATAATTTTTGGTTGTTCCCGACTACAGAAGTTGTGTTTTACACAAGTCTGCGTCCGGTGACTCGATTTGGTGACTATATGAATGGCGTATGGTTGTGCAATGTGCTTGATACACTGAGAGAATTATCTTTTTAATCGAAGGTGTAATTATGTGTAGTTTGGGTTAAACAAAACTGCTCAGTTGACGAAGGGGAGATTCCTTTAATCTAAGTAAAATGTCTGCAGCTACAAGTAAAAGATTCCTTGCTGTGACAGTGATTCTCTTTCATGGAATCAGAACTTTACTTCGCGCAAGGAAAACTGTCACACGTGAACGTGTTTCCTTGTTTTTAAAGAAGTGATTTCTCTCATAGTATCTGGACATTCTGGACACATTGAAAGCGCACTGTTAGAATTTACAGTTTTTAAAAAGGCGTTTACGACCTTTTTGAGGAGAGCTTGAGGGTGTTTTAGTGTATTTATCAGTCTATTTGTGTGTTTTTTTTGTTTTGATGTGGGGGGGGGGGGGGGGGCTGGTTAACGTAAATGGGAATTCATACTCCAAATTGCTGTAGCAAAAGTTTGCGGAAGACCCATTCAAACTTACAACGTTTATTGTTCAAACCGCATCATGAAATAAAAAGAAGACCAAAATTTGTTATGAAAACTCTAATGAAAGACTTTACGTAATTCCGAGACAATAGTTCCTAAATCTGTAGTCTTTATATTTTCTTACGGGGGGGGCTGAAGCCCCATCAGCCCCCCTTGAACCTAATTTTTACACTGTCTACGAGGGAAAGGAGGAGTGTCAATAAGGCCGGTTTTTGGCCCCAAAAATGATCAATATTTAAGATTGTCTAAAAGTTCGTGTAAAATGGCTGTACTCACTCTTAAAGGCTTATATTTTTAGGTTTGGGTGGTGTTTTCGGGTTATTCGAACTTTAGAGGCGTATTTTTTCACCTCAAAGTGGGTCGGTTATGTGTTTTTCACGGAAAATGCCCGATTTTGCGTTAAATAATTGAATATTTAGATGTGAGCCGGACATACTTCGGTTTTCTCCTTTAGATATGTTATTATACCACTAAAAATGAGTAACATACTGAAATATAGTCACCGAACTATGTCCGGCTCGTATTTAAATATCAACTTTTCTGATTTCGTGAAAACAGAAAACTTGAACGAATTCGATGAATATCAATGTAGTAATGCTTATATTGCAACCTGACCACCTATCAAACCATGAAATACGTTTTGCAGGTTGCAAAGATGCAGTTTTGTATGATTGTACGTAAATTTTTAGAATTCGTTCAAGTTTTCCATTTTTACGAAATCAGAAAAGTTGATATTTAAGTTCGAGCCGGACATAGTTCGGTAACTATATTGCAGTATGTTACTCATTTTTAGTGGTATAATAACATATCTAAAGGAGAAAACCGAACTATGTCCGGCTCACATCTAAATATTCAATTATTTAACGCAAAATCGGGCATTTTCCGTGAAAAACACAAAACCGACCCACTTTGAGGTGAAAAAATACGCCTCTAAAGTTCGAATAACCCGAAAACACCACCTAAACCTAAAAATATAAGCCTTTAAGAGTGAGTACAGCCATTTTACACGAACTTTTAGACAATCTTAAATATTGATCATTTTTGGGGCCAAAAACCGGCCTTATTGACACTCCTCCTTTTTGAGCGTTTTGTTGAAAAAGTAGGATTTAGCCCCCCTCCTCCCTAGGGAGCCCATCCCCTCCCTTGAAAGATGTCTAAATCCACCACTGTCTCTTTATATTTAATATAACCTAAATTTCACCAGCTCCCCGGTCTGATGCATTCTAGAACCGCTCCCGAACTGATTACTGAAAATCTTTATTGCTCGATCGGCCAGATCCAGTCTGACCTCAGCATGACGATGACGTCATGAGGGTTATTAGCCCTCTCTATACAACATGTATCGATTTCTCATCCCCCTCCCCCCTAACCCCTCATTCGACATCCCCCCACACACAAGCACACCAGTTCTTTGCCTTTCCCCGTTCGAGCGACTGTGTACATATGTCATGGTGTGTGTTTTTTCGACTAATCGTCAGAGGTCTGGCGCAAGCCTTTTTATTTCCTTTACCCCCCCCCCCTCTCCTCTCCCATCCATCCCTACCTCCCTCGTGTATTCACTCCTCCTTTCCAATCACGAGCAAGCAGCCGGGCGACGCGTCAAGAGTCGCATTGAGTCACCCCGCACCGTCTTGTCCGAAACAAAACCACCCCCCCCTCCCCCCTTCCCTACGACCCTTGCCACCATTTCGCCAAGTTTTTTCTTTGGCCACAGTAGATTTTTACAAAGCAGAGTTGCCACTTTGTGTTTATTTTTAATGACATATTTTTTTTTTTTTTTTTTTTTTTTTTTTAATTCACCGATGATTTCCGCTGATCGACCAAAAGATTACACAAGTTGGTTCAGTTTACGCTGAAAAATGTAATTCCCAAATGAAGCTCTTGCAAACTTTTGCTGGAAGCAGATAAATAGTGCAATCTGAAGTAAAGACCAGCGGAAATCACGAAAATCACACTAAGAAAGTCTAAACGTCAGTAATTAACTCACATAAGTGCTTTAACGGCAAGATCGTAATGGCAGTTCAACGCAGGTATCATGGGAGATTCCTGTCTATTATGTCACTTTCTCTACGGAAACACAGAGGTATGTCTCAATTTAGATGGGCATCTCTCATGGTACCTGCGTCTCTCTGCCATAAAGCCCGATTCTGAGATTGAATTTCGTGCTTTTTTAGTGTACTCATCGTTATTTTTACAGATTTTTATGCATGAATCAACTCTTCAATCACCTATAGCAAAAGTTTGCAAGAGCCCCATTCTAGTAATCACTGAAAAAAACAGAGTTTACGTATACAGCAGAATCAGCCTTTTAAAATAGCTTTGCAGAAAAAAAAACGTTCTAGCTCTACCGGAGAAAATTGCAGTTGTACCGAAGCACTACATTGGAAGAGCAAAAGCACGAAGAAAGTCCGTTACTGTAGGGTACAACTGCCACTTTCTCCGGTAGAGCTAAAACTTTTGCCCTGCGAAGCTATTTTAAAAAGCTGCTTCAGATGAACCTGAACTTGGTTTTTTTAGTGGTGCACTGACAAAAAAATTGCTGTGCCCATTGCTAGATTAGCAACTTATGACCCATCAGCGCAACGAGGAATTCTTTTAAGTCCCTTCGATGGAAGTTTTGTCAGGGAGTACCAATTAACATAACGAGTTCAGATTGGCTGTTGATTCAAAAAGAGAATTTTCAGTATCTTTTTTCAGATTAATTTGGTGTATTTTCATCCGCCACCTGTGGCACCACTGGCACAAAACAAACTCGATAGAAGAGAGTCATTAAGTTTTATATTTTTGTATTTCGTTCTATACTCTCAATACACTGTGCATAGTGGGCGTCTACAGTGTGTTTCCAAAGATTAAATTCCCGTGTAAAATCAACAGCCATAATCAGAACTCGTTTAATTAAATACTATTGATATTCCCTGACAAAACTTCCATCGAAGGGACTTGAGAGCATTGCTCGTTGCGCTGCTGGGTCATAGCACCAGAATTTCTTCCAAATTTTCAAGAATCACTTAGAAAAATTTCGGATTGTTTCATTAATGAATGTTCTGATAGTACATTCAAGCACTTTCTTTCCCGTAAAGATAATAGGAATTCGTGTCGATTTAAGCGTCCTATAACTATTGTAACGATATAGCTCTTATGATTGAAATTTTGGGAAAAACAACTATGACTTTTACTTTCTCACATTTTAACGAACTTAGAAATTGAGAAAGTATTGCAATGGCTCAGATTTCTGTATCGCAGCATAAGTTTTGAACCAGTGTTTCAAATGCATCCAACTTTTGGGAAGAGGTTGCTTTCAACATTTTTCAGAGGGATTTTTTTTTTTTGAAATTTTAAATTGTAAGCAAGTAATGGAGAATAAAGTGTTTACATTAAAATCCACGAAGGAGTGGGTAAATGGGTAAATATTGGAAAAAATTGGAATATTTCAAATTAAAGCTGTTTGGATTTTGATGAAAATTTGCAAAAAAATTATGTAACCAGTCTACTGTAAAATTAATTCCTTAACCCTCTAAGGAACGGGTTAGGACAGAAGAACACCACTCCTCCGTTTACGTAGGGAAGGTAGTTAACTGTTCGTACTCGGGTGAATTGAAATTGCATATACAAAGAATTGAAGGCGCCTCCACGAAACATTATCTAGTAAGTGTTTTCATAGATAATCATGTTTATACGGAATGAAGACTGGAACAATGTGAAGAAAAATGAAAAGAATGAATGTGAAGAATGTGGCTAGAGAAGAAAAACGAGTATACTCGGGCTTGGCCTATAAGGAGTTAAAGGGGGGGGGGGGGTCTCGGGATCTCTCCCAGAATATTATTGGTGGTACGGGGGTCTCCCTTATATTAAGTTCGATGTGAGACAGTGTTCGTGGGGTATTCCCAACAGTTTATTTTCTTATAGTATAAACAGCCATTTTTTTTCTCAGAGAACTACGGACATCAAAGTTCTGATATCCGTACCAGAAATTTCCTCGCTTGACATATCACAGTGCTTCTGGTAAGATTTTTCCTTTCTTCAGAATTGCAAGAAGAAAAAAATGTATATGTTTCAGAGATGAAAATCGTTTTGAACTTTTGTTTTGTTTTTTTTTTTTTAACCGCCCTGTGATATTTCACCGCAGCAATATTTCTGCACGGGAACCGAACTTCACTATATATATAGCCTCGTGAACTCTCGATCAAAGCCACTTTGACCCCGATCGATCCCCCTCCCCCCTCCCCCATCCCCCTTTCAATACCCTCGTACTTTCCTCAAACCCCCCCTCTGTCCCCAGCCCCCGGCCCCCTCCCGCCTCGCCTGAAGTCATTTCATATCCATCGGACTCTCTGTGTGCTTTCGGTGCTTTATGCTCAGGGCTGCCGTTTTGCGTATAATCAATGCTATTTTTCAATTCACCGATGATTCCACCGGTTGAGAAAAGATTACGCAGTTCAGTTCAGTGTATGACTGTAATGCACAAAAATACTCTGATCTGTAATCTTTCTTTAATCGGTGGAAACTCCGTTGATTAATTAAAATATCCGCAAGTTTTTTAAAGTCATCGACGTCTCCACCGGTTGAGAAAAGATTATAGATGCGAGTATTTTAGTTTATTTAGGTCATAAACTGAACTGAACTGTGTAATCTTTTCTCAACCGGTGGAATCATCGGTGAATTGAAAAATAGCATTGATTATACGCAAAACGGCAGCCCTGGCTTTATGCTATGCAGTGTATATTTCAGGCGCAGTTGAAGCGTGTTCCTGCAGCGGCTGGCGTGTTTTTGAGCCCTTCATACACTCCACCCACCCCTTCCCCCTCCCTTCTAGTAAACCCCCGCGTGTGTCATTCCGCGTCCCACAATGGGTAGGGATTCGCAATTTGGCGGTCAAAAATCATTTATAATGGAGCTCTTGCAAACTTTTGCGTCAGGGGATTAAAGAGTTGATTCTTGCATAAGAACCTGTAAAAATGACACTGAAAAAAATTATGAAATTCACTCTCAGAATCGGGCTTTATGGCGGAGAGACGCAGGTATTACGGTAGATTCCTATCTACTTTGAGACGTTTCTTTGTGTTTCTGTAGAGAAAGTGACGAATTAGACAGGAATCTCCCATGATAACCTGCGTTGAACTGCCATTACAATCTTGCCGTTATAGCAGTTTTTGAGTTTATTGCAAAATTTTAGACTACTTTGGGGTGGTTTTTGTGATTCTCGCTGGTCTGTATATATAAGATTGGATTATTTATTTGCTTATAGCTCAAAAGTTTGCAAGAGCCCCTTTGCCTAAAATTATCGTTTAAAAGTATTCCGGAGACTGATTGTTTCCTCCGCATCGATAAATTGATCGTTAAGACTGTCTTTGGGTGATGCTGTTGGTTCAAAATTGTAAAACTTGGCTGTTGCTATGATAACCATCGTTAAAGAGCCCGTTATTTAAAGGCTATTCATTGAACATCTTTATAAAACGGGCATTTTAACGATGGTTACCATAGCAATAGACAAGTTTTACAATTTTGAACCAATAGCATCACTCATAGACAGTCTTAACGATCGGTCTATCAATGAAGTAAATGATCAGCCCCCAAGACTATATTTTTACTTACTTGAACCACTATGGCGGATCCAGCAATCTGGCATCAGTTTATTCTTCCTATTGGTTGCATTGGAAATAATCGATTAATCGCGGGGCTATATCCCCTTCAAAAATCGATTGTTTATCATGGATTCAAATGGGAAGAATTCACAGTTGTCATAGATTGCTGGATCCGTCTATAACTGGAACCTCCTCTAACTAGAATGATTCTAACTGGAAACTTTACACTGTAAAGAGTCTAAAATTGGTTCAGCTTCAAAACGATAATTTTAAGAGTGGTGGGTTGAGATATTAGGCAACCATGTTATTATGTCATTTGAACCTACGCAAAAGAATCGATTTCTCGGGAATTCCGTGAATCCCTTGAAGATCAATTATATTACATAGCCAGTGGCGTCGTATGCCATCTGGCAACAATGCAACTGCTCCATTTAAACTCATTGAATATATCGAATTTTCCTTTTGCACTGTGCACCCCCTGAATTTGATATTTTACATGAGTTTAAATGGATAGAATGCATTGTTGCCAAATTGCACGCGACGCCACTGTACGTAGCTTTAAATTGAGAGAGTATATACTTTGTTGCCACATCTCACGAGCCGGTCGCTGAATTTCAGGTGATTTTAACTTGGTGAGTTTTCGTCGTCAAATTGGATATTTTTGCTCCCACTGTGCGTCGGTTGGATTTGAACCCGGTCTGCAAATAATGAGCTGGCCCGGGAGTCGGGTCTTTGCATCGTTAGCTAGGTCTCGTAATAGGAAGAGTCGGTATGGGGAAATTAGAGGGGGGCTAGAAAGATAAAGAAGGGGGGGGGGTTCTTTTTTTGAAGGAGTGTGAGAGTAATGAGTAATGACAACTACTTGCATGGAGCAAGCAGAAAATTTTGGAAGGGAATGGGGCTCTTGCAAGCTTTTGCTATGAGGAAATAAATAATACATTCTTATGTAAAAACCGCAACGAAAATCACGTAAATCACACTGAGGAAGTATAAAATTCAGTAATAAACTCTCATAACTGCTATAACGACAAAATTGTAATGGCGCTTCAACGCAGGTATCATGAGAGATTCCTGTCTATTATGTCACTTTCTCTACGGAAACACAGAGATATGTCTCAATTTAGATAGGAATCTCGCATGATACCTGCGTCTCTCCGCCATTATGCCCGATTCTGAGAGTGAATTTCGTGATTATTCAGTGCGCTCATCGTCATTTTTACTGGTTTTTATGCAAGAATCAGCTCTTTAACTCCCTGTAGCAAAAGTTTGCAAGAGCTCCATTGCAGCATTCCGTGCTACCTGTTTTGACCCTTACATAAACGCATTTCGGGATTTGAGTTTTTTTGAGATTTATTTAGACCTTTCAAAAGAGGACACTTTTTTAAGAACTTTAATGGGTCACACAACTTTTTGAAAAATGTCCATTTAAATTCCATTGAATCACGTGTTACATAAAATGGTACACATGTGTACCACTATCCAAGAAAGGGTTAACTCATTCAGACCTGTGAACGGTCATTAGGTCTGTTGCGTCCTTTTTTACAGCCAGCGGCGTCACGTGCAATCTGGCAACGTCGCTTTTTGTCCATTTAAACTCATGTAAAATATCGATTCGAGGGAATGCACTGTGCACCACCAATAGTTTGAACCTTTTTTAAGTAGTTTAAATGCGCGAATAAGTTG
Source organism: Trialeurodes vaporariorum (assembly GCA_011764245.1). Taxonomy (NCBI): domain Eukaryota; kingdom Metazoa; phylum Arthropoda; class Insecta; order Hemiptera; family Aleyrodidae; genus Trialeurodes; species Trialeurodes vaporariorum. Next base: position 46,241,724 of record VMOF01000379.1, read on the forward strand.
TTGCCAAAATGCTCGCGACGCCACAGGCTACAGCAATATAACACATTGACTCTGACTTAAAATTCCGCGAAAATAACAATGCGCTCATTAAAAACTTTCAAAATCCACTCATTAACTCAGGAAATCACTTCTATTTCAAACAACCCTTTCCCTGTCTCAACAATGTATTGCGAACGTGAATCGTGTCAGACTTTCTATAAAGTTTGACGGATATTTTAAAATAATTTTTTCATAATGAAGAAAAAGTGTATGTACGTACTTAACATTTTTTTTCGAGAACTAATTTCTGAACCGAAGCGTAAGAATGCATAATATTGCAGGTGCTTTCAAATGTCGCAAAGATCAAGCAACTCCTTCTTCCATTAAAAAATAACCAAAAGCTCCTCCATAAAGAGCGAGATTCGGAAAATATTTCTCATGAATTAATCAAAGTTTTCTATAGGAAAAAAAAAAAAAATTGAGCAGAGTGCACTTTTAGTTACTTTTGGAAAGGATGAGAAAGTTCCTCGATCTTTCGAACGTCAGAATGACACTTGCGACATTTCCGAAATCTCACGCTTCAATCGTCACATCAGGTGAAGCTAAAAATCTCAACAGCTCGAGGGATTAATGAAACATGAAACTATAGGTGATGGATGTCAAAAATATCTCGCTTACGAATTTGTTCTCTCAGTCATTTTACATCCAGAGAAAGTGTGTTGCATTCGAAACAAGCTAATTGGAAAAGGGGGGAGAGAGAAAGAGAGAGAGAGAGAGAGCGAGAGAGAGAGAGAGAGAGAGAGAGAGAGAGAGAGAAAGAGAGAGAGAGAGAGAGAGAAAGAAAGAGAGAGAGAGAGAGAGAGAGAGAGAGAGAGAGAGTGGCAGAGAGAAAGAGAGGAAGAGAGAGAGAAAGAGAGAGAGACAGTGAGAGTGAAAGGGGTTGTCGAGAGAGGGAGAACTTAATGTTTTTCTTCCAAGCTTTGATCGAACTTCCTTATCCAGCTGAAGCGAGGCAGACGAGAGGTATCTTAACTTTTCCCGCAGCAAAGAAAGGAAAAAATAAGAAAAGGAACGGAGGAAAAATGTTGGAAAAGTCCATTAAGTCAATACAACGTCATTAAGCTTAAGCGAGAGCTTTCAAGTCGCGATTAGAAGTATAGCGATGAATAATTATCGAGGTCTCTAAGTAGCGTCGCGTCACGCCGTTGCCAATTTTCTGTATCTACATCTTAAGATGCCACTTTACAACGAGTCATTATAGAAAAGAAGCTTTTGAAAATTTCGAATTTTGTTAGGAACCTAAATCTTTTGATCCCATGCATATCAAAGTAGCAAAAATGGACCGAAAACGTAAGGTTTTACGCAAGTTTTCCTGGGGGAAAAACCTGCGTAAGACGGTCAAATTAGAATCATACTTTTTACGTAAACGGAACTTTTACAGTAAGTTGTACTGCGGTCAAACGGAATTTTTTCGGTAAAGCCGCAAAACTACGAAAAAAAACTTCGAAACAACCTTTCATATTCATCGGTATTCTTATTTTGTAAAGAAAACGAGAGTATTTGATTGATACTTACGGTTATCCCAAAGTTTCCCCCCCCCCTTTTTTTACTTTACCGGAAAGGTTCCGTTTAATCGCAGGAAATAAACCTTCCGAGAAAGTTCAGTTTAGGTACGTAAAAAAAAAAATGATTCCATTGGGCGTGTTGCAGGGGCGGGCGGCGCGTGGGTCTAGAAAGTGGGGGGGGGGGGGCTTGAACTTGACGACCTTTTTTTTTTTTTTTTTTTTCAAATTGGAATCATACTTTTTACGTAAACGGAACTTTTACGGAAAAGATGAGCAAAACTGCTTTAAATGGATAGTATTTGAAACGACCCTGTTTTGGCGAGAAGAGGCTGCGAAAGCTCGCTACGCATCAGTATGGCGTCGCGTGCCATCTGGTAACAATGCAACTGCTCCATTTAAACTCATTAAATATGTTGATTTTCCTTGTGCACTGTGCACCCCCAGAATTCGATCTTTTACATGAGTTGAAATGGATAGAATACATTGTTGCCAAATTGCACGCGACGCCACTGTCGCTACGTCACTATTAGTATAGCCGAGCAGTGCGAGAGTTGAGAGTGTTAAGACCAGCAAGGCCAGCCCCGTGGTCCCGCGTTGAACTCTTACGGCACGGCACTTACGCGGCAGTCAAAACCATCCCTCTTTACACGCGATTTTCTCGAATATTTTCGAATATTTTATTATTTTCCGTAAAAATTGATAATCTGCGACTGAGAACCGGCAACACTGAGCCGCCTCGCCGTGGATACAGCTCTAAAAGCGCCTGCTGAGTAGCAGTAGACCACAATAATGCGCTGAGGAGAAGCAGAGGGGCAGTCTGATAAAATGTCAGCGAGCATTTGAGCAATGGGCAAGTGAGGGGTTTGGGGGGATGAAGTACAACGGGACTCCCGAGGGGGGGGGGAGGGATGAAAATGAAAAATGAGAGAAGTTCCATCGTCGAATATCAAATCTCTCGATTAAAAACTCAAAGCTGTCAGTTAGTTAGTTATATCATCCTCTTCGAACCCCCCCCCCACCCCACCCCCCCTCACTCTCGTCCCGTGTTTTTATGTTTATTTTATTTATTACGTCATATCGTCATTCCTTTTTTACCGGGAAGAACGCATCGTAAGCTCATATATACCGTTTTCCCCCCGATTTTGCCCGGAGACGTTAAACGCGCTGCGTTTTCATATCGGGTATTCTATCGTTTACGCAATCACCTCTCTATTTTTGAATCGCCTCTTTTTATAATAAATGTGAGGCGTTTTTACGACAGAAACGACCTATCAACGCAGGCCCGTTTACCAGCCTAGCAAAATACGTTATCAATAACTCATTTTTACGCGCCATTACGATACATAGAGATATAAATATTATTATTCAATTTTTTTTTTTTTTTTTTTTTTTTTATGTTCACTTTACGTTTCCTTTTCTGTTGTTAAGAAAATATTTTTTTTTCTTTGGAGGGAGGATTTATGGCTTCTTTGTATTGAACCGCGCATCCAGCCGATCTTGCGATCAAGTGCTTTTGTCTGCGGTAACAATCAAGACATTGAAGCGTTGTATATCACGCACGCAGAGGCGTATAGTGTAAGTACATTTACAATCTGAGAAAATTGTATAATGTCCATTTAAACCTACAAGAAAGTTCGAATTTGAGGGTATTCGCTGTCAGCCTATCAATTCGATATTTTTCATAGGTTTAAATGGACAGAATACAAGTAATTCTTGATTGCTACGCAACGCCTTAAAAGTCACAACTTATGCATAAATTTAAAGTCCTTAATTGACTAGTGTCAGAAAAAAGGCAGATTTTTCAAGTCCACCTCCTCCTCTCCAAAGCCACCCTTTCCTTTTGTCTTCCAAGTACGCTTGATGTACAGTCGACAAATTAAATAGGGTCAGTAGACGCTTTATATTTAGGCCACTTGCGACCAGTGGCGGCTCGTGCTGTTTGGCAACACTGTTTTTCCTCCATTTGATTCCGTGTAAAATAATCGATTCGATGGTGAAGCAGCGTTTCACCGGCATTCGATTATTGTGCATAGATTCTAATAATGGGGGAAAAACAGTGATGCCAAATAGCAAGAGCCGCCTCTGCTTGCGACGCTTAAATTCATTGTGATCAGTATTGCAGGTTGCCTACCTGAATAACTCCAGGAGTCGACTGATATTGTTTAGTTCGTTGACTGTACTAGCGGGGACAATATGGAGAGGGATAGAGAGGGAGGAAGAGGAATAGGAAGAGAGGGAGAGGGTTAGGGAGAGGGGGAGAGGGTTAGGGAGAGGGGGTGAGGGGGAGACGGAGAGAGAGGGAGAGAGAGGGAGAGAGAGGGAGAGAGAGGGAGAGGGAGAGGGAGAGAATGAGAGGGATAGAGAGAGAGGATGAGGAAGAGAGGAAGAGGATGAGGAAGAGAGAGAGGGGGTTAGGGAGAGGGAGAGGGAGAGGGAGAGAGAGGGAGAGGGAGGTTGGTCGAACCGGGAACAGTGCAAGAGAATGTATAAAGCACCTGCACAGATAAAGTGAAGGCGAAAATGGAGAAAATGAAGCACTTTGTTGGGATAACAAGAGGCAGAAGGACCATCGTGAAGAGGGTGCGGGTGCGGGTGACGCAGGGACCAGGGACCCAGACCCAGAACCTGCCGCCGCCTTACCTTTTATCGGTTTACGCATCAGATCAGGTTCAAAGAACTTATTACTTTGCGTCTCGCACTTGCTTCTCCATGGGGTTATGCAATGGAATATACCATAGAGAGGGGCACTCAAAGAACGTCCGTGAAGTTAGCCCTCCTCTTTCCACCCCCCTCCCCTCCACTCGTGACCGCTGCAAATCAAGATGAAATCGATTCCATCATATTTTGCACCCCTTGTCCGTTTCTGCACTCCGCTCCGTTCGGCTTCTCCAGAAAAAAAAAGAAGAAAAAAATGTAAAAATAAAATCTGAAAAAGAAACTAACAAAAATTAAAGACGTTGTGACACTTCGAGATCCGAAACAACGATTACTTCAAAGAATTATTTAACCCTATAATGACCTTGTTAGTTCAAGAGAACACCACTCCTCCGCTTATACAGGGAAGGTAGTTAACTGTTCGTACTCGGAGGAGTTGGAATTGCCTATCCTACAAATCGAAGGCTCCGGACGAGACCTTATCTTATATGTTTTCATCCGTATTTGCGTTTATACGGGATGAGGACTGAAACATTGTGTTATAGACTAGAAGAGAAAAACGAATGTACTCGGGCTTGGCCTTCTTCCTCTTCTTCCTCTTCTTCATCTTAACGCATGTAAATGTCAATGTCGTATTGTATTATCCAGAGTCTCTATATGTAGAGAGTTCAGACAAGTGACACCATGGGAGCCGTCATTGGATGCGTTTTTGCACATTTGATTACATTCTGAGGGTCATTGTTGTGTTTAGGTCCAATGCAAAGATAACAGTTTAAAACAAAGTATTAATGTTGGAAATTAAAAATAAATAATTTTTTTACTGATTTTTAGCATGTAGGTATTTTTGAATTACAAAATCAAAGTTTTATTATTAAAATATTAAAATTATGATAACCACAGTGCCACAGAGTTTTTAACGGTGTAATCTTTCACTGTGCCTTTGCTGATCGACATCTATTTACGCTTTCAAAGATTCTTTTCGGCGTTATAGACATTCTTGAAGTGGTGCATCATGATTGAAACTAACATGTTCATGGATAGTTCACTCTTTTATCTGTAAAAAACCGTGGGACTTCTTCCTTTGTAAACAAACGTACTATCGACGAATTAAAGATTGTCGCGAGATTTTCACGAGATATTAAGTTTCGCCTTCAAGGTTCCGGTTCGGCCACTTTTCATACTACTCACACATTACAGGCGAGAGGCCAGTGCGGGTGAGGCGGCAAAACCGTTGCAGATCAGTTCCACACTCACACCCATAAATGAAAATAAGTGAAAATCTCGCGACAATCTTTAATTTGTCGATAGTACGTGAACAAATGTGCAAAAACGCATCCAAGAACGGCGCCGATAAGCATAAAACTCATGACAAATTAGAAGTTGACTTCCCTCTGGTCTTAACTCTCTACATACAGGGACTCTCTGGTGTTATCTAGCTGCGTTGAATTTAGTCCATTTAAACCTTTGTGAAAAGATCGAAGTTTTTGGTGCATAGCGAACGACCTCGAATAGACTGTTTTATTTCACCGATACATCATATCGATTGCCGATTGAAAAAATACTGTACATCATTTGAAACTTGAAAAAATTCTGTAACTAAATTCGTATCCTTCACTTTTTTCAGTTTTTCTTATTTTTACTGACAATCAGTTCTCAAACTCTGAAATATCCTTTAAAGTTCCGGGTACTGGCACACTTTACCTCAAAGGACTTTTAAGACACCCTGTGGAGATAAAAAAGAAATATACTTACATCGTTAGAAATACCTTCGTTCTTTACTCTGTAGCAAACACATTAAAAGAGTTGCGTCTTTAATTAATATTATCTCAAACCTGCACCACCTGCATACAAAAGGTACGTAAAATTTAATGTGGCTCCTTCAATTCCACGAGTATGCAATTCCATAGCAGATGCGTTGGAATAGTTGCATCCCCTATATTCAGCATTTTGGAGGCGTTGGGTGCGAAAAAGGAACCATTTTGAAGGGGTGCGTTTCCTTTATCGAGATTTTACGGTTTAATATCGAACTACTGAATCGATTCATTCATTAGATGAGTGAAAGGTTGATTTAGTTTCAAACAGCGACAGCAAACACAGCACTTTAAATTTGCATTCTTTGAGTTAGAGCATGTTTTATGGAAATGTTTACAAAACTTGTGGTGTTATATTCTTGCGCCGTTTTATGTGTAAATCAGTGAACGTTATTCTTGCACCGTTTTATGTGTAAATCAGTGAACGTGCTCAGAATCTTCCTAAGTACCTTGATAAGTGATCGTTTACTTTCACTCGCTATCTCAAGATCATCGCCCCCATTCGGCCTCGGGCCTGCAATTACGATGTATCAATATTATACCTCCGTAAAAACACATAAAAATATCGATTCATTGAGAGTTTGATGATTTTCCCGATAGTCGATATTTGTGAATATGGGCCAGAGAGAGAGAGAGAGAGAGAGAGAGAGAGAGAGAGAGAGAGAGAGAGAGAGAGAGAGAGAGAGAGAGAGAGAGAGAGAGAGGGGGGGGGGAGAGAGAGGGAGAGAGAGAGAAAGAGAGAGAGAGAGAAAGAGCAAGAGAGAGAGAGAAATAGAGAAAGAGACAGAAATGAAGAGAGAGAGAGAGAGAGAGAGAGAGAAAGAGATAGAGAAAGAGAGAGAGAGAGATAAAGAAAGAGAGAGAGAAAGAGAGAGAAAGAGAGAGAAATAGAGAAAGAGACAGAAGTGAAGAGAGAGAGAGAGAGAGAGAGAGAGAGAGAGAATGAAAAGGACATATTCCCATAGCTCCTCCTATTTTTCTTACGGATAGTATATGGGACTTTTCAGCACAGCGTTTTAAATGTCAGTAAACGATATATTTATGATTGATCACAATTTGCCTCTTATTCAGACCCAGTGAGCGGCGGCCACGGAGGGTCACCTCGCCACGCGCGACGCGCGTAGACGTAAATTGGCCGAGTCATCGCGCATCGCGGCATCGCGCATCGCGGCATCGCGGCATTGCGTCGCGTAGCGCGTCGTCGAATTGCACTCTGGGACATCCGTGCGATGAAAATTTGTTTACCCGCTCTCGATTTAAATTCATATTTGGTTTGCACCTCGCCTCTCCACTTCTTTTCACACCTCCTACCTCCCCCCAACCCCTCCCCCCTCCCCCCACCCCCTCCTCCTTCGCATACACCTTGCCTATCGCGCGCTCCGTCCGTTTTGCTCGATCAAAAACACGTTCGCGCGGTTTTGCGAATTGCAGGAGCCGTTTTGGTGTCTGGTGATCGTCGGTAGCTGCTGAGAGGCAAGCACACCGGTGAGGGAGCTGCTTGCCGGGCGTCCCTCGTCCCGCGGCTCGCGACTCACGCCCTGGATGGCTTGTTGAACGGCGCCACTTGTTGCAAACCAACCAACCAACCACCCCCACCCCCCTTTCATTCACCATCCCTACGGTACTCTCCGTATTCTCTCCCAAAAGCGTTTCTCTCCTCCGTAATGCTACGCGACGATTGGTTCTCCCCCTCCCCCCTTCCCCCTCTCTTCACCTTCTCTCACTCTCCTTATTTCATCCTCATTGCTGTTACATTATTTATTTGTCACAAACGGTAGAAGCACAAAACGCGGAGGGGCTACTTGTGAGTTCGCTCACGCTCACATTTTCTACGGAATCTCGCGCTCTCGCGCAGTGTTGTCAGTTGGCGGTGATAAATCGATGTAATCCAGAGGCGTCGGCGACGCCGCGTGCAATTTGGCAACAATGTATTCTATCCATTTAAACTCATGTAAAAGATCGAATTCAGGGGGTGCACAGTGCACAGGAAAATTCGATATATTTAATGAGTTTAATTGGAGCAGTTGCATTGTTGCCAGATGGCACGCGACGTCACTGATGTAATCTTCATTTAAATAAGAGACAAATGGAGACGGAGCACTACGCTAAAATACATAGGGAAGATTTGAGACACCCTGAATTTTCGGGGATTCAACAAAATAACATGTAAAACATGAGTCAACAGCTTTTGGTGTCGCATGGTGTTGAACGGTGGCATTCGGGAAACAAAGGGGTGGGGGGTGGGCGGGAAGTGAAGAGGAGGGTGCTCACCATTCAACACCATGCGACGTTGACTGTTGTTTTGTTGAATCCGCGAGAGTTCAGAGTGCCTCTGGGCCTCTGCGAGAGAGAATTTTCCCAGTGGCTATAGGCGTGAAATTTGGCAATAATGTATTTTCTCCATTTAAATTCACTAAAAAAGTAGAACGCTTCAGTCATCGGCGATGATCAGGCATTTAGACCTTTCTAATGTATTTAAATGGGAGAAAGGAACGTTGCCAAATCGCACGCCTCGCCACTGAACTTTCCTCTAAATCTGGAAATCATGCCACTTAACAGTGATGCCAGGTAGTGGGCATGTATTGCTTTCATCTGCATTTAAATCGAAAGTAAATTTTAATGAATTTCCATCCAAATCTGGCAACAATGTCTCTCTCTCGGTTCTCCTCCTCCTCTTCCATGCAAGTAAGCAAACATTGCATCCCGCGCAACACCGCCGAACGTGTGCTTCGACTGTGAGCGATCGGTGATTGGCTGATGTGAGGAATGAAGATGAATTGAGGAGGGAGGGGGTAAAAAACGGTGAAAGGTAGAGAGAGAGGGGGGGGTAGGCAACAGGCATGTTTGGAAATAACTTGAGATGGACCCCACGCGAGAATTTCAATCGGCTCTTGTTTACATATTGGCGGTGACGCGAAGCGACGACCGACCGCGCGAGTTGAAAAACACGTACCTAATTTCAATAAACGAAAGGTGTGCTCGTTAGTTGATGTCTGGAATAATGGGGCTGTTGCACTTTTTTGCTGTAAGCGTTTTTTTAGTCGATTCTGGTGTAAAAACCTCCAAAAATAACGATGGCAGCTCTAAAAACTTTCAAAATCCACTCCTAATCTCGAAATAAACGCTTCTATTTGCGCGAGCGTAATGGTGGCATAGGCCCATAGGGCAGTAATAATGGGAGATTCCTGTATTAATTTCTACACTCTCTCTATGCTGACAAGGATGTTTCACAGAGTAATTAGTCATCAGAGTAGTGATCCACATCCGATGAATGGTACCGTGACATCTAGTGACACCAGTGTTTTTAAGTTCAATAAACTTCCGATGAATCGATTATTTTCTACTTGTTTTTTATATGAATATATTATTTATGAATCGAAATTGGAGTGTGAACGTGATCAATTTTGTCTCCTATTTAAACCGGCCACGTAAAACAATCGAATTCAGGAGGTGCAATGTGCATTTGCACCCCTCAAGATTTCGATACGTTTTCAAATGTTAAATGGCAAATCAGAATGGTTGCCAGTTTTCACAGGTGGCTTCATGATTTCCACCACACGCCACTGTTCATTCTACTATCTCTCTCTCTTTTTCTTTCTTCTCTTATTGGAATCCATGAGTTAGAAAAATATGGATGTACAGGCAGAAGTCACGTGATACCCTAGTGCCATCCTGTTCCAACAAGTGTGTTCAAATTTGCCGCGGCGGAATGAGAAAAAAACACGAAAATCATGGATCCGCTTTTGAACGTATTTGCTTATTTTCTCTCTCTTTATTTTACTTTCTTCACGTATGTTCATATGTATACAGAAGTAACGTGATGGTGAAAAGAAGTTTGAAAAATGAATGTTTAACGAAACCTCGGGAAAATCATATAAAACCCCATTTAAGAAAGTTTCTGTCACCGCATCTCGGATCCTTTTCTTGCTCGCTTTGCTGTATGTATGTATACGGTGATCATTCATTTTTAAAATGTCTCCAAGGTGGGTGAATGTGAAATATTTTCCTAACGCTCGGCTGAGGATAACCAGTTGTGTTTTTTAAAGTTTCCTCTCTCTTTCTCTTTATTTGCTCAAAACACGAAAACTTACAACGGAAATCTCAAATTTAAACAGTTTGAATTGAAGCGGAGAAAGGGAAAAGGTTTTAACTTTGTTTCGAGGGAGGAAGATCTGTAAAGGGTGGAGAAGGTATAGGAGGGGTGAGAGAAGTACCCCGCTTCGAAAAGTTTTTCAGTCAGTAACATATTGTTTTTTACTGTCGGAGGCGACAGAGGAGAGGGGTTGGAGGGGTGTCGGCTGTCGAGTTCATCCGTTTTTTGTTTTTGTTTTTTTTGTTTTTTTTTTGTTTTTTTTTTGTTTTTTGTTTTTTGTTTTTTTGTTTTTTTCCACCCCTTCCCTTCAAACGAAATTCTTTTAGCGCAGAATAAAGCTTGTCGAGTGAATCTAAGGCGTTTTACTCGACGCTCAACGGACCGAAACGTACGGTTAGTTTGGACCAGCATGGAACGTATGGAACCGTTCCATACGTTCGATTGGAACGGCTCCAAATGGGCCACTTTAGTCAAATCCGAGACAATATAATAGGTATAATAGAGGCCACGCACTAGCCGTGCGTGGGGAGGCTGACTTATTTTTCGGAGCTCAACAGGAATTAACGAAGGGAGCATGAAGGAGCACCACCCAACATGGACCATACGTTGACTGATGTAATTTCGTTGCTGTGGTTTCACTACGCAAAAATCTCAACGTCTTTACTCATCAGTCAACATGGTCCATGTTTGCGGTGTTCTGTTGAGACCCCGAAAATAAAAAAGTTGCCACCGAGCGCAAACAAGGGCAAGATAGATAGTGCGTGGTCTCTATTATGTATTGCCTCTGAGTCAAAGTCCCTATCAGAGCCACCGCCACCGTTCTGTGTTTATTTATTGACATTTTTCAATTCACCGATGATTTCGAATCCATTTTTGGGCTATTGCGTGGCGCCATCTAGCTGACCGTAAGATCACCATAGATATTGCCCAAACCCGATGGTGCATTTTCGCACCAAAAGATGTAACTGTTGATCTATCATACGACCTCAAAGTCAAATGATATTATATCGATGGTACGTTTTTGAAACCATTATTCCATAGTTTGCATGGTTTGGATCAGAGGAAAAATTAAAAACAAAAAATGTTGATGTTTCTAAGACCCAAAAGAAATATGTAGTTTTAAGATTTTGCAAAAATTCGAGACCAAAAAAGTTCTGGGATACAATGGGTTTTAATTTGTGAAAATGAACGTCAACATAGAAACTTCACCGGAGAGGAAAACTAACTTTTCATGTCCAGTGAAATCCATTTTTCGGCCCATCGTATGACGTTTCCGACATTTTGAGGACCTTTGCTTATCTCTGAAACCAAGAGGTGAGCAGCGAAGCGCAAGGTTCTGCTCTGAACCTAAAATATTGGAAGGAGTCAATCTTTTTTTATTTTTTTTATATTTTTTTATCTCCCCTACGCTTTAAAACTTTTATGACCTTTATTCAGCATATATGAATGCTTCCTCCTATTATTTGGTTCGATCAATTTTGTCCATGTTGTCTGCATCGTGTTAATATCACTTATTCATTTTTTCTCCCCCTCCCCCTTGCCTTTTTCGTGGATTTTTAGTCGCGTGGTATTGAATTTTTGATCGAGTTCCGACTTCTGAATATAGTTTTATTTGTCTTTTATAAAGAACTCTCCATTTTCCAAGCCAGTGTTGCCATGTTGAGTTTTTCCTCCAATATCTCTTACGTAATTCAATGTAAAATTTTAAAATTTTATGCCTAATTTGGTAACAATGCTGCTAGCTCCTCAACATTTTCCTCCTTAGAAAAGAGAGAGTAAAAATGTTCCTCTAAACCGAATTATTTTCTCCCGCGAAGAAGACATATTGATTAGGACCTCACATGTGGCTGTAAAAATAGATTTATCAAATATTCTTACGTTTTGACGCAAAAGCGTAAGAGCATACATCTAGTATGGTCATACAGCTCGATAACGAACTTTGTTTTTTTCGATTATTGTTATATCAACGAGCTTTGATTATAGAGGGTTAGCCAAAATTCCGTCAACCCCTACACTGAAAAAAAAGATTATTGGAAGCATGGCGATATATGTGAACCTATGTAAGGGATGGTGCAATGGGTCTGTTGCAAAATTTTGCTGCAACGATTAAGAGTATTTCGTCTAATGTAAAATCGCCTGAAAAGTCCATTGGTGGCATCAGAAAGTCATCAAATGCAATCATAAACTCACAAGAAGCGTTTAATGAAATTCAAGATGGTGGATAAATATCGAGCAATCTGTATGCATGCACCGTGAATATCCAAGGATGGCCAACTTTGACAACCTTACTCTGGAGGTAGAGTTTATGTGTTTGTGTACGTTGTGGTTGGTTGTGATCGATATTTTGAGGTTGGCCATCCTTGGATGTTCGTGGTGCATGCATACAAATTGCTCGATATTTCTCCGCCATCTTGGATTTCATTAAACGCCTCTTGTGAGTTTAATATTGTATTTTATGACTTTCTGATGCCACCAATGGACTTTCCAGGCGATTTTACATTAGATTAAACACTCTTCATCGTTGTAGCAAAAGTTTGCAACAGACCCATTACCCAGATTGTACCATAATTCTTGGAGATTTTAAGGAAACTCTAGTTCTATAACCATATTCTAGTATTAACACCAAAATTTTCTGGTCAAAATACTGGACTTTGAGTGGTTCATATATCGTTGTGCTTCTGGTAATATATTACTAGAATTTGATAATTATTTTTTTCAAGGTGAATAAATTTTGAAAAAAATTAATTTTGTAAACTGGCAACGTTGCAGTTTGCTCATGTAAACCCACGAAAAATATCGAAGTATTTAGGGAACCTCGACGACTACCGAATTCGACCTTTTCTTTAAGATCAAATGGAGCAAATGCTACGTTGCCAGATAGCGCACGCTTCACCGATGATCTTAAAACCGATCTTTCCCATGAGCGGAAGGATACAAAAGAGCACTTGAGACTTTATCAAAAAGTAAATAAAGGCGGTATGTACCTTCTCCGGGTACTTAATTTTAATGGACAACTATCGCGTCGCGAGCGCCACATCAAAGTGAAATCAGCTCTTAAGACGAGAGGCCTTACGATATAATTTATTATTTGATTCTCGAGACAAAACCTCTACTCGGCCGAGTCCCTCGCCGCCATCCCCAACCCCTCCCCCTCCCCCCTCACCTCCCCACCCCCGCGTCGACCAGCGTCTGTCTCGGCGCAGGCATCGCGCGACGTTCAAAGGATCCGAGTATAAAAACATCAAACTTTGCGTGGCGGAACGTGCCTATTCACTTAAAATTCGGTCGATAAAATCCGAATCGCGCTACTTCATAGTTTACTGTTCTTAATAAAAGTTATATACCTATATTGCGCTTTATTCCTGCGCTGAGGATGAGTCACGTGACACACGACCCAACGACTCAAACCAGAGCTGCCATTTTTGTGTGTATAATTATATATACACATTTCCCATTTGTATCAATGTAAACAATTTTTCAAATTTCCCGCCAAATTTGGCAACGATGGCGCGAACGTCGAACGATAGAGGCGATGCGAGATGGAGTTCGACAAACTTTCGAACCTCGAAAATGCGACTTGCCGAGAGAATCTAATTTCAAAATTTCTGATAGGCTAAAAGTTACGATATGGAATAATATATTAAACAAATTTGTAGGGACAGGCCCTGCGGGCGGGCCGATCATTTATGTATGTACTATGACTTTCAAAGGGAGGAGCTGGGTCAAAATTTTATTCTTTTAAATCTTGTCAATCTTTAGACAATTTTGCGGCTTTAGAGTGTTTAAGGAATCATAGGACGCGTCTGTAAAAGAACATCAAAAATTGAAAATTTCATTCGAAATAATGGAAAAATTTAACTGTAAGAGTTTTGACTAGGGTACTTTCTTTTGAAAGTCATACTACTATCGACGAATTCAAGATTGTCGCGAGATTTTTATACATAGTGAGTTTGATCTGCTACGGCTTTCCCGACCCAACCGCACTGGCCTCTCCCCTGCAAGGTGTGAGGAGTATGAAGGGTGGCCGAACCGGAACCTTGAAGGCGAAACTTAGCTCGTGAAAATCTCGCGGCAATATTTAATTCGTCGATAGTACATACTTTTCCCTTACAACCGATCGTTCAGACTGTGTATGAGAGATGGGATGGGTGGATACAGGAATCGGTCTTTCTCTCTCTCATTCCATTTAAACACATGTGTTAGAGAAGGATAGTAAAGGGGGCCATCACGTGACTTCTCCCTCTTCCCGGTCCTTTTTAATATACGCTCGTTCAAATCAGGGCTTTGAACTGGCAACAATTTCGGTTCGGTTCACGGTTTGAAACCTGCAAATAAAATCGCGGTTCGGTTCGAGTTCACGGAGACAATATGGCTTCACACACAGTGGGAACGCACTTTTTCCCCAGTTTTTTCTCCCTCTCCATCCCCTCGCATTCTTTCGCATCACTCGCGCTCTAATTTCTCTTCTTGCCTTCAACCTCTGCCTCCTTCCTGTCAATCCACCCTTATTTTTTTATGCACCCACGATTACAATTCTACTTTTACTCCCCCCTCCCTCTCTCTCTCTCTCTCTCTCTCTCTCTCTCTCTCCTCTCTCTCTCTCTCTCTCTCTCTCTCTCTCTCTCTCTCTCTCTCTCTCCGTCCCTCCATCCCTCCATATCTTTTTCTTCCTCTCTCTCTCATTTCCCTCATTCACGATTACTCCCCATTCTCCGGAGAAATATTTTCGCCCGCTTAGGAAGCAGCAGTTCCGCTGAAACGTTTAATTAAGTAACTGAATTCTTTTGAAAAAGTCTTTGACAGATACATTTTTTCCCCTTTATCGAGTTTGAACCCGCGTGACTTATTATTGTCTCCGTGTTCTCGTTGAACTTTTGTAGAATTGATAAAAAAGAAAGCGGCTTGCTCAGTTTGTCCTTTATAACCCCCCCCCCCCCCCGCACCACCCCTATTTCAACCCGCGGAAAAAAATCAGAATCGAAAACCGCCTCGTATTTCTTATATTTACTGTATGTTTCAATGGGAAGTTATCGACAGATCGCACTGCTCGAGACATCTTCAACCCGTTGACCATTAAGGTCACGCTTATGTATATTTGTTGTTGCTATGTTTTTCGCAATTTGTGAGTTTATCAATACATTTTCGTATATTTTGATGCTGCCAATGTCATTTGTATGGCTTTTTGCATACGAAGTGATACTTTAAATCGCTCTCGCCGAAGTGTGCAACAGACCCATTAAAGTGTTCAAAAGCCTCACAATACATGGCTTACAAAAATAATCAAATCAGTAAGTAATCGTCGTTTCAACCGGAGGAATATTTGAAACTTTCGGAATCATTCTCCTACTTTTAATAGTCTTAATTTCTGAAAATTTTGCGACACTTTCCTCAAAGTTGACAATATTTCCGCAAATATTGCCGATGCAATAGAACAAAATCTGGGAAATAGTACAAAGCTTTTTTTTCCGTGTATTGAAAAGTCCTGTTGCGATGGAGCTATCCATAACGCCTCCTCCATACCACATTTACCGAAGAAAAAAAGAATATGAATATTTTTAGCTCCGGTGATGAAAAAAATAGCTCATATCTGATCTAAACTGCGCAGTGGACACAAAAAGTTTTGCTGTGACACGCCTCAGCTACGTAGATTAGGAGCTGGGGCATACTTAAGGCTATATCCGTAAAAAGGGTCCATAAAACATGAGGTATGCTCTTCCGGAGCAGTCTTAATGTAGGTCATAATGCAGATTCTTTAGGAATAGCACACCTGATGTTGATTTAGAGGCTGATTTGATTTTGTGCATCGCTTCATAAGCATGTCTTCCGTAGGTATGAGCTTTGTAAGTTCACGCCCCACCAAAGCGGAACGAATGTGATAAACGAATCGGAACGGAACGGATGAGAAGGAATCGGCATGAGAGAGCGACAGCGGTGGAGAGGAACTTTGTGGAATGGAACGCAGGAATCGAAACGAAAAGTAGAGTGACTGTGGTCTAATCTGTAAACGTTGTGAAGTTATCAGTTTGTTGGTTCGTTTTTCCCCAATCACCGCACACTGATTGTGTGCATCGGACTTAACGGGACAATCGGAAGAGTAAACATAGAATAATAAGATTACTTCGTAATCAGTAGCGGCTCGTGCAATTTGGCAACCATGCACATTTTCCATTTAATCCTATGCAAAAGTATCGATATCTTGGGGGTGCCATTGCACCTCCTGAAGATCGATTGTTTTACACAGGTTTAAACGGAGAGAAGACGTTGTTGCCAGATTGCACGCGCCGCCACTGTTCGTAATAGAAGCGTAAGTGCAATGGGATATGAGTCATTATTTTGTAACGGGTGGGACATTCAGACGACTTTGAAGTAATTTTTTTTCAACTGTTTAATCGTTTAAATGAAAAAACTATCCCACCAACAGAAATGTCTTAACTTCTAGGTAGTAAAAGGATTTTCAAAATTTAAAAAAAGTTTCTCCAAAGCTGAGAAAAGAGGAAAATATGGGTGTAACGGGTGTAACGGGTGGGACAGAAAATATGGACAAGGTTTTGAAATCACTTCAGAAAAAGTTGAAACTCTGTGAGTTTTGAAGAGATAAAAATTTGGAAAAAATATATGTTAAAGGTGAGGGTATAAGCTTCGATCCTACATAAAGTTTTTTTTTATTTACTGACTTTTTTTTTCTCCAAAAAAAAATTAAAAAGTAGCGTAACGGGTGGGACGCGTGTGATTTTATCATTGAAAATACACATCAAACCTGCTGTAACATCAACACGTTTGACCTTATTAGATTTAGATAATATTTTCGTCTCTGGTTGCATTTTAATGCAAAACAAGATAGCTAGGCACTGATTTTCAAATGTCATGCTCACTTTACTGTAGAATTACCCACACAGCGATTGACAAAAGTGTGACATTATGGGCAATCTGATTCTAGTGTGTTTGCCTCACTTTGTTTAACCTCAAATCATATAGCGATTGACAAAAGTGTGACATTATGGGCAATCTGATTCTAGTGTGTTTGCCTCACTTTGTTTAACCTCAAATCATATAGCGATTGACAAAAGTGTGACATTATGTTTGCCTCACTTTCTTTAACCTCAAATCAAAATGGGTAGCTAATCCAGAGGAAATTGTTCTTAAACGAAAGTGCAAGTGTTTTATAGCGACTTTCAGGACATAGCATTTCAATACAACTATATCCAAGTAAGATAATTTGGCTTGTTTTTGATTACGAGTCAGTTTCTTTATCGTGCAAATCCTTCTAGACGAAACAGTTATTTCGATGTCTGTGTCCAGACATATTCACTCTCAAACACTTGCACTTTCGTTTATAACCAATTTCAAATGTGTTTGTCTCAATTTTTTTTTTTTTTTTTATTTAAAGGTTAAAAATAAGGAGGCAAACAAATCGATGAGCCTGTGTGAAAAACGTCCGTAAGAGATTTTGATCGTGGCTGCCTTCGTGTTCTGCCTCAACATAAAGTCCCACAAATCCACTTAATCGCTATAGCTCGTTGGGTAAAAATTACCCCTCTACTTTTTCGAGTGTATTCGTATTATATAAGTACAAGCAAACGCAAAAATTTTGACAGTCACAAGAATGCGGGCGGAGCACAGAGGTTAGAGTTGATCACACGAGGCGAGGAATTGCCTTTCATCTCGAATTCTTGGCTGCAACACTTTTTCGTTTGATAGTATACTTAAAGCTTAAAGGCATAAGGCGGAACTTCGTTAATTTGCACCCAAGGGAAAATGTTTAATTTGAGGGTTTGCACCATGACTTCAACCACTTCGATCTGTTGCATGGGATTATGGTGAATCTTCAGTGTTCAGTGCCGATTTCTGCCACCAGAGTGGTACTATTCGATTAAAGTCGAATTACAGGCCGAAAGTAATTTATTTTTAAGAAAACGGAGTGTCAGTTACTAGATAATCATCTGAGGAGTGTCTCTGCAAAAAAAAAAATATCGTCAATAACTTCCAAAATAAGGCTGAAAGTACCAAAAAATGAAAGATCGCATTTCGATACAAGAATCGATTTGCGATATTTCGTTGTTTGGTACTTTCAGCCTTATTTTTGAAGTTATTGACGAGCTTTTTGCAGAGACACTCTTCAGATGATTATCTAGTAACTGACACTCCGTTTCCTTAAAAATAAATTACTTTCAGCCTGTAATTTGACTTTAATCGAACGGTAGCACTCTGGTGGCAGAAATCGGCACTAAACGCTAAAGAATAACCTTGAATGTAACGTTGCCAACTAGTAATGCGGGTTGACCCAATGTGCGCCGCGCTATATTTGTCTCGGGCGCATCTTTTAAGCCATCTTTTCCTCACCGCACCTCCTTGACGACCGACGTTCCTCGGTCCTTGTTTCTTGTTTCCTTGTTCCTTTTGTCAGCCTCTTCAAGATCTAGACTTGATTCCTTGATTCCTTGATAACAACTTGATACTTTAGCATGACCCTGGTGCGCATCGATGCATCACAATGTAACGTATAAAATTTATGTGCATCGAAAATTAGGGCGTTCTCACTCTTCATATAGTTAAATCGCTCGGATTCGCTACTTGATTTTGACAGCTTTTTACTTCGAGAGCACAAGGGAAGTATGAAATAGGAAGGAGAGAGAGAGAGGAGAGAGAGAGAGGAGAGAGAGAGAGAGAGAGAGAGAGAGAGAGAGAGAGAGAGAGGGGATAGAAAAGTATAGAAGGAGAGAGAGAGAGAGATAAAGAGAGTAAGAGAAAGAGAGAGGGAGAGAGAGAGTGAGAGAAAGACAATTGATTTGGTTTTACTTTATTTGATTATATTTAGCTTGGCTCAACAGGACTTGCAGTAGTCCTTTCTACCCTAGAGCCAGGATAATTAAATATATACAATTAAACAAATAAATAATATACAAAAATAATCTTATGGATATAAAAAAACAATCGAAAAGACAAAACAAAAACAAATTAATAAAATAATAAATAAACAAGTAGATGAGTAGATAAATGATTAAATCAGAACACAGAGAAAAGAGAGAATGGGCGAAGAGAGCGAAAAAGACAAACGCCACTTGTGACGTTTTCTCTCTTTTTCCATTTGATCTAATGTGTTAGAAAAGGATGGGTATTGTGATTGAAGTCCATTTAACTTTGTCCCACCTTCATCCTTTTCTAACCTATATGTTTGAATGGGCGAAGAGAGAGAAAAAACAAATTCCTACGACTATCCCACAAACTGCGCCAATCTAGGTAAATGTGCAAATCCTCCGTTGCTCATATGCTATAGCTAGACATCCATCGTTCTCTTTCTTTATACGCATTTGATCCAATGTGTTAGAAAAGGATAGGTATAGTGATTGAAGTCCATTTAATAGTCCAACCTTCCTTCCATCCTTTTCTAAAAAACGGGATGTCTTTAAACGGTCTAAGAGAGAGAGAGAGAGAGAAGAGAGATGAGAGAGAGAGAGAGAGAGAGAGAGAGAGAGAGAGAGAGAGAGAGAGAGAGGAGAGAGAGGGAGAGAGAGAGAGCGAGAGATAGAGGAGAGAGAGAGAGAGAGAGAGAGAGAGAGAGAGAGAGAGAGAGAGAGAGCTGAGAGAGAGAGAGAGAGAGAGCGAGAGAGAGAGAGAGGAGAGGAGAGGAGAGAGAGAGAGAGAGAAAGAGGGAGAAAGAGAGAATGAGAGAGAAAAAAAGATATTTAAAGAGTAAGAGAGAGAGAGAGAGAGAGAGAGAGAGAGAGAGAGAGAGAGAAAGAGAAACGCCACTTAATAACGTTCTCTCTCTTTACCCGCATTTGATCTGATCTGTTAGAGAAGGATAGGTATAGGGAATTGAAGTCCCTTTAATTGCCCCACCTTCCATCCTTTTCTAACACATGTGTTTAAACGGGCGGAGAGAGATAGAAAGACGCGAATTCCCGTCTGCGGCTATCCCATATGGCAACAAAGCGTGTTCCCGCGCTCGTATCGCTCGCCGGAATAACAAATCGGTAAAGCGAAATAATGTGAAACGCGCAACAACCTAATCGGAGTGAATCCGTTTACCTCATCCCCCCCACCTCATCCCCCCCACCTCATCCCCCCCACCTCATCCCCCCACCTCATCCCCCACCTTATCCCCCCTACCTCATCCCCCACCTCCTCCTCCCCCCCACTAACTTCACCCACCCCCTCCCTACTTCTTTCCTCACCCTGATCGCTTTACCTCGCGGCCTCTTAAACTTGCTTACTCGCGTACAAAGCTCCGCGACTGAATACACCCCCCTTACCCCCACCCACAGCCCCCTCCCGCTCAACCTCCCCCGCTGCGCCGTCACACAATGAATCAAATCAATGGGGAAAAATCGGACATAGCGTGGCGACCTAAAATGCGTTTATCTTTGTGAATACGCAATTTAGAAGTTTTGAAAGTGGTTTCGTTGGGATCACTGTAAAATTTCCTTAAAGAATCACCCCTTACATTTAGTTTTTGAGGGTAAAAACATTCAAATTTGCATTTTTTAGCAGTGTTGCCGTTTGTGAGCATTTAACCCTCTAAGGCAAACCTGCCGTTTTGCGTAGAATTAATCGCATTTTTCAATTCACCGATGATACCATCGATTGAGAAAAGATTACACAGTTAAATTCAATGTAATGAATGAAATGTGTTGTACCCCGAGATATTTACGTAATATGTGGGATTTTTGGCGCACACACCCAACAAAAAAAATTGAGAAATGATAAAAATACTTAATTCAGATAATGTTAAAAGAATGTATGTATTCGGGGAAAAACAACTTAAATGCCGAGTTTTCGGGTGGCAAAAAAACACACAAAAAAATACACACAAAAAAAATTGTCCGCAAACAAAGGAACACACAAACAAACAAAAAATGAAATAACGAATGGATCTTAGGTAGGTATTCAGGACAACGGAGATTTTTGGAACGCACAAAAAAATTAAAAATTACGAAAATAGACACCTAACCCAAAGTGTGGGGACTCTATATAGCTATGGTAACCCGTTGACACGGGGTTCACCGTTCCGTCAAAAATGAGAAATAGAAGTGCCGAATTCGGGGGCTGCCCTCCCTTATATTACCTCGGGCCCCAGGACGCCAATGGCTGTCGACGCTCCTGCGTTAGCACTAAAGTTAACAATGTTAACTTCATGTTCCCACGCAGAAGAGTCGACGAGCCCCTGAGATGGAAACAAAAAAAGATCGTAAAAATCTTTGATGACCAAAAATCGAGGGGTGCGAGTGACGTTTCTGCAAAGATGCACCAAATTCGACCGACTTGTGCATCTTTCCAGCTCTCAACTCGCCTCCGGGTTCCTGGCAACCAAAAATTAATATTTTAACCGTCCAGCCCGAGGAGATGGTTAATTTAAGGTGGCCCCCGAATTCTGGCGCAAAGGGAAAAGGGAAAAAAAATTGAATTTTTTTTTCCATTTACCACAAATGCACGAAAATACTCTGATATGTAGTCTTTTCTCAATCGGCCAAAACTCCGTTAATCAAATAAAATATCCGCAAGTTTTTTAAAGGCATATCACCAAATCCACCGGTTGAGAAAAGATTCCAGATGCGAACATTTTCGTGCATTACAAGTCTTACACTGGACTGGACTGTGTATTCTTTTCTCAACCGGTGGAATTATCGGTGAATAGAAACATGTCATTGATTATACGCAAAACGGCAGCTCTGCTCTAAGGGCCGAGTTATTTCAAAAGGACGCCACTCTTCCGTTTTTAAAGGGAAGGTAGTTAACTGTTCGTACTTGGGGGAGTTGAAACTGCCTACACGATACATTGAAGGCACCCGAAGACATCTTATCTTGTACATACGTGTTTTCATGAATAATTGCGTTTATCTGGAATAAAGACAGAAACAATGTGAAGTAGGCTAGAGAAAAAAAAAACAAACTCGGGCTTGACCCTCAAAGGGTGAGTGGTATTTTTTCAATTCACCGATGATTCGTAAAGAAGGAGCTTATTGAGATAGAGAAACCCAATGTAAAAGGCGGTATAATCACCGCCATGACGGTCTCGCGTTTGAAAGCATGCAATAAGTTTAGGAGTGGATTTTGTGATTTTGTAGTGCTATTTACGTCATTTTACCCCCATGATCAAATATTAATAAGCCCGTAGCAATAGTTTGCAACAGCTCCATTGGTACCAGTCATTAGTTGATTATTAGTTTGGGTACCTCATTTTTTGGGTATGTACATGTACAACCAATTAATGTGATCGCGCAAATTTCACTGTAATTAGGTCGGGCGATTCGATTCTTTTTTCTCAGTAATCAACCGGTGGAATCATCGGTGAATGGGGCTCTTGCAAACTTTTGCAATAGGGGATTGACGAGTTGATTCTTGCATAAAAACCTGTAAAAATGACGATGGGTACTCTAAAAAATCACGAAATTCACTCTCGGAATCGGGCTGGATACACGGGAATAAATTGTCATTATATTTATTTGATTTTGTTAGCGAAAATTGAAGTTTTTAATTTTTCCACACCAACTAAATTTTTGGAGAAGAGATCACGTCGAGGTCACCAAAATCTGGATACATGGGAATAAATGAACACATGAGCAAAAAGTATGAAAAGAATCGAAAAAATACCTGGAATGTAATGAATCA
Source organism: Trialeurodes vaporariorum (assembly GCA_011764245.1). Classification (NCBI taxonomy): domain Eukaryota; kingdom Metazoa; phylum Arthropoda; class Insecta; order Hemiptera; family Aleyrodidae; genus Trialeurodes; species Trialeurodes vaporariorum. The sequence goes on from VMOF01000379.1 coordinate 46,264,436, forward strand.
CAGAGAGGAGAAAAAGACTTGACTCTTCTAAGTTTATTCATAGAACTGCCATAGTATCTGTTAACAGGGCTCAATGGCGGAGAGACGCAGGTATCACGGGAAATTCCTATCTAAATTGAGACATATCTCTGTGTTTCCGTAGAGAATGTGACATAATATTTTGATTTATTTTTTATTCAACAGTACTATTACATTACTTAGTACTAAACTTACACCTACAATACATTTGAGTATATCTATGTGCTATTTATAACTAAAGGGGTGTCTCCACCTGCGAATGTAAAAGCGCGAATAAACTGATTGAGCCAATGAGCTGCCTTGAAGTCGATAGGTCGAGTCCGATGTATCGACAACGAAGAAGCCCATTGGCTCAAGCGGTCAATTCGCGCTTTTAAATTCGCAGGTGGAGACACCCCTTTACACTTAATTTTAATTTTTAACTTTTCCTGCTAGTCCAGTAACAGAATATCTTTGCTGGAATAGCAAGTAACACAAAATAAATATAGTTCTACTCCCGTTGGGTGTAGACTGTGTCTGATCCATTAAATGCAACAAACAAAAATAAAGATAAATTAATAATAAAATAAAATAAAATAATAAGTGAAAAAAGTAAGACAAATAAATGAATAAAGAAACATAAATAGATAAATAAATAAATAAATAAATAAATAAATAAATAAATAAATAAATAAATAAATAAATAAATAAATAAATAAATAAATAAATAAATAAATAAATAAATAAATAAATAAATAAATAAATAAATAAATAAATAAATAAATAAATAAATAAATAAATAAATAAATAAATAAATAAATAAATAAATAAATAAATAAATAAATAAATAAATAAATAAATAAATAAATAAATAAATAAATAAATAAATAAATAAATAAATAAATAAATAAATAAATAAATAAATAAATAAATAAATAAATAAATAAATAAATAAATAAATAAATAAATAAATAAATAAATAAATAAATAAATAAATAAATGTGACATAATATACAGGAATCTCCATTACCATCTTGCCGTTTTAGTAGTTATGTGAGTTCATTACTAAATTTTAGACTTCCTCAGAGTGATTTTCGTGATTTTCGCTGGTCGTTACATAAGATTGGACTATTTACTTGCTTATAGCAAAAGTTTGCAAGAGCCCCATTGTAAAAATGCCATTAAATGTACCCGGAACGGCAGCTCTGATTTTTAGTCATATTTTCCTCCCGACTCCTCTCATTGACTCGCTCCACAGTGCGCCGCGCCGTTAGGCCCTTGTGCTCTACAGCACTATCTGTATTGAAGCCCGCATTAACCCCCTCCACCCGTCCCTCGACAATCCCTGGCCCATCTCACACCACCAAAATCGCTCTCCTGGCTGACGCGCGCGCCGCACGTAGGAGTATTTACCCCCAAAAACCTGGCCAAAAATATTTGCGTGTTCTTGAATGTTTGAAAATCGATTTTGGTTAATTTTCCAATTTAAACTCAAAACTCTTATTGCACAGTTTATGGTTGGAAAAGGCGTAAAAAATTAAGAATTTTGGCTCAAACCAAAGGTCGATAGCTCATTTTTTTGCCGAGTTATTGACGCTTATTTCATAAAAAAGGCTTGACTTCAACATATTTTTTTTAAAAAAAGGGGCAATTTCTTGCAATTTTTGACTGTTGGAGCAGTTGGCTAAAAGGGTCTACGCTAACCATCTTGTTTTGGTTGTGCCCGGTTTTGCCCGGAATGTATTCAAAATTGCCTTTTTTTTAAAAAGATAGAGCCTAAAATTAGAGATTTTTTTCATGTCCATTTTAAATTTGATGTAAAAGGGTCGAAAATGCACGGAAAAAGAAATTGTTGCCACCAAAATGAAGCACATACCATCTAAAACAATGTCCATAATCGCTGAAATGTTTGGAAGCCCCAACGCTTGTCCTCGATGGAAAATGTTAACTGATTATTAACAGCGCTTCGAGCAGTGAACAACCGCAGGTGCGCCGAGCGCTCAGTTCCATGTTGTTCCCTAAACAGTAGATAAACAAAGATGTTCCGACTCATCTATTACGCAATAGAGCGGTTACTTACCTCTCAAAAACCATCAATAGTTTGTTTTTTGGACGACTTTTCAATTTTCCGTTTTTGGCCAGGTTTTCGGGTCAAATACTCCTACGTGCGCCGGTTCTCCAAACTTCGACTCTTGTTTTTTTTTTTTCAGACGATTATGTGTACAGTATACACTTCAGAAGTATTGTTTAATTACATGCAAAGCTCAAATTCTGCGAAATACTTTTTAATCTAGTTAGATACACTCTCGATCAAAGAGGAACTTCCGCGAACAATAAGGGATCGTTTCGCCGGCTCAACGCTTAGAAGTTTTATTTTGCCGTTCTTGAGCTAATTTTTTGAATTGCATTATTGCTTGTGTATCGATGAATTGATTTATCTCTCCAATTTAAATCCATGTAAAAGAATAGATTTCCTGGGTAGTTTAATTGAATGGGTCTGTTGCGTACTTTTGCTGCATCAATATAACTCCTTGTTTCTAATGTAAAATTCTGCGAAACTAACGATGCGCACATTAAAAACTTTCAAAATCCACTCATTAACTCAGAGAATACCTTCCATTTCAAACAACCCGCGCTACACTAGACACTATATCACCGACTTACAACTACATAGATGGAACCATCTCGTTTATGTAAACATGAACAGAACTTACAAACATTGGAATTTTCGTTTAGATGCATATACATTTCTTTTATTATTTTGTAATCTTTGATAAACCGAAAAGACCAGCGAGCTGATCGGGGACTTGATAGTTAAACAGATCGATAAAACTTAATACAAGTGACACGATTGGGTGGGAGACCGATGTGGGGTGGAAGTCTTTTGAAAACCATTGTTCAGTCGCTCGTTATGTAAAGGTGTCTACGGAGCATCCTTTACTTACCAACCGACTGAACAATGGTTTTTGAAAAAGATCCACTCTGAATCGATCTCTCACCCAATCGTGTCACTTGTTTTCAGTCTTATCGATATGTTTAGCTATGAAGTCCCCGATCAGCTCCCAGACAGCAAATGCAGCTTATATTTCACGTATTAAAAAAGAAATTCCATCATTTTGTAGTTACGATGTTGTATTACTTATGCACGGTGGTTCCGTCTATGTAGTAGTATACCGATGCAAATAGTGTCTAGTGTAGCGCGGGCTGTTTGAAATTGAAGTGATTGCCTGAGTTAATGAGTAGATATTGAACGTTTTTAATGTGCACATCGTTATTTTCGTCGAATTTTGCATAAGAATCAAGGTTCTGTATTGTTGTAGCAAAAGTATGCAACAGACCCATTTCCGAATAATCGATTTTTTTTTTTTTTTATTGGTTCGAATGGGACGTTTGGCGAAAATGGGTCGCGGCCGGCTCAACGCTTGGATGTTTCATTTTGTCGTTCTTAAATTACTTTTTTGATTATAGTTTTATTGCTCAAGAATCGTTGAATTAGTTTATCTCATCCATTTAAATCCATGCAAAAGAATTGATACCTGGATGCGGTTTAATTGAACTTCCGAATGATCGATATTTTTGTATAAGTTCATCGAAAAGGGGCCGTGGCCAGCTCTACGCTTGGAAGACGTATTTTGCCGTTCTTGAATTATTTTTTTTTTTTTTTTTTTTTTTTTTTTTTTTTTTTTTTTTTTTTAATTATTAGCATTATTGCTTGAGGCCCTTGTCTGCGATGTAGGTATCTTGGTGATGCAGCTTTACAGACGTACCGATTATGAAATTGCATAACCGTTGAAATGAAGGAGTCACGGAATGTCTTCACCCTTCCATTCCTAGTTGTTTCGAAAACATGTGAGTTCAATTGAACCTTCAAATAATTAATCATTTTGTTTTGGTTAAAGTAGGGGAGGAGAGGACCATAGTTGATTTTTTACGAGCCCTTACACCGCACTGCACTGATTCATACATTTTTCATAGTGAATATTTAGCAGATCAAGACGTTCAGAATGTGTTTCATTTTAGGGTTAATAATTTAGATTGACGAATCAAATTCTGATTTGCATCACCCCACCCCCCTTTAACCCAACTCTCGCAAGAATCATTTATGGGGTGGTATATTATTGGTTTAACGGAAGAAAAGGTGTACTAATTAGGTGTTCGAATGCGTTTACTTATTAGTGAGCTATTTACCCAGGTTTAATGTCTAGCAGCCCGCGTAGCTCGTAAACTTTGTAAATTACCTGTTAATTGCCAATATGCTTTGCACTACTTTGCAGTTCAAACAAAAGCTATTGGTATATTAGTCATCAAAGAAATTCGTTGGAAAACTCCTGGAACCTGCAGATTTTCTGAGAAAATCGGGATCTTTTAATGATTCTAATCACTCTCTTCCGCAAACATTACCTGTGCAAAATCACACGAAGGTCTATTCAGGACACGTGCACTGAAAATCCAGGAAATACTTGTTATTCTGTGTCACAGAATCTGTGAACTTCGCCTTTTTGTTATAAGATAAAGGTCACCGGTCGTCAAAGAGAATGCCGATTCTTTGATAGATTCCTCGAACCCTATTTTCAGAGGAAAACCCAATATTGATTTTAACGCTAATTACCCTCTTCTTCGAACAGCACCTGCTCACTGCACCTGTTCGGTGCAGTTGTTTTTCCGTTCAGACAAGATTATTATTGATCGTTGAAGAAATGCCGACTCTTTGATTGTGTCACAGAAAAACTTTATATTTGTTTAAATGACGCTAATCACCTCACCCTCCTACGAGCTATATACGACAACACCTGTATTATTATATATGGTCTCTTGCACCTGCGCTGAAGGTCACAATGTGAGACAAGGCATTAAGCAGATAATAGTTAATAGGGCATTCGTTTGTTCTATTGTTATTCTTTATTTTGGAAGGTAGATCGTCCATTGTGCCTAATATTATGAAAGTTATTATTTCAATATGTTGTTATTTTGTTATTTTTTTTTTCTTATTTTGTTGTAATTTCTATTCGTTTTAACAAATGCTACAGTGGCGGCTCGTATGCTATTTGGCAACCATGCCTTTTTGCCTTTTAGACTGAAGCAAATGTATCGATTTTTTAGGGATTCAGTGAATCTCCTGAAGATCGATTGTTTAACATAAGTTTAAATGGAAACAAGCCATTATTGCTACATTATGCACAAACCACCAATGAAATGCTGGTAGTCAAAGATATGCCTATTCTTTTAATCGATGTCTTGAAAAATAACGGTTTTTTTTTTTTTAATTTTGTTCTATCCCCCTCCCAAATATACAGAATACGTACTATGACCTTCAAAAAAAGTACCCGGGTTGAAATGTGTACTCTTTTAAATCTTTGAATCTTTTCGTTGTTGGTCTCGTTCCCATTTCAATTCTTTGTTTGTATTCATATCAATAAAATCATTGTAATAAAATGGGTGAACTTAGGGGAAAGTTGGAATATTTAAAATATAGCTGTTTGAATTTAGATTGAAATTTGCTAAAACATTCTGTAATCATGCTGTAAAATTAACTCCTTTTGGAGGAGGAGGTCTGAAGGTCTCCCCCAGAATCCAACCTTCAACCTTCGTCGGTGTTGGGTATCTTCCAGAATATTAAAGGAGGTCTGGGGGCCCTCCATATTAAGTTTGTGTGAGAAAGTTTTCGTGGGGTATTCCCTCCATTTTATTTTTTCTTAAATTTTCAACCGTTCGAAAGATGAGAGAGGAGGGCGGACTTTTGTCGCACCCTGTATACTGTATACTATATTATATTATTGTCTCTGACGTAAGTACCTTCAAAATTAGTAGTTTGTAGATGAGAGAGGAGGGCGGACTTTTGTTCCACCCTGTATAGTGTATACTGTATTATATTATTGTCTCTGACGTAAGTACCTTCAAAATTAGTAGTTTGCACGGCTCTTTATTTAGGAACATCAATCGACAGCCGCACTAGTGCTTCAAACTGCATGTACTCAAATCTGCGGAAACGGACGTCCGACTGTACTTTACGCAGTAAAAACTTTGAAGCTTTGCTCAAATATTTAGCCGTAAAATGTGTCCGCCGTAATTTTCTCGGTATTTAACCTATAAAAATCAACCACATTAAAAGCGGAACATGTTGATAGTGCGAAACTGACCCAGTGAAGCGGCGACCCACCACCTCCGTTTTCTGTTAGGAAACCAAACGATACATCGAACCGATAAATCATAAATATGACGTCACCATATAAATCAGTCTATTATGACGTGCTACAAACAATGCTGCGTTCTCCGGACGGACGCGCCTTCACGGTTCAGTCGATTAGAAACGAAACGAAACGAAAACGCAGCGCGCGAGAAGTCAAGTCAGCTGTGTTGAGTTATGGCCGGAGCCTTATGTTTACGCGAACGGAAAAGCAAAGGGGAATAGAGGATAAGAGGCGGTGGGGAAAGAAGAGGAAAAAAGGGGAAGGGAGGGAGAGGAGACTTGGGAAGAATTATCATCACGTGACATTATTTTCTTAACCGCTCTCCTACTCGCGGAGAAAAATTTCTGATTGAAATTGTGGAACGTAGGTAGAAAGAAATTGGGGTAAAAAGAAATTACCTTGAAAATAAAAAGAATTCTTACTGATTCAACCAGAATTCTTATTGATACAACGATTCTGTCTTGTGATTCTTCTGAATAATTAGAACGTTCAATTGGACCAATAGTTCTGGTTGAATCAATTAGAATTTTTATTATTTTAAAAGGAATTTCTTTTTACCCCAATTTCATCCTACGTTCCGTAATTTCAATCAGAAGTTTTTTCTCCGTGCTGTTGTTCCTCCAATCTTCCTGCACCTCAAGGCTGCCGCTTTGCGTATAATCAGTGACATTCTTCAAATCACCGATGAAGAAAACCATGTTTTTTTTTTTTTTTTTTTTTTTTTTTTTTTTTTTTTTTTACAGAGATTTCCGGTATGACTTGAATTTACGCGAATTTCAGTTTACGCGATAGTCTTTGGAAAAAGTAGAATCAGACGCATTGGCGGATCCAGGAAAATGTCCTTCTGTTTCTTTGGCGATTTAATATATTTAAATGCATGTATTAGAAAATGATAAAGGAGGAGGCGAAAATCACGTGACTGCCTAGTATCTGTCCTTTTCTATCACACACGATCTAATGGGAGAACAGAGAGAAAGATATAGAACCCTGAATCCGCCGATGGTTCGACTGCGCGTATAGGTACTATGGCACTGCGCTTATAGGTACTATAGCACTGCGCGTATAGGTACTATAGCAGGGGCAATGATACCTAGTCAGTAGAGTGTGCAATACGCAACGCACGTAATACATAAATGGTGAATGGTATATTGTGCGTTGCTAAATGCATACCCTGGCCAGCTGGGGCGTGCCGGGGGAGGGGACATGTGGGTACCCCTGGCCACGCGGGCCGTTTCACTCCCGGCATCTTATGACTCGTTACCATGGGCAAAAATGTGATGTCACAGAAACCCCCCGAGTGACCCCTCTATCGATTCAGCTTGGCAAACGGAGTCGATCGCCCTCAAGGGTTTTCATATCTTTTGCATCTCGGACCGTTTCACTCCTGGCATCTCATGACTCTTCAACATGGGCAAAAAGGTGATGAACAGTGATATCATAGTGATTTAATTGTGTTATATTGGACAACCTTAGTAAAAATTTTTTGATGACGGTCATTAAAAACACTGAGAAATGGAACACTGACCGGTCAACAAATTTGATGGTTGCCATCAAAATTTTTGTTGGCGACCAACAAATTTGTTGACCGGTCAGCGTTCCATTTCTCAGTGTTTTTGTTGACCACCATCAGAATTCTGCTGGTCCACCATTAAAATTTTATTGATCACCATCAAAAAGTTTTAACTGGTTAAAAGGGTTTTAAGGATAATATTGGGGATTAATGAAAGTAAAACTTAGCGCACAGGCATGTACGGATATACACCTACGTCCGCCGATCGGACGGAAGCTTCCAAATTTTACGGTCACTACCGGGATTCGAACCCGAGACCTTCCGACTCCAAGTCCGATGACCTAACCGTTACACCACCCCGATCAGATGTGTAGAACTGACGAAAATCCGGTACATAAGTTTGTGAAAAGAGAATATGGTTACTTTAAGTCTGATTTGCATGAAAATTGGTAATGGAAGGTATTTTTGGTCGAGGAATCTGATTCTGCATTCAGATTTTTGGTATTTAAAAAACTTGATGAGATAAAATCAATTTGTTACTGGGTGTAACAGAGTCTGTCTCCCTTTCTTCAAATTTTGAACGGTCGCGGAACTTGAAGTTTGATCGGTCTTTGAATCTATATAATGTCACGGAAATCAAATTATTCACATGGAACATTTTACCAGGGATGTTATCTGTTTTCCAAACACATTTAAAAAAAGAGTACTAAAGTGCTGTATTTGTTCATACAGCATACCAAATAAAAGCTTCTTTAACTTATTGTAAGTGCGGCGGTGTCAATTGTAAAGTGTCTCAATGTTTAGTTCAAAAAAACACATTTATTGCCTTATATGGACATTATTCATTTAAATTTTATAAGCGGATACAAAGAAATACGGCCAAGGTATGCAATACGCAATGCACAGTATACTATTCAACTCATGTATTAGGCGTGTGTTGCATATATATATATTGCATATACTGGCCAGGTTTCTTTTTCCCCGCTATAGTGCGATCCCTACATAGGTGAAATATATCCACAGGTGTATCATATGTGTCAGAATAAATATACTGTATACAGTTTCTACAATACACACTTGATTAAAATAAAATAAAATATAGGGTTAATTTTTATTTAATATTGTACTTTTTTCAAGTCCGTGTTGTCTAAATACTATATTTCTAATTCTTTATCTATGGAAAAGTCAGTTTTGAGCTCTGAATGGGGGTAAATAATTTGTAAACATCCTGAACGTTTTAAACCGTCAACATAGCCATGTTCTAGTTTTGTGAAACTTGAGAAAGTCAAAACCTAGACTGTAAGTTGAGACATACTTAGCAACCGTATGTTCCACATCATGATATTTGCGAGTTATACCTAACAAAAAGTTTACCGGACAGCACTAAAAAATTAATGGCCACGAACAAAGTTCCTTTCATGCGTAAGCTATTTACTGGTCATATCAACAAAACTTATTTGGCCACGAACAAACTTTTGTTGGTGCCAATACTTCTTGTGACTGATCATCAAAAATTCTGTTGACTGCCAGCAAAATTTTTACTGGTCGGTCACAAGAAGTATTGGCACCAACAAAACTCTGTTGGCGCCAATGCTTCTTATGACCGACCATCAAAAATTCTGTTGGCTGCCAGCACAATTTTTACTGATCGGTCACAAAAAGTATTGGCACCAACAAAATTCTACTGGCACCAACAGAATTTTACTGGCAGTCAGTAAAATTCTGTTGGTGTCAGTAGAATTTTGTTGGTGGTCAACAAAAAATTTTTACTAGGGAAGAACCGAAATATTTCGAGTCTATCAGCTAGAAACCTCAGGACTTTAAAAAAAAAAAAAAAAAAAAAAAAAAAAAAAAAAAAAAAAAAAAAAAAACTCAAAATTCAATAATTATTATTTGTAATGTGTCAATTTATTGTTTCAGGATAAAATATTTCTTCAATATCATTTTGAGTTGAAACATCAATAATAAATAAAATGCTCTAAAAGTGCATAGTTCAATAAGTACGAAAAATGTTCAGATGCTCAGTACAATTAAATCACAGAACACATCTTCGTCTTGACAAAATTTCAGGCTCTGATTTGCCAAATTGGAAAAATTAATTTTTATAATACCTTACCCCCCCCCCCTAAAATGATGTCTAGAAAATTCCATGATTCATTCCACTGTGAATATGTCCAATAGAGGGTGGGGAGTAAAGCGATGAGATAGATGGAATTTTTAGAAATACCGTTCAACGAATATGCTCTTGGAGAGGTCGAAACGTCCTCTGTCCGCACACTGGGTCCAAAGACAAACTTGACTTGGAAACATGGATTTTTCTGGACATGAAAACTTACCATTTTTTCTCCCATTTAAAAACATTTTCATGTTGATTTTTTTCTGAACAGAACCACATTAATTTAATCGTTAATATCTCTGAAACGAATGATTTCACACAGTTTTTACTGTCATCTTGCTATTTATTATTTATAATCTTGATTTTTCTAAATTCGAAAAATTATGTCCGGAAAAAGCCATATTTTGATCCACTGTGGTGCGGTCATCCGTTCCGTTGCGTATAACGTCCGTCGCTGGCCGTCCTCGTCACGGCACGGGAAGAGAATATTATGAGTGAAAGAGATTGGGGGTAGGGGATGGAGGGGGCGGGGGCGGGGGGAGTGGGGCAATGTTTACCGAGGTGAGGGCGTTAGCCAGAACCAGGAAGAATGAAAGTGCGTGGATAAGGCGTGGTGTTTGGTGGCGGAGTGGCAAGGAAGACGGAGCGCAGTGGGCTCAAAGATTAGAAAACGTGCGGGATATTTTAAATACAGGGTGGTTCAAACTTCAATGTGTCGTAACGGCAGCAAAACTTTCCGTTTTTCTTTTTTTCGGTAAAGCGCAGAGTTAACCCTTCAAGGGCTTTAAGCCCGAGTTTACTTGTCTTTTTCCTCTAGTCTATTTCACATAGTTCCAATATCACGATTCTGAACAAACGCGAATCTGGATGTAGACATTACTGGATAAGATATCTTCAAGCGCCTTCAATTCGTCGTATAGGCGATTCCAACTCCTCCGAGTACGAACAGTTAACTACCTTCCCTTTCATGAACGGAAGAGTGCGGTGTTTTTTGAACTAACCTGGTCATTAGAGGGTTAATCTAACGCTTTCACTTTCCAGCTGCCTTTAACATTTGCTGTTTTAGAGTCATGATGCAAAGATTAAAGCAAACTAACGGTTTTTAATTATTCTTTTGTTTCAGGAATCATTGATGAAAGAAATTGAAGAAACCTATAGCGTTACCACCAGTGGCGTCGCGTGCCATCTGGCAACAATGCAACTGCTCCATTTAAACTCATTAAATATATCGAACTTTTCTTGTGCACTGTGAACCCCCTGAATTCGATCTTTTACACGAGTTTAAATGGATAGAATACATTGTTGCCAAATTGCACGCGACGCCACTGGTTACCACTGAGAGAGAGGTAAGATTTGATACCGATAAATTATCTCTTACAGAAAAGCAACAGCCAACAGTTGCCAATTGTTGGGTTGTGAGATTTACTACAGTCAAAATCTTCTTAAAAATTTTGCTTTGAAGTGAAAATTTCAATTAAGTTTGGCATGAGATTTTGGAAGATTGAATCAGACATCGATTATTTTGTCAAAAACACACCAATGGGGCTCTTGCGACTATTTGCTACAGGTGATTGAAGAGTTGATTCTTGCATAAAAACCTGTAAAAAATGACGATAAGTACACTAATAAATCACAAGATTCTATCTCAGAATTGTGCGAAGTCACTGTACAGGTGATAGAAGAATTGTTTCTTGCATAAAAAGCTGTAAAAATGAAGATGAGTGCATTAAAGAATCACCAAACTTACCCTCAGAATCGGGCTTAATGGCGGAATCACGCAGGCATCATGGGAGATTCCTATCTGAATTGAGAAATATCTCTGTGTTTCCGTAGAGAAAGTGACATAATAGACAGGAATCTCCCATGATACCTGCGTTGAACCGTCATTACAATCTTGCCGTAATTGCAGTTATGTGAGTTTATTGCTGAATTTTAGACTTTCTTATTAGTGTGATTTTCGAGATTTTTGCTGGTCGTTCCATCAGATTGGACTATTTATTTGCTTATTGCAAAATTTTGCAAGAGACCAACTGAGCTGGAAAATTGGACACCTGCCGTAATCTTTGTGTTGGGTACATGGTACGTTGTATTTTCCATATGATAGAAAAATTTACCATACTTGATAGTAGACTGCAAAATCAGCTGTGCAGATAGAGCTCGTTTCAGAAGTGTAGGCGTACTTAAACCATAATCTTTTGCGATTTTCAACTTTAATCCCTTCAAATCAAAACCGAACTTGCCTCTGACTTTATTATTTGGCTTTAAAAGTGTTCCTCATTGTAAAGTTGACGCTCAATTTCATTTTCATTCATTTTTGTCGAGTAATATCAGAAATAGTGTTGACAAATTCCAAAGATTATCGGTCTAGGTCCGCCTACACTTTGAAACTACCTCTAGTATAAATTCAATCAGTCTTTTTTTTCGTGTAGACTTGGCAGCTCTGCTCATAGATTGTGAACCATGTGGGCCGGCCGGTTTCCCGTTGATCCGCGTTCAGCGTTGACTCGCCGAATGTTGAACGGTGTCGAGATGAGTGTTGAGTGTTAAGCTGCGAGCAGCTAAAATATTTAGTCAAGTGTTATTTGGGAGCAAGGAGGAAAATTGAGGTATTTGTACTCGCGATGAAAGATATCGAGAGCCCGAGAGAGGAAGCGGAGAGAGACGCGACGCGACCGTCGTGTTTACTCAGTTGCCTAATTTGTCGCCTCTCACTAACCCCCCCCTCTCTCTCTCTTCCCCTCCCCCCCTCCCCCCCCCCCCACCATCACCCCCACCACTCAAGACCTTATGGACTCTAGACCGTAAGTCCCAGCTCGCCTGATCATCGAACGATATCCGGTGACGAAAATATATCCTCCAAAGGTGATGATGATGACTCAGCCGAATGATTTTATATCAATTGACTATCGATCGAGTTATCGATTGACTATCGATAGTTAAAACCCATAAATGCTCAACTTTATTTGAACATGTCGGGTGTTTTTTTTTTTTTTGTTTTTCTAAAAAAAAAAAACACCATCTCAGAGTTAAAAAAATTTAAAATTTAAAATTTGTGAAATTTTCTGGTCCAGCTATATTTTAGGTGCTGAAAGATCACGACATAGGTTTTTGAGTAAAATTGGCCTAAATATACTGTAATTTGGTCCCAAAAAAACCATTATACGTGAGTCGTTATTGGCCCAAATGGGCATATATGGGTTAGTTAATGAGGAAACGTAATCTTATTATGGATGTGGCGACCTTCCACCACGGATGTCCTCGCCGACGCGTCGCGACGGTTGCAGTCCACGATTTACCATTTTGTACGGCCATAAATTCAATCGGAATTTTCCTCTTTCATGAGTTCATGTGTGTATCAGTGGCGTTGCGTGCAATTTGGCAAAGTTGCAGTTCGTCCATTTAAACCCATGAAAAAGATCGAACTATTGGGTGTTCGGTGAACACCTTCGAATTCGACCGTTTACATGGGTTTAAATGGACACAGTACACTGTTGTCAAATTGCACGCTACGCCCCACTGGTGTGTATGTGTGAGTGCCGATGAGAGCTAGTGTAGAAGTCGAGACATTTGCAGAATTCGTCCTGGCCATCAAAATCGAGATAAGTCACGTGACGCAAAGCGGGCACCGAATGGACAATACGACAGAGGAGAAAGAGAGGAGAGGAGAGTCAAGGTGAGGATTGCAGCGTGTTTTTTTTTCTTCTTATTTTTTATTTTCTCTGGAAATATTTGATTTTCGAAATCATACACACATCTATCACACGTGCGAGGATATTGCAAAAGAGAGAGCGTGGGAGGGAGAGAAAGAGTGAGAAAGGGAGAGAGAGAGGGGGGAGAGGGAGGGATGGTGGGGAGACAGAAAGGGAGAGAGGGAGACAGATAGAGAAAGAGAGAGATAAATAGAGGAAAAGAAAAGCAGATAGAGGAAGAGAGAGGAAGAGAGGGGAAGAGAAAGAGAGGGGGAAAGAGAGAGAAAGAGAGAGAAAAGAGAGAGAAAGAGAGGGAAAAGAGAGAGAAAGAGAGAAAGAGAGAAAGAGAGAGAAAGAGAGAGAAAGAGAGAGAAAGAGAGAAAGAGGGAGAAAGAGAGAGAAAGAGAGAAAGAGAGAAAGAGAGAGAAAGAGAGAGAAAGAGAGAGAAAGAGAGAGGAAGAGAGAGAGAGAGGGAGGGAGGGGGAGAGAGAGAGAAAGAGAGAGAAAGAGGGAGAAATAGAGAGAAAGAGAGAGGGAGAAATAGAGAGAAAGAGAGAGAAAAAAATATATTTAAGGAGAAAGAGAGAGAGAGAAAGGAAAGGAATGAGTGAGAAGAGAGAGGAGTGGCAGGAGAGACAGGAGAGAGAAGAGAGAGAAGAGAGAGAGGAGAGAGAGGAGAAAGAGATCCTCTCTGAGGCGTGCGAACACGAACGGAAATTCAAACGGAAAACCAAAAGTCACCAAAGATGAATCTTCATTTTTACTTTTTTTTTATTTTATTTCATTTTATTTTATATATTTTTTTTTTTTTTTTTTTTTTTTTTTTTTACCAAGCGGTCAGAGTAAACTTTCATCAATTTACGCTCACAAATAAGAGAGAGGAATGGAAAAATAATATTTGCTCTCAAAACATCATTTTTTCACCCTTCTCTCCTCTCTCCTCTCCTCTCTCCTATTTTTTTCATCTCCGCATACCCGCGTTTGTTTACAAAGTTTTTTCTTTATACATTTTGCGAGCTCACTTGCGGCTTCCTTCAAAGCACGTGGTTGCCAAATCGCACTTCCCGTTCAAATATAAGAGGTGAGGGAAAAAGGTTGAAAAGAAATGTCTGTGTACTTCTTCGAAATATACCGGTAAAAACTATGAGGCTTTGGACGTCCTAAAGACGTCCGAAGAACTTTTAAATGTTTGTTTTTTTTTGTTTTTTTTTTGTTTCCCCCCCCCCCCCCAAAAAGTCTGCAAATGCCTTGAAACAAATCCACCCTGGGTTAGGAATTTCAACGATTAGGAGCGTCAACGATTTGGTTGGAGGAGAGTTTCCGGTCAACATCAATGTTTCGCCAGAACTCTGACTTTGTTTTCGAAGAAAAAAAAAGTTAAAATGATGATCAGTGGCGTAGCGTGCAATTCGGCACCGTTTAGCAGTTCGTCCATTTGAACCAATAAAAAAGATCGAAGTATCGGGTGCTCAGTGAACCTCTTCGCATTCGACCTTTCACATTGGTTTAAATGGACAATAAACTACGTTTCCTAATTGCAAGCTACGCCCGATGAAATATACCTTCTACTTGTATTTCATCGTCTGCTTAATTTTCAACACCATTTCTTCGTGATCATCGAATTTTTTTATCGAATGATTATCGATTATCTCATATGATTTGGTTGTAAATTGTAGAAGTTTAAAAAGCTGGAATTAATATTGATTAAAAATATTGGAACCTTACAAAGACACATAAATAAAATTTTTATTAACTTGTTTAATTTTGAGAAGTGGGCTGTGAAACATGTAAATGTCGAAAAAAATAATTTGAAAGATTAACAAGGAAAGTATCACTACAGCCTGAATTTGTTGAAAAACCAACAGAACTAAAACTAAGCATATTATTTAGATTTCAGTTCTTTCAAAGTGTTTTAGATCAAGGTTATAGATTAAAGAGGTATGCTCATCTATGACTTCGCGCCACGAAATCAGTAGCGCGCAGTTCAAAATCCAGATCCAAGATGGCCGGAAAAAGCAGAAAACATTGTACACTCTTTCTAGAAAACATCGGGCTCCCTCTCCAGAAAAGCAGAAAATAGCCCGATGTTTTCTGGAAAGAGTATACAATGTTTTCTGCTTTTTCCGGCCATCTTGGATCTGGATTTTGAACTGCGCGCTACTGATTTCGTGGCGCGAAGTCAGATGAGCATACCTCTTTAATCTATAACCTTGGTTTTAGATGCTATTCTGCTTAGGTAATCCTCTGAGTCATTTTATTGAAATGCGAAGGCTCTTTGTCATCGGTGGAAATACATTGTTGCCTAATACCACGCTTCGCCATTGTTTGTCATCCGCCTGTTTCTGCTGCCCAGCTCCTTAATTATTACTAAATTATTATTATTATTATTATTTATTACTTAATTAAAGTGCCATTATAATTTGCACTTCAGCAACTGATGAAACTGCGAGGCAATATTTATAAAGAACTATTTTCGAAGATTGCAAAATTTCATTTGAAAGCAACAGTTTTTCGAGTTTTGAAAGGAATCAAAACGCAAACAATGGCTCTCTCCAGTGGCGAGGCGTGAAATTTGGCAACAATGTAGCTTCTCCATTTAAATTCACCAAAAAGGTCGAACGCTTCAGTCATCGGCGAGGACCAGGCATTTCGACCTTTCTAATGTGATTAAATGGGGAAACAGGAACGTTGCCATATCGCACGCCTCGCCACTGGCTCTCTCTTTCGAGAGCTTTTCCATTTCCTCGTATGAACTTCAATCAGAGCTTGGAGGAATTTCCCCTCCCTTTTCCTCAAAGATACAGAGTCCATTGAAGAAGGTCCTGTCGCAAGGGGTAGATCGAAAATGGGTCTTATGATCCATCAATTTTGAGCATTATTTATATTGTAAAACAACGTAAAAATTAAGAAACATGCACTCAAAAAATTACTACAATTTCGACTCTTAAAATTAAGGAAGAGTGAATGGGTAATCACTTTCTGGCACCACCGCTGAATACTGGATAGGTGCTGTGACTTTAAAAAAAAAAGGTATCCTGGTCAAAATTCTCATTGTTAAATTTTTCCGTTAATTTTTTTTGATAAAATTTACGAATTTTTCAAGACGTACTCTAAAATGGGCATCCTGCATAGTGTTTGAGCTCTTGAAAGTCACAAAATTGCTCAAAGCTTACCGATATTTAAAGGAGATATAAACAACTAATTAGATCAGTCTGAGCTTATGGTTGCCAGCTCTGGGGATGCGCCAAAGATAGCAACATCAAACTAATTCAAACGGAACAAAACAAAAAATTGCTTAAAGCTTACCGATATTTAAAAGAGATATAAACAACTAATTAGATCAGTCTGAGCTATGGTTGCCAGCTCTGGGGGGTGCGCCAAAGATAGCAACATCAAACTAATTCAAACGGAACAAAACAAAAAATTGCTTAAAGCTTACCGATATTTAAAAGAGATATAAACAACTAATTAGATCAGTCTGAGCTATGGTTGCCAGCTCTGGGGGTGCGCCAAAGATAGCAACATCAAACTAATTCAAACGGAACAAAACGAAAAATTCTGAGACAGATTCTAGGGGCCCCTTGGTACATGAGGAACAAGGACATACACAAAAAGTTTTAAGAGTTAATTTGAAGTTTTCAGATTGGTTTTAACAATTTTAAGACTTCCGAATGTTCAAGGACTAAGCAGAATGCCCATTTCAGAGTACGTCTAGAAAAACGTAAATTCAATCAAAAACAACGGAAAAATTTAATAATGGATAATAATAATAATAATAATAAATAATAATTAAATTAATTAATAAATTAAGAAAAAAAATAAATAAATAAAAATAATAATAATAATAATAATAATAATAATAATAATAATAATAATAATAATAATAATAATAATAATGATTTATTAATAAATTAATTAATTAATTAATTTAATTTAATAATTTAATAATTTAATTTAATTTTTTTTTCGACCAGGATAGTCATTGAGTCGTTGTATAAAAGAAATGAAGTCAATGGGGCTCTAGCAGAATTTTGCTACAAGGGGTTGAGTAGTTGTTTCTTGCATAAAAACCTGTAAATATGACGATGGATACACTGAATAATCACGAAATTCGCCCTCAAAATCGGGCTTAATGGCGGAGAGATGCAGGTATCATATGGGAGATTCCTATCTAAATTGAGACATATCTCTGTGTTTCCGTAGAGAAAGTGACAAATTAGACAGGAATCTCCTACGATACCCGTGTTGAACCGCCATTACGATCTTGTCGTTATAGCAGTTTTGTGGTTTAATAAATGAATTTTAGACTTTTAAGTGAGATTTTCTTTATTTTCGCTTGTCTTTACATCACATTGGATTGTTTATTTGCTTGTAGCAAAAGTTTGCAAGAGCCCCATTGACCTCCGAAAAAGAATTGATCGTTCTTTCTCTAATTTTCTTTTTCTCAGTATGGTACTTTCAAGAGTGACATTTTCTTTTCAACATCTGTCATACCTGCAAAAGGGTCAAAACACATGGCAACGTGGTCGGTACATTTATGTTTCAATAACATTATTTTATGAATACTTGTATCTCTCGGTTACTTTGAGTGGACTCGTAAAAAACTCTCAACTTATCATAATCTTGAAAAATATTTTTTTTGCGCGTACGCTTTTCTTTTATACCCCCCTCCCCCTCCCCCCAACCCCCACCCCTAAATGTTCCTTCCCTCCCAAGAGCATAAATTCATTGCATAAAGCAGGAACGTAAGAAAGAGGAGCTCGGTCCGCAAAACGTAACCTATATTCGGTTAAACGAGCGCAGCATATCTTGATCCCCGACCGTGGAAATATATTAGAAACAGCGTTGCCAAACCGAACCGATCCAGAATAAATGTTCCCCTTGATTTATTTAACCAATGATTTTTAAAATGAAAGACGCGATATGGCAACTCTTTAGACTGCGGGTCAAAATGAAAAAGCTAGGAGAATGGTGAATAAAAAAACATATTCTCTTCAACTTTATATCTCATCCATTTGTGTTGGTGCTCGTGTGGTTTCGGCAAATGAGTCGTTTCATTCTAACCGCTTATTGGTCTAGAATGATGATCGACCGCTGCATTACTACATTATACTACATACTATGGTCTGCGGTGGGAAAAAAATTGGACAACTATCAGTGCAAAAGAAATTCATCAAAATTCGTCATGTTTGACCGTTCAAGCTTAAAGGGAGTCGGGCAAGGATTGTTGGTCGAAATTTTCAAAATTGGTTTTTTCAGCTTATATACTTTGTTCCATACATTTTTGTCTTTAATTTTAGACTATGACCACTTGTTTCTGATAAGTATAGTTTACTCACAATCAGCAAGAGTAGTTTCATTAAAACAATAAAAAAAGTGTTTTAAATTGAAACAAGAGGATTTTTTTAAATTTGGGTCGTCAATTAATTAAGACAAGCATGTGTCAAGTTAAGTCTCTGAATGGGGCAGTTGCAAGGGTCTAAAATGTTGTGTTTTTTACAAAGAAAATGAAAGTACTTGATGAGCTGAGAACGATAGTGCCTTTGGTTTTTTCATAAGTGTCCCGGTTTTGGAGATACACACCTGTAAAGTTTTAAAAAATCGTGTGCGTAGTGACGTCACTATGCGTAATTCCCATTTAAAACAATGTATTTTTGGCCAAAATCTCAACTCTCGAGCATTGGGACTTAATTAGAGATCAAAGGCATCTTTGTTCTCAGCTCATCAAGTACTTTCATTTTCTTCATAAGAAACGAAGCATTTCAGACCCTTGCAACTGCCCCATTGCACCCTAAAAACCGTCGAAAGTTCCTCATATAGTCGTAAATTCCTTTCTAAATTCCGTAAATTTAAACAGCGTGCTCGCAATTTCTGCACCATTAAACAAAGCAACTGTTTGACCATCACCAAGCCATCACCGTTCACCAAGTCCGGTCATCGAATGAGTGAACAATTCAATTTCAAGTGAAAGATCAACTCACGGATTTAATTATGTTGGTTGATTAACCAGGGACCAAAAAAATATTGTCCCGGCAGTATGCTCAAGTTAAATTGCGTATACGGTCTCGACCAATCAGAGAGCTTACGCACGTCACATGACCTTGCGCAAGTTACTCTAGGGACCTGACATTTTTTGGTCCCTGTTACTTAAAAAAATTCGGTTTTCTCCAGTCGCGTTGTAAACCGAGTTGATTGCGGGGCAAGGTAGTTAATTATTCGTACTTAACGGTGCGTGTTTTGGCCTACCCTGGTATTTGAAGGCGTTTTTAAATAACGCAGTGAGAAACTTCTCCATTGCTTAGCTTCGTCACTTCGTGATTGTTCTTTCGGGTATTTTTGGTATGCCAAAGTTGTATTCTTTTTTATTACCTCTAGTATTAAAATTCTGTGTTCTAGTCAGCTCATTGTGTTTATTTCTTTGGTTTATCTCTCATCGATTCTGGTTTCATCTATGTTTCAGGAGATGTTCATTCTAGAGGAACAAACATTGAAGATACTTTGGATGGTGATGAAATTCTAGCTTCAGAGAAATGCCGAACCCTTGCAGACCACGGGTACTTGCGCAATGCGCCTATCAAACATCTAACATAGTCATCGAAACAAAAAGATAAATATTCGACTAAAAATAGCCAGAATGTGACAGTTGCAAGGGTCTAAAGTGTTGGGTTTTTCATGAAGAAAATTATAGTATACTTGATGAGCTGAGAACCTTGCGGTGCCTTTGATTTTTTTTCATAAGTGTCCCGGTTTTGGAGGTACACACGTGTACACTGTACAGTTGTAAAAAATCGTGTGCGTAGTGACGTCACTACACAGAATTCCCATTTAAAACAATGTATTCTTGGTCAAAATCTAGTCTCCAGAACAATGTGAATTAATTAGAAACCAAATTCATCTTTGTTCTCAACTCATCAAGTACTTTCATTTTCTCTTTAAAAAACACAAAATTATTGACCCTTGCAATTCAGTGGCGTAGCGTGCAATTTGGCAACGTTGCAGTTCATCCATTTAAACCCATGAAAAATATCGAGCTTTTGGATTTTCGGTGAACACCTTCGCAATCGACATTATACATGGGTTTAAACGGACTTGGTACAGTGTTTGTTGCCAAATTGCACGCTGCGCGCGCCACTACTGTTACAACTGATTCATTCTAATAAATAGAGTTCCCGAAAATAAATTCTAACAGTTTTCAGGATTTTTTTTTTCTTTTTAAGAGGCATTTTTAAAGAATAATCTGGTGAAATATGTCAGGTTATGCTGGTCAAAACGGTCAGTCTTCAACTCAAAAAGACCAAAATTTTTCTGAAAACAGCCAGAATTTATTTTCGGAAACTTTTAATCATAGAACTCCTGCCGTTTATAGTTGAACATTTAAGATAATTAATGAGAGCGCAAAATTCTCGCATAGAAAACACAGGTGGACACAGGAATTTGTCTTTCTCTCTCTTTTCTCCCATTTGAATGCGGGTGTTAGAAAAGGAAGGAGATATGGGCTAAAGTCACGTGATGGCCACCTCTGCTATCCTTTTCTAACACAAGTGTTTAAATGGGAGGAGAGAGAGAGAAATAGAAATTCCTGTATCCAACCATGAAAGAAAATAAAGTTCCGCGATTTAATTTAGAAAGTTCCAAACTTATCTCAAAACTCAATAAGTGCGTTTCAACAAAGTCTCAATATGGCTGTCGTATTGCGAATCACAATTGAGGATTCCCATCTGCTTGCAGCATTCTCTACGCTGGGAAAAGTTATTCGCCGTAGAGTAACGACAAATTAGATACGACTCCCCCGTTGTGACATGCTATACGACAGCCATTTTGGATTTTAGTTTAAATGCACTGACTGAGTTGCTTTTTACTGCTTTAGATCGCAAAAGTATGACGTCTTTCATTTGCAGGTATTGATATCGATTGGCTGATAAACTGAGAGTTCGAGCGTAGATTATTTCCAAGTGAATTTACAATGGCGTCTCTATAAAGCAGTGACGAAGCAGGCAATTTGGGAACATTGCTATACTGTCAATTCTAATTCGTACAAAAGGTCGAATTCAAGGGTATTTAACCACATACATCAGATGGTTTGATATTTTTTATGAATTAAAATGAGGGGGAAATGCAATGTTACTATATTTCACTCTACGTCACTGCTTTCTGGTTTCTGATTTAGTTAAAATAAAGTGTGTGCTTTAAAAATGTTTTTTACAGGTCCTTTCCAAACATCGTCGTACTATGCAATTTTGCAACGTTTAAATTTCTCAATTAAAACCCATGCAATGGGGCTCTTGCAAACTTTCGCTGAGAGCAAGTTAATAGTTCAATCTGATGTAAAAACCAGCAAACATTACGAGAATCACACCAAGAACGTCTAAAATTCAGTAATAAACTCACATAACTGCTATAACGGCAAGTTCGTAATGGCGGTTCAACGCAGGTGTCATGGGACATTCCTGTCAATGGGTCTGTTGCAAACTTTTGCTACAACAATTAAGAGTGTATAATCTATTGTAAAATCGCCTGAAAAGTCCAATGGTGGCATCAGACAGCCATGAAATGCAATAATAAACTCACAAGAGGCGTTTAATGAAATCCAAGATGGCGGCAAAATATCGAGCAATCTGTATGCATGCACCACAAACATTTAAGGATAGCCAACCTCACAATATCCATCACAACCAATCACAACGTAAACAAACACATAACCTCAACCTCCAGTGAGGTTGTCAAAGTTGGCAATCCTTGGATGATCACGGTGCATACATTCAGATTCCTCGATATTTTGCCGCCATCTTGGATTTCAATAAACGCCTCTTGTGAGTTTAATATTGTATTTCATGACTTTATGATGCCACCAATGGACTTTTCAGGCGATTTTACATTGGATTATACACTTAATGTCGCTGTAGCAAAAGTTTGCAACAGACCCATTATGCCACTTTCTCTACAGAGACACAGAGATTTGTTTCAATTTAGATAGGATTCTCCCATGATAAATGCATCTCTCCGCCATTAAGCCTGATTTTGTAGTGTACTCATCATCATTTTTACAGGTTTTTATGCTAGAAAGAATCAACAATTCAATCCCCCGCAGCAAGAGTTGGCAAGCAGTAGCGTAACGTGCAATTTGGCAACGTTGTACTATGTCCATTGAAACTCACGAAAAAAGTCGAATGCGAAGGTGTTCACCAATAGTTCGATCTTTTTCATGAATTTAAATGGAGGAACTGCAACGTTGCCAAAGTGCAAGCTACCCCACTGTTTGCAAGAGCCTCTTTCCGCTACTTGCGCAAGTTGGACCAGAGGAATGCGTTCTGGGCCGCGTTTGCTGTCCGGACGTGTTTGAACTACAATCGTGCCTGACTCATTGCTCAACCTGTTTTTAACGCTAGGTGAGCAAAGTTTCAGGTGTGTTTGTGGTATTAAATTCATCATAGAAGAAATGTGCCTCCTCGTCGATCAACTTAATTTTCACATCGTAAATTATCATTTGTACATAATTATTATCATATTATTATTATTATTATTGATTGTTATCCTTTACCCACTTTGTCACTAGTTGGTGGCTTCAATGCAAAACTACTTGTAATCATTTTCAACCTATTGTTTGAGGAAAGGTTTGAGAAACTTTGCGATTAATACGCCAAAATTGTAATTAAAGACTAATAATCTTTGTGAATTCAGGTATATAACTATTGTGATTAGAGCCCATGGGCGCCCGGAGCGGGGGGCAAGAGGGGCACTTGCCTCCCCCCCCCGGAATTCAAAAAAGTCAAAATTTTACGATGAAAAATGAAAGAAAAAAAGAAAACGAAATGTTAATCAAAGAAATAATAGATGACAAACTTCATTATTAGTTTATTTTGTAATTTTAACTCATTTTTTGCAAGGCGAATAATAAAATTATACATGTTTATTACTATCGTTATCATCTGTTGTCCCTTTATCCATCATATCAAACACGTCAAAATTATTATTATTATTTGATACACCTACAGTGGATTAATAATTGTACATTATTTGGATGAAAAAAAGTTTTCGCTTTTTCCCGGGGGGGGGGGGGTCTCCTAGACCTTCCATTGGGGTTCAAAAATTCCCCCCCCCCTTGGAAATTTTTCTGCAGGCGCCCATGTTAGAGCCATTTATTCAAAAAAGCCTCACGAATGAAGTTATGGTGTATATTTCTAGTACAGAGCACTGCACACTTGTTATTTTAAGATCCATTTTTGTATCGATGACAGTCAATATATAAATCCACATGTGTAATGGATCAGTTGCGATGAATATTGGAATTTCTTATGTTATTTTTCTTAAAAATACTATATACCTATAGTTTATATCTATAGTTTATAAAGACTGAATTAAAGAGTTCCCCTGAGAAAAACAGCGAATGCACAAGTAAAGAGCATGCTTTTATGCAGATTATAATTAGACTCATAAAGACGCAAGGTAAAAAGTTTTGAAGGATGTAAGTAAATTATTCTTTATGGGAATGAATACTCTTTCAACCTTATGCCCTTCATATAGTAGCAGCTCGTGCAATGTGGCAACGATGGATTCTTTCCATTTAAACCTATGTTAAGCTATCGATTCCTTGGTGAGGCACTCTCACCTAGAGTCGACCTTTTTACATAGGTTTAAGTGGGAAAAAGTACGGTTGCCAGCATGCGCGAGCCGCTTTTAACTTTACAAATTCCTGAAAATTCAGCATTTTTGAAGGATTTTCATGAAATATTTAACTCTCACCTTCTCCGAAGCTGACCCACTGCTCTAGTTAATGTAATTTTTTTTTTATTTTTTCATAGTAACAAAATTAATGTAATTTATATTTTATTCTTAATCAAAATTAATGTAATTTATATTTTATTCTTAATCAAAATTAATGTAATTTATATTTTATTTTTAATCAAAATTAATGTTGTTTAAGAGTGATTGAGCAACTAGGTGCAAATCGCATGAAATTTTGATCGCTGCCAGAGTGATAGTCAAAGATGGGACGGAAATTTTGAATCATAATTTTTTCCGAAGAATTCCTTTTCCTCTGCCTACGTTTCAGAGTATTTTTTTGCTACGTATACCTACATGCTGTGCTTTAGGCCAATTCATTTAAAACAAGATATGTTTTGCTCCATAGCGTGGAATCTAAAATAACATCGTAAAAAAAAATCGATTTGTCGAACACTCCGTTGTGAACTCTCTGAAGTTCGAATTTTTGAATGGGTTGTAACGTAATCAAATTCACGCTAATGCCCTTACCTCCCCCCCCCCCCACCCCAATTTAACAAACATAATTTTTTTCTAAATGGCAAAAGAGAAGAAACGGTAGGTAATTATGACAAGAGAAAACTATATCCGAGAATCGTGAACCTCGCACCAGTTTATACTCCGAGCAACTATTCCTACTCTCCGGAGGTGGTATTGCATACCCCATCAATTGAAGGCGATTTTTCTCACTTCAAGAACCGAGCTCGGTGAAGATTGAAAAGGTTTTAAGCAAAATTGTTTTAAGATTGCCAAGATTTAAAAGAGTAAACATGTTTTTTCTTTTAAAAGTCATAGTACATTCCTTTTATTTTCGTTTTGACTCTTTGTGAGTTTCCGTGAGACCCTAAATCATAGAGCCGGTCAGAAACGGATCAAAGAACGACGTAAATCTCGTAAAAATTATTAATGTAAATTGTTCTGATTCTAAACTTACTCTTAGAAATCGCGAGTGGATACACTACAGATTGAAAGCAATTTCCCCGAACAATAACAGTCTTCGTTTCGTCCTTCAAGTCGCTTCAACAGAGCAAACGGAGTTCATCAATGACGAATTTTAAATCATTCCTTCAAATCAAAACGTTCAAACAAAACTTTCCTGAAACTTTAAAGCTCGCTCAAATGAAAAGCCGAAAGCTTTCACATTTATTTCCATTCAATTCCGTCGTGCGATACAAGACCTATCTTTTGAGAAAAATTCCAAAGATTATCGGTGAGCTTCTTGGCGTCTTCACTTTTGAAACGAACTCTAGTCTTGGAATAGTATAATCGGTGTTGTAAGACTTTGACGTCACCTCTCTCCGTAACACACTTTTTATTTTTATTTTCTGCGCTCTTCTTTGATTTTCTTTTCTTCTCCTTTCATTTTTTCCCCTTTCTTTTGATGACTTACTTACCTTCCTTTGAATCGTTTCAAAATAAATCTACCTTCAATTTTTCTTCGTTGAGGTACAGGAGCCTCGGGCACTGTATTCTTGCTGTTTCTTATCTATTACGTCAGCTGAAGAGCGACACAACTTTATAATAATCAATTATAATTATATGCGCGCAGAATCTGAAGAAATGCTTCTTTTGCATTGCGAAGAAAATAAATAAGCTGTATTACAGTCGCATCCAGAGCTACCAATTCGTGTATATTTTTAATGACATTTTTTCTTAGTTCACCGATGATTCCACCAGTTGACCAAAAGATTACACAGTTTAGTTCATTTTAATGTTCAAATGCAATGCATGAGAATACTCGTATCTGTAATCTTTTCTCAATCTGTGGAATTACAGTGGAAATTATCAAAATATCCTCATTTTTTTCAAGGTCAGTCAGAGACGTAGGGGACTCCCTCTATATTTAAAATAAATAATTGACGTTTTTCTCACCCACAATAACTACATATCAATTCTTTTCCATAGCTTCATTTCGAGGAGATATTGTCGATATTGATATAATCGATGTTTAAGTTATGCAACATTACACTAGCTCAATTCAAACCCACAAATTAGATCGAAATGTTAGATGTTCGATGAACAGCTTTGAGTTCGACCTTTCATGAGTTTAAATGGATTACATCCAGCGTTGCTACATTGCACGCTGCGTCAAAAGATAATAGCTACTTTTTTTGTTTCTTTGTTTTTTGTTTTTTTCCGTTTTTTTTTGTTTTTTGTTTTTTGTTTTTTTTTTTGTTTTTTTTTTTGTTTACAAGATCAACAGTTCATTAATTCGAAGAAGAAGGCTTGAGATCTAGCTCTCTTGGACAATGAAAATGGCCAGTTGCGGCTCGTGCAATTTGTCACCAGTGGTCCCCCCCTTTTAAACGAATGTAAAATGGTCAAATGTTTTGACTCAATCAATATCGACTGCTTTACCTAAGCCCCAATGGAAAAAGTGCATGGTTGCCAAATTACACGAGCCGCTACTGAAAATTGCACGTGCATGATGAGGACTGAAAAATAATGTTCAGTTACCTTCATTGAGATGTTTTGTTTTTGTTTACATCAGCGTTTTAAAAAGTCAAATTGCATCTGGTTGCTTAATTAACCAACGGAGCTGTTGAACACTTTTGCTGCCATGCGATTTAACCCTTTAAGGACCAGGTTAGTTCAAGAGAATACCGCTCTTCCGTTTCTACAGGGAAGGTAGTTAACTGTTCGTACTTTATGGAGTTGGAATTGCATATACGACGGATTGAAGGCGCCCAACGAGACCTTATCTATTGTAGTGTTTTCATCTATGTTAAGTTAGTTTATCCGAAATGAAGACGGAATCAATGTGAAATAGACTAGAGGAGAAACACGAGTATACTCGGGCTTGGGCTATAAGGGGTTAAGGGTCGATTCAGAAGTAAAGAACCTCCACAATAACAATGGTAGCGCTAAACACTTAGGAAATCAACTCGTAAACTCATAGAATGCTTTTAAATGCGCGACTGTAATGGCGGAGTTGGGCACAAATATTGGGAGACTCCCAGCTGGATTCCGTCGCTATTTCTCGTCGCATGTCTCGGAAAGCTAGCCACCAGGGCCTAAATAGAGTACGGGACGGACGCACTTTGATCTGAAACGTCACAAAAGTGGCCAAAAATCAGATAGTAAATTTCTCATCCATTCATCATTTAAAAATTTACAAGACCAATTTTAATCACAAAGGGCCTAAATAGAGTGCGGGACGGACGCACTTTGATCTGAAACGTCACAAAAGTGGCCAAAAATCAGATAGTAAATTTCTCATCCATTCATCATTTAAAAATTTACAAGACCAACTTTAATCACAAAGGGCCTAAATAGAGTGCGGGACGGACGCGCTATGATCTGAAACGTCAAAAAAGTGGCCAAAAATCAGATAGTAAATTTCTCATCCATTCATCATTTAAAAATTTACAAGACCAATTTTAATCACAAAGGGCCTTAATAGAGTGCGGGACGGACGCGCTTTGATCTGAAACGTCAAAAAAGTGGCCAAAAATCAGATAGTAAATTTCTCATCCATTCATCATTTAAAAATTTACAAGACCAATTTTAATCACAAAGGGCCTAAATAGAGTGCGGGACGGACGCACTTTGATCTGAAACGTCAAAAAAGTGGCCAAAAATCAGATAGTAAATTTCTCATCCACTCATCATTTAAAAATTTACAAGACCAATTTTAATCACAAAGGGCCTAAATAGAGTGCGGGACGGACGCACTTTGATCTGAAACGTCAAAAAAGTGGCCAAAAATCAGATAGTAAATTTCTCATCCACTCATCATTTAAAAATTTACAAGACCAACTTTAATCACAAAGGGCCTAAATAGAGTGCGGGACGGACGCACTATGATTAAAACGTCAAAAAAGTGGCCAAAAATCAGATAGTAAATTTCTCATCCACTTATCATTTAAAAATTTACAAGACCAACTTTAATCACAAAGGGCCTAAATAGAGTGCGGGACGGACGCACTATGATCTGAAACGTCAAAAAAGAGGCCAAAAATAAGATAGTTAATTTCTTATCAATTTATCATTTAAAAATTTA
Organism: Trialeurodes vaporariorum; assembly: GCA_011764245.1. Lineage (NCBI taxonomy): Eukaryota > Metazoa > Arthropoda > Insecta > Hemiptera > Aleyrodidae > Trialeurodes > Trialeurodes vaporariorum. Next base: position 46,292,697 of record VMOF01000379.1, read on the forward strand.
CAAAACCAACTTTAATCACTGAGGGCTTTTCAAACAATTAATTCAAACGTAGAAATGTCATTTGAAAGTTTTAAATTAAATTCATAAGGTCGAAACGATGATGTTGTATGGATTCTTTCCCCACTGATTTTTGGCCACTTTATTTCGATTAAAAACCATTGTGAGACGGTCCTCCGATTACGTAAAATCGGGCGCAAGTTGTGTCTCCACCAATCAACTGTGAGGATACCCGACTTTAAAATGGCGGCGAAGACCATCCGGCCCGTACCCTACTTCAGAGCTGCCGATTTGCGTAGAATTAATGGAATTTTGAAATTCACCGATGATTCCACCGGTTGAGCAAAGATTACAGAGTTTAGTTCAGTGTGTGACTGTAACGCACGAAAATACTAGCGACTTGTATCTTTTCTCAACCGGTATATTTTAATGAATTAACGGCGTTTCCACCGATCCAGAAAAGATTACAGATCAGAGTATTTCCGTTCATTACAGTCATATACTGAATTGAACTATGTAATCTTTTCTCAACCGGTGGAATCATCGGTGAATTTAAAAATGTCATTAAATCTACGCAAATCGGCAGCTCTGCCCAGAGGAATGATTAGTCGACTAATGGTACTACTGTGACACCTAGTGACATTGCGGTGCCAATTAAGGTGATTCCATGGCACGTGACCAAGGCGATCGATTAGTCGATCGATTCATGGTCATTTCCCGGATTCTGTGGAGTTTTTTTTTTTTTTTTTTTTTTTTTTTTTTTTTTTTTTTGTAAAACCAGGATTGTCAGCACTTGGAGGCACTTAACAGTTTGGATGCTCGAATCCGGAAAATAAGGACGTAACTACGGGAATTCGGAATCCGTTGTGCGATAGGTACGATAAATCGAACGGCGATTGTGCGAATTCCCATAGTTACGTCCTCATTTTCCGGATTCGAGCATCTAAACTTTAATATCTTTGTTAGATCTACCTCCAGGTGCTGACAATCCTGGTTTTACAAAAAAAAAACTCCACAGAGTCCGAGAAATAACCATTAATCGATCGAGTAATCGATCGCCTTGGTCACGTGCCATGGAATCACCTTAAATGAAAGTCATATTTTATTATGGCCACTTAATAACAGAGTTATAGCATCAGGTGGTACCCTCCCATTATATGTATTTAACTACACAACATCACCATTATGGTAGTCCGTTCCAAAGCATTTGATGGGTTTAGGACTGGATTTTGTAAGTTTTTAGAGCTACCATTGTCATTTTTGGAGGTGTCTACTTCTGAATCTACCCTTAACCCTTCCTGATTTGAAAATCTTTTTGTTCAGAAACAAAATTTTTAACGAATATGGTTGATCTAAGCGATTTCTCCTCATCTAAATTGATACGCATGCTGTATTTTTATATTTTCCATAAGATTCAATGTTATTCAGATGTACATTGAAATGTACACCACAGGTCTGAAAGGGTTTAAGTCACCTGTAGCAAAAGTGTGCAACAGCCCCATTACATTGGCGGATCCAGCAATCTACCAATATTGTCTTCTTCCCACTTGATTGCATACGAAATAATCGATTAGTCATGGGGCTATAGCCCCTTCAAGAATCGATTGTTTATCCTACATTCAATTTTGAAGAATGCAAAGTTGCCAGATCGCTGGATCCACCTGTGCCCCATTATTATACTCTTCCTTTTTCTCAGTGGCGGCTCGTGCATTTTTTTTTTTTTTTTTTTTTTTTGCTATTCATCTTATACTAAAGAATCGATTCCTTGGGAGTGCAATTGCACCTCTTGAAGATCGATTGTTTTACATAGGTTTAAATGGAGCGAATGCGTTGTTGCCACATTACACGAGCCACCGCGGCTTTTTCTTTATGACAAGAACAAACCAAAATCACCGGGATCATATCATTTGGAGCCGGGACTTTCCTCATCGATGGAATTTGGCTGGCAACCGTCGAGCAATCCACATATCGCCTGATACTTGCTCCGAACCTGAGATATTGCGCAAAAGGTGAGCAACGTATCAGGTGTCTAAGTGAGATCTGCGCATTTTCTCCTGCCTTATCCAGATTGTGCGACTCTACCTGGCTTTTCTCCACTCTCTATAAACTAGTATTGTCTTTGTGGGATCCCTGGAATTCCAAAAACCTGGTGAAGACGACCCTGATTCAAATCCATGAAGGTTCTTGCTCTAACACTACGTAACTTGTACATAAAAATCAGGAAACAAAACATAATCAATGGTCATTCAAAATATGTAAAATGTATATGTCGCAGGCAAATCGCAATTGGCTTGCAATTTGCCTAGGCAAAGAGCAAGCCGCTTAATTAGTAACAGACAAAATTCAGATCAAGTATAATGGTGACTTAAAAAATAATTGTATCGAAATATATTTTGACTCATTTAAAAGCTAATAAGCTGACGAAAATTGCAATTTCATCAAAGTTGGTTCATTTTGATTAGTTCTTGATCTACGGTGTTTTAAATAAAGTGTTTTTGAACACTGTATTCAATCGCTTTAAAAGTTCTTAAAAAGAGAACCAGTTGAGAAAAACTTAATCTGTGGATATCAGTACGATCGTTAGCTTATTAGCCTTAGAATGAGCTAAATCAAATCTGGATAAGTATAATTATTTTGTACGTCATCATTACGCTTGAGCTCAATTTTTTTCTAATGGTATATAAGCGGCTTGCTTTCTGCCTAGGCAAATCGCAAGCCGATTGCAATTTGCCTAAGATTGCGATTGGCCTGCGACATATACATTTATTTAGTTACATGTATGTACCAGTCAAATTTTTAGCCATAAGAAACATAAATTGTACATAAGTTTGTATAATCATGCTATTGAAATATTGTGAATGTAAAGATAGATTGATAAAATAAATTAATAAATAAATAGTAAATTCAATAAGTATCAAACTTCCATGATCCTCCACCAGACAATCCGCCACCCAACATCCACAGGACTATTAGCCACTACCAAAACGAAGGCGCTTCTCAAGGCGTACTCTTTGAAAGAATCGAGCGAGGTTACATCGTCGCAATTTTGGACAGGAAATTTTTCTAGATACTTTAACGATCTGTACTGATTGTCGCATCCTTCCAAAATGAAGGCGCACCGAACGTGCCGAAATGTCCTCGATATCTCGCTCGCAACTAAATTTTTCGTCATGAAACCGGTCGCAATCGGTTCCTAGGGTGATTTTACAAAGGAATCGGTCGCTAACTCAAAGCATGTTTCCCCCACTCAAAAGTTCCCCGCTCGCCGAAATTTTGGACGAAAAATTTTCTCCCCACTCAAATTTGAAAAAATCGGAAGGGGTTACATCGTCGAAATTTTGGCCGAAAAATTATTTTCGAGACTTTTTGTCTCAGAATGAGTTCGAAGGTGTCCTTCCCGACATAAAATCAACCGACGAATCGATTGAGAAGGTTCCCGGTCGGATCGGAACAGCCGTTTTCGATATATCGCATTTTTTACGATCCGTACTGATCGTCGCATCCTTCCAAAATGAAGGCGCTTCGAATGTGCCGAAATATCCTCGATATCTCGGTCGCGGCTCAATTTTCCGTCACGGGGATAGCCTTCAATCGATTCCTGGGGTGATTTTACGTAGGAATCGATCGCTAACCCGAAATTTTTTTCCCCACTCGAATTTGAAAAAATCGAAAGGGGTTAACATCGTCGAAAATTGGGACGAAAAATTATTTTCGAGACTTTTTGTCTCAAAATGAGTTTGGAGGTGTCCTTTCCGACTTAGAATCAACCGGCGAATCGATTGAGAAGGTTCCCGGTCGGATCGGAACAGCCGTTTTCGATAAATCGCATTTTTTACGATCCGTACTGATCGTCGCATCCTTCCAAAATGAAGGCGCTTCGAATGTGTCGAAATATCCTCGATATCTCGGTCGCGGCTCAATTTTCCGTCACGGGACCGCCTTCAATCGATTCCTGGGGTGATTTTACGTAGGAATCGATCGCTAACTCGACATTTTTTTCCCCACTCGAATTTGAAAAAATCGAAAGGGGTTTACATCGTCGAAAATTGGGACGAAAAATTATTTTCGAGACTTTTTGTCTCAGAATGAGTTTGAAGGTGTCCTTTCCGACGTAGAATCAACCGGCGAATCGATTGAGAAGGTTTCCGGCCGGATCGGAACAGCCGTTTTTGATACATCGTTTGAAGGCCTAAAAAACCTTAGGGGGTAAATAAATAATTACCTGAGAAAGCAATGAAAATCTAAGTGTGAAGAAGAATAAATTAAAACATTTGAACTGCAATTCACTATTTTATTTACACAATTTTTCGAACACAATCAAGAGTGACAATTTGCATGAAACTATAACAATTAAAAAATAATTTTAGTTAGATGGAAAAGGAGATGAACTGTTTTCTCCGTCAGTCTATGAAACAACAGAGAAAACATATAGATGCTACCTACCTAATTAAAATACCTTCACAGTAAGTAGGTGATTGGTTGGAGGCTTGCTTCCTTGGGAGGGTTACATTTGTCAAGTCATATTTTACTGTATTTTGCACTCTGGCCCTAAAGTCGTAGAGCAAAAATTCCAAATTTATTTATTTAAGAAATCATAACAATTGTTCTTTAGAGGTAATTAAAATGCATTTCATGCCTGGACATTCTCAAAATTGTATACAAATTGCTGATGGCTATAAAATTAATGGAAGTGATCAAAGGATATCAAGAAAGAAAAGAATAATATAAGTAACTAACAGTGGCAGCTTTGGCAAATTGGCAACATTGCTTTTCCTCCATTTAAACTAATGTAAAACAATCGATTCTCCAGATATCTCAAGATTAGATTGTTTTACCTAGATTTAGAGGGACAAATTGCATAGTTGCCAAATTGTACAAGCCGTCACTGAAAAGTCCCAAAAGATTTAGAAATATTGATCATTCCCAAAAAAACAATATTTCAAAAAAATATATGTATTCTGTAAACTGTAGGAGTAGCCAGAAATTTGGCTTTCTCTCTCTTCACCTATTTGAACACATGCATTAGAAGAGGACAGAAATAGGGACTCTTCATCCTTTTCGAACATATGCATTCAATTGGACTAAGAATGAGAAAGAAAAATTCTTGGCTATGGTTATTCTGTAAACTAGAGTCCCTGTACATTTACCCTTTCGCTACTTAGTCTCCCTTATAGAGGACGTTCGTTAAAATGGATTTTTAAGAAATTTCATAAAAATTGACAAGCACATGAAATTATAAGAGAAAAAGTCATTCGAATCACTAGTAAAGAAGAGGGTCTGAGATTCGTGAAACTACTTTTTGGTAATGCAGCACTGAAAACGTTAAAGGGTCTTGCGATGTGGGGTGCCGATTCTGATTGACTGGTGGATTTCATGCTGTCATGGAGTTCAATGAGTTGTTCTCTGTGCTATTCTCCATAAGATGACCGTTTGAACGCTTCCTCGGCAAACCCAACCAATCAGAGTGGACACCTCCTTCGCGTTCTCCTTCATCATTCTTCACATGGCGAGACTCTTTCGTATACAGGGACTCTACTGTAAACCTTCCTTGACTGCTCCTTCACCGCACTCATTCTATCAAGCAGTGTTACCATATTTTCAGATAATTGAGGCCGTCTCCAGAAAAAGGGCCCATAAAACACCAGGTGTGCTCTTCCGAAGAAATAAGCTTTATGATCTTAAGAGAATTTACTGTGATGAGCATACCCGTCATTTTAGGAGCCTTTTCTCCGGATATGGCATCGATTGTCCGATTTATGCCACTTGACTTAAGGTAAAATTCAAATTATTTCTGCCATAAATGACGACACTGCTTCCAGGAGGTTGTCGATAGGCTGAAAGTTGTTAAAAATACAAAAATGTCGGAGCAAGATGGCAGTAAAATAAATTTGTTCTACTTTCAGTCATATACATTTAAGAAATTAAAAAAATAACTTCTTAAGTCACGAAGGTTGAAAAACTAGATCTTGACTTTTGGAAAATCTTTCTTTGAATTTATAACATACTCGAGGACAAATCAACCATATAAAAATGGTTACAGCATTTTTAAAAGAGGATATTTTTTTTTTTTTTTTGTTTGGTAGAATGAATTTTAACAGAAAGAATTATGTTTCCAAAGGCCGACATGAAAAGCCAACAGTTTTGGTTTCATAAACGAACTCACAAACTAAAGCATTCTTCTCGCCGATTCAGGTCTAAGATCATGCGTTCAAAAATATGAATAAAACATTATCTGGGTTCTATGACCTGTTTTTATTTGCATGAAAAATTTATTGCACTAACTATATAATATGAGATTGGACGCAGCGAAGTCATCAACACAGTCAAATTTTTTTGAAAGACCGATTATTACTGTAGACAAAAATAGGTATACAGTTACAATTGAAGAAAAAAACAAATAAAAAATAAAGACACAGAGAAAAATGAGCCAACAGAGAAGATCAGAATTTAGAAAATGGAAAAATCAGTTCATACTAGAAAATCTTAGTAGAAAAACTATGAACGTACAAAAAAAATCTAACAAACAACTCTTACGAGCGTCACTATTGCGCTCAAAAATTTTCTTGCGACATTTCAGCCGTCATTGACCACTCCTCTATGATGTTCCGATTCTGACCCTTTCTGCTGACCCATGGACCTAACCAGTAAGACACGGCCAGAACATGGCCATAAAAAGCTAGTCAGGTTTTAAACAGTTACAGGTTTGTTTTTATCACAAAAAATACAGGCTTTGCAAGGGGGATAATGGGTCTGTTGCTAACTTTAGCTACAGCAATATAAATTGTCAATTCCAATAAAATGTAGCTTCTGCAGAGACTTTTCAGTAAAATTTTTGTTTCTTATTTTTATTCTGTTTTTTTATTATTTTCATTACCTATACGTTTACTGGCAAATGATGCGAGTAAATTATTAACGTTTGAGTAATTAAACTTCAAGGGGATAAAGTAAAACTATAAAACTAGTTAACACAAAAATTTCAGCAAAGATTATTTTCTGTGACTTGATTTACACTTGGACTAATCCCATTGGAACAGCTATCAGCTTTCATACACTTTCCATCATTTCTATTTTACCCTAACTATTCTTGCCCATTTCAGTCGATCAATTTTAAAAACACAAAATGTCAGAGGTAAAAAAAAAAAAAAAAAGATTATGAGTCCGTGAAGGAGAAAAAAAAAATTACAAATAGTTCCATCTTTCAATGGAGGTGCATGCCTGAAATCAAGTTACTACAAATTGAGGCATTTTCCAGAAATAGGGCCCGTGTAAAACAACAGGTGTGCTACGTAGTTTAATGTATCCATTTTAACACAATAATGATTTTTCAGAAAAAGCACACTAGTTATTTTAAGGGCCCTTTTTCCGGAGGAAAACAGCCTTAAATGAAGAGCTCAAACAAAACAAGGGAATGCTCATTACTGCATCTGTGCTAAAAAATTTGGCATGAAAGCAAAGCTGCTGTTTTACGTATAATCTAAGGTAATTTTCAATTCACCGATGATTCCACCGGTTGAGAAAAGATTACACAGTTCAGTTCAGTGTAGAACTGTACTGCACGAAAATACTCCGAACTGTAATCTTTTCTCAATTGGTGCAATCTCCGTTTATTTATTAAAATATCCACAAATTTTTTAAGTTATCGACTACTCCACCGATTGAGATAAGATTACAGATTAGTGTTTTTTCGTACAGTACAGTCATACACCTAACTGAAATGTGTAATCTTTCCTCAATCTGGCAGCATTATACTATGACCTTTAAAAGAAAGTCCTCTCATCGAAATCATTTTAGAATTTTTTCTCAATATTTCCTCAACAGTTTTAGATCTAGATTTTTTATGGCATACAGTCAAGTGCCAATTCTAATAAACTCTAAAAACCCTGAATACTGCAAAATTCTTTAAAATTGGTTCAGAAATGAAAGAATGAAAATTTCTGTCAACATACTTTCTTTTGAAAGTCACAGTGCTGCTTGAAGCAAATTGTGCAAGGTTTTTCAAAAGAGGAAACTGATTTAAAACAAGATATGGAATGTGAATACGTAATAGATATAATTTTTTAAGCGGACTTTGTAAAAAAATTAATCAATCTTTTTATTTTTTTTAAAAAAAATTGTTTGTCCGACTAACTGTTAGTGAAAATTGTGCAATCAAATTTATTCGTTGTACCAACTTACCCAAGGAATTAAGTACTCCAACCAATAAACTGGTACTCAGTACCAATAAATGAGTACCGGGAACCAACTCGAATTGATATGGTACCCATCTGTGTAAGTACTCAGATTTATTCTGCGGCTTTTCCCTCCTATTTTCCTTGTCTTGGCAGTTTTTTTAAATTTTTTAGTTTTTCATTATGTATACTTTCCCACTCCTCAAAGGGTAGAGATTAGAGAAAGTATTGTAAACTTGAAAAATTAGAAAATTGAGATAGCTCAATTTCTTGGCATTTGATGTCCTTAGGAACCCAAAACAACAAATCCAAAAAAACGTCCATCCGTCTGTCCCTCTGCCACAGATGATATTTCCTCAACAATTGATCTATTTAACACAATGGACACAATTTGGACACAGTGCTTTCGCAAGAGCCGATTCAATTATTGGTTTGAGTAGGTACCTAACTTTTTGAGTAAGTACATCAAATTAATTTGATTGCGCAAATTTCACTAATAATTAGTCAGGCGAACCAATTCTTTTTTATCAGCATGAACCGTAACGGACATTCCTCTTTTCGCGTTTGAACTCTTCAACAGTAAGTCTATAAATCAGGACTGCTCTGACCCCCCACAAAATTATCGACCCTCGTTTACAAATCAATGGTTCGATAATTTAAAAAAAAACAAAAAACAAAAAACAAAGAAACGAAAAACAAATTCAATAATAATCATGTACAAAAACAGAAGTGACGGTTTTGGAGGAAAGCTGCTAGATGAAAATAAAAGAATGGGTAAAAACTTGGGGGAGGGGAGAAATACTCCTTAAATAATTACAGTCCTATGATAAAAAGTCGCGGTAAGATATCCGTGTAAATTAGGAGGTGATATTCTTGCAAGATGGGCAGAGTTCCTTTGATTGGATACTCCTTACTTAAACTACCCGTATAATCTACACTCATTCATATAAAAAAAAAACAAAAATGGAGCAACAGGAGCAGTGGTACCAGATTGGGGTGAAAAAGCTGTATTTTTTACATTGATTTAAATGGGGACAATACGGCTTTTTACCCTTGATCTGGCAACACTGAACAGGAGAAAAGGACTAACAAAATATACTTAGAAATAAAACATAAACACATATTCACATCTTAAGCTACAACATTCTTTACGGTTAAGAATTGGTAGAAAAATGAACAAAGCACTTATTTTTAATTAGTAGGAGAAGAAAAACGGTCTATATTTAAAACAAAATTGCTGGAAAAAAAAGGAAAGAAAAGGAAATTAAAAATTATAGCAATTTCAGAGTTTGATTAAAAAACTCATTGAGTCAAAGAGTGGGTTTTTTAGACTGAACGACAACTTCTACAGAGTCAGTTAATAATAAAAAGCTCCGACGACATAAAAGAACAACGTTTACATCACAAGTCGAGGGTAGCATGGCCCAACATATAAACCCAACCTCCGAAATCAGTTTAACACTTGAAAAAGACTTTGGATTGTAAGCAGATACAGGGCTACAGAATGTTCACGATAACGCGATCCTAGGATCAAGTGTAAATTAAGGAGGCTCCACCAAAAGAAAAAAAAAGAAAAAAAAAAGAAAAAAAATCTGTGCTCCTTTCTAATTCAGATGAGTTTTAGAGGCACTTTAACAAAAAATTCATCAATTTATTGTGGAAGCGCGCTTTTGCAAAAAGGTTGTCAATACGGAAGCTGAGGGGTTTCAGATTGCGGATGCAATTCTGGTTTGTGTCAATTGCGGAGAAGAACATTATGCACCCATGTAAAACCTGAATCCTTCCAATACAGTTTCCAAATCGATATACAACATTGCAACTTCTAGACATCTTCATCTGATTTGGCAGTTACCTTGTAACTGTTGTAACAGTAAACAAGAATTGAAACTGAATGAAAATAGATCCCCCTCAAGAGGATTAACAGAGATTAATTCTTTTCGGTTATGTTTTTAGAAACTGGTGCAAAATTCACGAGTCACAAGCTCCTTAAATCCATTAATCAGATTTTTTCATGATAAAATGACACATTAAACGTGGCATATTTGGTCAAAATGAATGTGGTACTTGTATAATGAAAATTACTCTTTGAAATGGAACCGAAAATAAAAAGAACCCTTTGATTAGCCAGAAGGGTGGGTTCAAACTTTTGTCTGTCTTGTGAAAATGACCACAGAATAATTTTTTTGGATAATTTTTCTTAAAATTGGTACAAAAGGTACAAGTCCAAGACTTTTAAAATCGATATAGGTACTTATTTTTGGATGAAAATGGCAGTCTTCAAGTCTCTAAAGTTGAATTGTTGTCACCTGTATTGAGCATTAAATTGTGATTCTTGTTTACTCTTTGAGTTAAGTCACAAAAATAACCGTACACTACATTTGCGACAAACGGCACAAAATACTTTAAAGAAGAGAAATAAACGGTACATATGTAATTAGCTTTTTGAAAGGACAAGTGAAATGAAAACTGAGCAGAAAAAAACTCTGTTCATTCAAATTAATTGACAGCTACCGGAAAAAATCCTAATACACAGTTATGAAGTGTGGAAACGACTAAAGAAAATCTTGGTATCCAGGTAAGTAACCTTGATTTCAATCAATCTGGATAAATGGAGTTCCACCGTACATCTTTCAATAATTATGATAATTTAGTCAAGATTTTGGAAGATCATTCAATGCTACCCTCTGTGCAACATTGACAGATAAAGAAATTTGTCTTTCTCTCTCTCTCCCTCCATTTGAATGTGCACGGAAAAAAAAGATCAGTGAAAACAACCATACGGATACCTGATTTTGGCACCTGCTCGATGTTATGGTAAACTCGACCAGAAGTATGGTACATTTACCGATACTTTGAGTAAATTCGACATGTAATCAGGTAACATCACCTAGTACCTAGTCAAAACACAGTATACTTCTGGTTAACATTACCATAACATCTAGCAGGTGCCAAAATCAGGTATCCGTATGGTTATTTTCACCGTAGTTTTTTTCCGTGTGTGTGATAGAAAAGGAGAGAGATAGGGGGTGAAGTCAGGTGATGACCCCCTTAGCTATCTTCTTCTGACTCATGCGTTCAAATGGAAAAACAAGAGAGAAAGACAAACATCTGTAAATGAATTCGAGTTTCCGTTCAGATTGGAGTATTCTGTGGCAGCAGCATTTCGAAGGATTCATAGCACGGATTTCTGAATCAACCAGGTCAACCTAACCTTAAAAAACTGACACAATATTTGGACTGACTCAATGAATTTTGTAAAAACCTATACCCTAACAACTAATGGCCCACAGCTCTCAATTATTGATATAAAACACTATAATTGATCTATGTAATCGAAAGAGAGATAGTTAAAAAAAAATGTGATCATTTTTAAAAATCAACAGGCCCCAAAATGCAGTGAGAAATCGTTCATGCAATCATTCGCTGAGAATCCTGATTCTAGACAAAATCAAATTAAATGCAACTTCTCATGAATTATAAATGAAGCCTTCAGAATTTTAAAGAATCAATAAAACATTGAATTGATAAATTATTACAAAAAAAAAATAAAAAAAAACTTAGATGCGAATAAAAAGGAAAAATTCAGGTAAAAACATTGATATTTAAAATTCAATTACCTCAACTATGTTGCCGACTATGTCAGAAATTATACAAATTTGACTTTGATTTAAATGGGAAGTTTGGATTATGGCAGCCAAAAATGGCAACACAGTACTTCACTTCCATCCCCTATCATTACAGAAAGATCATAGTATCATAAAAATGTGGCAAAGTTCCCTTGAAATAACAAAACGTTGATTTTATATCTATACAGGAAACTTATGATAGAAAAAATTAGATTTTGCTGCAATTCGTGAAAATCTAAGCATTAGATTATTATGACATTTTAAGGGAAAATTGCAGAATTAGAACAACATTATTATCAAAGTGCCATCTAATTCCATACCCGAGCATGCAGGTTTGAGGTTATGTAACTGGGTTGCTTACTTTTACATTGACTCATATGGGAGAAAGTGGACTTTTTGCAGAATTTAATGGTAACCTATAGGCTAGTTTTAGGCAAAATTTACCATTTTCATCAGCAAGGAGCAACTTTCCTTGGTCCTGAGCATTTCTTTTTTCTGGAAAAATGCTAAAGACAATGAAGGAAATCGTTCCATTCCGAGGAAATGATCAATTTTGCCTAAAAATTACCCAAAACCATTGAAAACCACAAAAAGTCCACTTCCTTCTATAAGAGCCAAAGTAAAAGGAGACAACCTAGTTGTATAACCTTGAACCCTGCATGTTCTGGTAAGAAAGAAGATGGTATTGCTATGCCTCCAAGAGAAAATCAGGATAACAAGATGAACAAATGAAGTGAATTAAAATAGCCACGATCATGCATGCACTTAAATCCAAATTGAGTACAGATTAAGATAGTCACACACACCTTATTTCCAGCTCGATGTAACTTCAATGTATGAATTGGTAATTTCTCGCAATTTCACTTCATGATTCGGACTGGAAATTAAGTCACTATCAATCAGGATTAAAATGCTAGCATGATTGTAGGCACAGAACAAAAAATTTGCAGCGTACCCAAGCACTGACTAAGGAAGCTTGCATCGGTTGCATTGAACAAATTCATTATTAAAAGCTTTATGATTTTTTTATAGTAGTGTTAACAGCAGCACATACTGGGGCTCATAAATGAGATCATTGTGTTTTAATTCAAAATCGAAGTGCACTAAAAAGACTTCCGCCCATTTCGATTGACGGTAACCTCAAACAAAATGGGACAAAAAAAAAAAAAAAAAAAAAAAAAACAGAAATTAAACAAATAAAAAAACGAGAAGTCTGCGGATTAAAACAGACACAGTCTGCATGACTTCAGAGTTAAAATTATAAAATGGCCACTATGTTTCTAGTTTCAAAACGAAATTTTAACCCAGCCAGCGGTAAACAAGATTTGAAACTGTCAATAAAAAATAAAAATAAAGTTTAGAGACCTAAAGGCTGATTCTTTTGGGCTCTGATCTCGCTTATGTCTAAATATCATCCCGCTCTCCTCTCGTCACAATTCTTAGCTTTATTTTGCTTTGCTAGGTATCGCGATAGTGGTTTTAACTATTTTTCTACAGAAATATGTTTTGTCATATTTTAATTCTGTTTGCATGCTCAAAATGAGCTCACTTTAATTCTGTTTACGGACCAATATGAGCTTTACAGTCATTTAAACAGCAATTTCTGAATTTCTTCCATGGCAAGTTTCGGCACTTGATGGCACCTCAGGTGATGGTCAACCGCCATGACCATCAAACACCAAAACTTGCCGTCACAGAAATTCAGAAATCGCTGTCTAAATGACAAAAGCTCAGAGCACAGGATACTACAATCAGAATAGAAACTTCCACAAGAGCCAATGGAAACGATATTTGGAATTTACCAGCACAAACTGGCAACCGTGTTTGCTAACTTCTTAAGATGGCGGACATGCTTTTTCAGGTTATATTTACATTTAGATTGCCGGAAATACTCATTTTCCAACTTGGCAGACCCGAATATACCCGAAGTAAAGAATATTTCAAAATGAATAGGAGTTTTCTTTCTGATAGTCCATAGACGGTATCAAAGTGAGCACGTTTTGAGCGTGCAAATAGATTTAAAAAACAACTAAACAAAATTATGTATAGAAATAATTAAAATTGCCATCACGATGGTAACGCAGGTTACGGCTATTCATCGACCTAAAGTGATCGCACAGCGAACAATGCTTCATTAAGAATCAAAACAAAAGACACGCCAGAGCGGGATGAGCAAGAGATGAGGGCTCAAAGGAGTTAACCTTCCGAGATCATTCTTTCCGCAGACTCTCAGCTTCCTCGAATGGCATTTATCTAACAGGTTTGATGAGATGTTAACTATAAAATAGGGTGAACTTGACAATTGGTTTAATTCGTTGACTAGCTACATCTATCCTTCTCTAAGGTTTGAAGGATTATGATAAACTTAGGAATTTTCCAATTCTTGAATTTTTTTGTTATAATTATCTAACGTAGTCTGAATTGTAGATATCGAGTAGCGGCAAGTCTTGGCTTTGCAGGTGCAAGTGAATGATTTGTACTTGATGATCCAAAATTTTTCACCATAGTCAAAACTAAGAGAAAAGATCAAACAAAAAGCAACATTAAAAATGAATTGGATGTGATACGTAAATGATTCGTAACAATAGTTAAAGTATTGATTTATAGTTTATTAAAGCAATGTTTGATAATAATGGCAAATACAAGGAAGATTTTATAGCTGATTTAATTGTAATAATCAATGGAAAGGATTTTTTGAAGCTACTTTTAAGTCGTGATAGAACAGATTGATTAATTTCACATAAGAGTTGCAATAAGGAGTGAGGTTATCCTAAAACATTTTTATTTACTTTTTTATTTATTTATTTTTTGTTGTGGCTATTTTAAGATGATTCCAGGGTCGATAAGTTCCAACAGTTGACACCTCGTTGTGCTGCCAAAAAGCCACCAGTTTTTAGCTAAAATTGACGAATTTACGCTAAAAACACAAATTTGAGGATCGTCTGCACCTGCGAGCATACTTCAGGAAGATACCCTAAAAGTTTCAAGCTGAAACACTGAAAAGTAAAGCTGGAAATTATGAAACATAAAAATTCCCATAAGCCTCAATAAGTGCGAATGAGGCAGATAGACGTAGTATCACTCGCACTCACTCTCACTAACTAAGCTTATGGCAAAATTAATTTCATAATTTACAGCGAAAATTCTAGACTAATTTTGCTCGTTTTGGGCTTAAAAAATCCATAAAAAAATTTTGCAGGTGCTGACATTATTGGATTTTGCGTTTTATCAATGGTTTCAGTTTAAAACACCAAAAACACGACTTTTCCATAAAGCGACAAGTGGCGCTATCCATCGGATTGAAATCTGGAAAAGTTTCACCTGGAATTATCTTAACGCACTGAAAACTTTGGAACCATTAATTTATCCACCTCCCTTGTCTTAGCATGGATAGTTAAAAAAATATTAAACTGTCAAGTTAATTAGACTGGGGCTAAGTTAACTTACCCTAATTCTTCATACGGTTGAATATCACGATTGGCAAAAAATGCAATCCTAGGAAAATGTAAGTCTTGATGTCCGATGAAAACACGGACTGGTTGTAAATTGGGAACGCAGCTGTGGTTGATAAACCTGGCAATGTTCCCATAGCGTCTCGCATCTATGCAGTAAGTCTCATCATCCTGCAATAAAATGGGAGAATGATTTTGAACATTAACTATAAAACTTAATAAAGGGGAAAAAGGAGAAAACACAAAACATGAAATGGACCAATTTAGTGATAACGTCACAATCAAAATTAAATCTGAACAAATGTTCTATCTCGCTCACTCTCGCACAGTTACCCAACAGAAATTAGATCCAAATTTTGGAATGCCAATGGGGCAGTTGCAAGGGTCTGAAATGTTGTGTTTTCTATAAAGAAAATGAAAGTACTTGATGAGCTGAGAACAAATATGCCTTTGGTTTCTACTGAAGTCCAATTGTTCTCGAGATGAGATTTTGGCCCAAAATACATTGTTTTAAATGGGAATTCCGCATTGTGACTTCACTACGCACACAATTTTCTACAACTTTAAACGTGAGTATCTCCGAAACCGGGGCACTTAGGAAAAAACCGAAGGCACCATTGTTCTCAACTCATCAAGTACTATCACTTTCTTTATAAAAAACACAATATTTCAGACCCTTGCAACTGCCCCATTCATGCTAGTAAACAACCAATTTTTTTCAAATTTTATTGCACCATTAGATTGAGTACCTTAAAGTATCTATTCAATTATTTCAAGTTAAGTATCAACTCTGCAAAACAATACCAAGTTGCAATCCTAAAGTCCAAAATGTTCATCTTTCAGCCTAGTTCTTAGTCATTAACTCATAGAGAGACCATTTTGAGATTTAAGAAATAGATAGGCGAAAAAATTGTCTCTCAGCACTCAAAAATTAAGAGAAATGAACAGAATTTCAACGTAGAGACATAACAAGATTTCAAAGCAGGGAAGTGTTTTGGGCAACCGGTCAACAGCATGAAATAAAATATTGGCAAAATTATTGAATGAAAAGTGAAAGCTGAAGAAGAATTTATCAAATTCTCTCATCTCACTTTGAACAGTATAACATAAAGCCCTCTCTTCTCAATGTTGATCTAAAATAAACAAAAAACAAAACAAAAGATTCAAACTTCCCAGGCTTGAAAGAAAACGTAATCATAAAAAAGATAGATATGTAGTTGCAATATTCTGCCTATTATACTATTATTGAAGATATTTTGGACCGTAGAAAGAAGAGGAAGAATACTCACTCTATTATCTAAATCAAATAAATAGGAATCATCTTCTCGAGTGTCTGCTTCATAATCAGAAATGATTTCGCCAATATACCTAGAACAAACAAATTTCCTCATTAAACAAAACTTGACAACTTTTAAAAGAATACAACAGTGAAATGGGCAGTCTGCGTCCGTGGCCATGGAGAGGGTTCAGGGGCCGCCGGCGATTGACGTCAAGCCATCTCGGATTTTGGAACATTACTTCGGAAATTGTTTGGTATTGAATTTAGAATGCCAAACAAGTTTGAGAAAGTGCGCCAACATCTGAGATGATAAAAGAGCCGGTAAAAGGAACTGCAAGGGGGGGGGGGGAGGCAAGTTAAAGTTGAACGTTGAATTGTGAATAAAAGTAGTGTACTATAAACATCAAAAGTTTTGATCCATTGAATCCATTGAAGTCTTGTCCCGGTTAGCTCCCCAGGGAAGTCTACAATGGTATAGGGTACAATAAAATCGAAGACACTATATACATGAAGACTGGACACAAGCTCCAAGAATTGAAGCCAGTCATAGTGATGGTCGTGGTGAGGGAGTACTGGAGTATGAACCAATTTAACATTGCAGATTGTACTGTACAATATACATAGGACTCGACATGTTTTCTACAAAAAAAAATTTAACAAAATAGGTTTCAGGGATGCAAAATGTGCCCGATCTAGCGATCCACGGATCGCGTGAAAGTGAGGAAATTTCTGAGAAAGAGAAGAAATTTGTCCATTTTTTTTTTTTAATAATGGCAACAAGGATTTCCCAGGAAAATAGTGTAAAAAATGGGAAAATATCGGTCATTTAGCGAACATACAGTGTCGAAATGTTAAAATAACCAAAAAAAAGTAATCACTTCCACTTTTTTGTGAGGAAATTTTTTAAAATCCTGTGAGGAAATAAGTCATGGATCGCATGAAACTTCCGAAGTTTTGGAACATTTTGCACCCCTGATAGGTTTAATGAACTAATTTTAAATTTTTAAAAGTGAGATAAAAGCTCTTGATCAAAAGATTGAACTTTTTCCTTCCTAAGCTTTTTGATTAGTGAATGAGAGTATAACGGCCAGTGTGTATTTTCAGCTCTTTTTCACCATTCAGTTGTAGAGAACTTATTTGCTGTTTTGCAATATTACTATTACTCCAACTCCAACTTGAAACTCAAAAAAATAGGCCAAACTAATCAGTTGTAGAGAACTTATTTGCTGTTTTGCAATATTACTATTACTCCAACTCCAACTTGAAACTCGAAAAAATAGGCCAAACTAAATCACTATACACAAAATTTCAATACAAAAACACCTCAAACACCTCAAACACCTCTACTAATCTGTAGTAATAAAATATAAATAAACTGTAGGAAATGCCCCTTAAACACTTTCTCACATCAAAATTATTTGGGAAGATACCCTTCCCCCATAATATTCTGGGGGGGGGACCCCCAGACCTTTCTAAGGGGTAATTTAGGGTAGGGGTAATTTTACAGTAGACTGGTTGCAGAACGTTTAGCGAATTTTCATCAAAATTCAAACAGTTATATATGAAACATTCTGATTTTTCCATAGGTTCACCCATTTTACCCCCATTGATTTTAATGGAAACCTTTAATCAATAATCTAATTAATCCATAACTTGCCTACAGTTTCAACTTTTGATAAAACAAAAAAAAAGTACCACTGGGGAATGGTGAAAGCAACTTCTCTGCAAAATTTCGATGCATATAGCACATCGGTTCAAAAGTTATGGTGGGATACCAACAGACAGACAGCTGCGTCATTGCAATACTTTCTATATGTCTAACTTTGTTAAACGTGAGAAAGTAAAAAATGCAAACTTGGGCGATGAAACTTTTAAATATTCATAAACTGCATGAAAATCTTACTCACTCGCAAACATAAGTGCCTTTCGGTATGAACTTGAGGGTAGATACGCCCCAGCCTTTATTTTCTTTGGTGCGAAATAATTGGAAACGACTACTGATGCCTTTTTGCACGACTCTATTTAAACACAGGATTTTGTTGCATTTGCATGCTTGATTACATTCAAAGAGCATTGGAGGATCTGAAAAAAAAAAAAAACAAACAAACAAATGAAACCGAATTTAGGAAAATAACTCTGAAAATGGGAATGGAAAACATACGACAGTTGTCAATTATTAACCCTTGTGAGTCCAAGATATTTGTCCTACCGTATTTACCCGTGTATAATACGCATAAAAAACACACTTTTCGCGGCTCAAAAATCCGGGTGCGTATTATCTACGGGTGTTAAATGTCAATTTTTTACTTCCTTCATATACAAGTCCTTTTTATTTGGTAACTACACAATACCGGAATAATTTTCATCCAAAGATAAAAACTGCGACTATTTGATAATTTCGCAATGTAATTATAGACTTTACGCTATAAGATAAAATACGGAATGACTCGCAGATTCCAATCAGCAAGATAAGATAAGACTGGAGACTCCCGCTGCTTTCATAAGATAACACAAAGAGGGCCAGAGGACGATGAGTCTGATAAGGAGTCAAATGCCGGGTTCTGATGGTGAAGGAGAAGAAAGCGCTGAGTCAGACGAAGCCACCAATTGCCGATCCATAAACAATAGTAAATCAGAGATAACGCACGTGTTCACTGTGCAACGAAGAGCTGAATTTGTATTTACCCACTACTTTTTTGAGTTTTCTTCAATAGACTGTTTTAATAGAGCGATATATCGTATCGATTGCCGTCCGAGGGCCTCTGGTTCCAAACAAACTCTGGTTCAATGTAATTTCCCCATAAGCGGATTTTTGAATGGAAATTCAGGGTATTAAATCAAACAATTTATGCGACCTTTTTGCGATTATGAATTCTCCGTCCTCGAAAATGCTTAATTTTGCCTGGTTCCACCCGTAAAACTGCCGGAATCAACAAGATATTACAGATTAATTGATGCGTTTGGAGGTTGGAATCACCCAAATGTTATTGTTGTTGTTGTGGAATTGGCGGGATTTCGGGCGATTCTAACCTACAAATGCAACATTTAATCTGTAATATCTTATTGATTCCGGCAGTTTTAGTCAAGGAACCAGGCAAAATTAAGCATTTTCGAGGACGTAGAATTCATAATCGCAACAAGGTCGCATTAATTGTTCGATTTAATACCCTAAATTTCCGTTTAAAAGTTCGCTTATCGGGAAATTACATTGAACCAGAGTTTGTTTGGAACCAGAGACCCTCGGACGGCAATCGATACGATATATCGCTCTACTAAAACAGTCTATAAAGTCCATGCGTATTATCTATAGGTGTTTATTTCTTACATTTGTAGCCTCTTGAAAATTTGGGGTGCGTATTATACACGGGTAAATACGGTATATATGATTAATAGTGACGCTATCCATCTGATTGAAATCTGGAAAAGTTTTTCCTGGAATCACTTTAAAGCTTATGAAGAAACAATGTAATAGAAAAATAATTAAACAGTAAACTATTACAGACTGACACAGAGACAAACCGATCTCTAGAGTATCGATCACTTTAAGTGCTACTAGCGACTTGAAAAGTTGAAAAGTAAATGAGGAAAAATTAATCACCTGTATAGTTAAAGTCAGGAACTAAACGACCATCTTTATCGTACCAACAGCGGAAGCTAATTTTCCCACAGTCACAAGCCGGCGTCGAACAGTCAGAGCATGAGCAGGACTGAAAAAGAGAAAACGTACAACTGATTACTGATTAATGATTACAGATGTACTTTGATGTACTCTTGTACATCAACATATTTTGCATTGACGCGTGTTCTTGGCGGCAAACAGCTCCGTATGATTTCTTCTATGTAGTAATACTGACAGTTTAATTTGGACAGAATGTAAAGTCAGCAGGCCGATCATTCACTTCATCGTTAAACCGATTGTTAAGAATGTGTATGAGTGATTCTATTGGTCGAATATTGTGAAACTTAGCCGTTGCTATGGTAACCATCGTTATAGTGTCCGTTTTTCAAAGGTTACTCATGAATAGCCTTTATAAAACAAGACTCTTAATGATGGTTACCATAGAAACAGCCAAGTTTTACAATTTTCGACCAATAGCATCACTCGTAGACAATTTTAACGATCGGTTTAACAATAAAGTAAATGATCGGCCCGCAAGGCTCTTTCGTCAGGAGGCCTCACAAATTATGAATAAAAATTGAAGCTAGACTAGAGAAAAAAATTACCTGCAAAGAGGTTATGGTCCGAACCACACTTATGTTAGAGGTGAAACAATTTTCAGTTACATAAACATAATCAGTTGGCTCCGGTTCGTCATCTGCACCGTTGATACATTGAACTGGATTTGTTTCGTGCCCCCGTGTGATGTCACTGTAAGAATATATAAAGAAAATGTGAGAGCTCAATAGATTCAATACATCAGAATGGGCAGTGGCGGTCCATTGGTTCAAAAGTTTGGGCGTAAGGGGGGGGGAGAGGGGGGGGGGCTTTAAAAAATGAGAATATTTGGGGAGGAGGCTTCTCGATTTCCTTGAGCCCTCCTCCATGTAAAAAAGAGGATGGCTTGCGGTGTTACGACCTTTTTTTTCCCCCCTTGTTTAGAGCCCTTTCCCAAAAAAAGGGGGCTGGGCTTCAACCCCCCCCCCCCCCCAGACCTCCACAAAAATGTGAAAACAACAAATACCTTAAGTCACTTCAAATTTACATACCCTAAGGTGTGGGAAAATATAAGAGAAGGAAATAAATTAAATAGATAAAGAGGTTTTAATATTTTTTCAAAGTTTTTATGATTGAAACCTTAAATTCCGCTTGAAATCCAATTTTAAAACTCAAAAATCGCTTTTTCATCAGCTAACACTCTACAAAATCAGGGGGCCAATCATTTACTTCATCAATAAACCGATCGTTAAACTTGTCTATGAGTGGTGCCGCCAATGGTCAAAAATTTTAAAACTTGGCTGTTGCTACGGTAACCATCGTTAAAGTGTCTGTTTTTTAAAGCCACTCATTGAGTAGCCTTCATAAAACCGATACTTTAACCATGGTTACCATAGCAACAACCAAGTTTTACAATTTTCGACCAATGGCACCACTCATATAGTCATATGTCTATGACAACAATCAATTTTCAATTCAATCAATCAATGCATCAATCAATTCAATCAATTTTAACAATCAATTTATCGATGAAGTAAATGATTGGCTCTCCGGTTTTATATCTACGCACGGTGGAGCAATAGTTGAGCGGAATCAAGAGATTGCCAGATTGCCAGGTATAATAATGAAATAAATTGCATGCATAAATGAAAGAGATGAAAGAAATTTCTTAGCTGCACGCAATATTACATACTGTGCAATGGAGCTCTTGCAATGTTTTGCTATAGACAATTGGCCTATCAATTTTGATGTAAAATGCTGCAAAAAAACGATTAGACCATTTATAAAATCCAAAATTCACTCCCTGCAGAGAGAGGTTACCCCATTGACATGTGATTTAATTTGACTAAAGTTGCTGGGCAACAATGCTCATTTGTTCATTCTATGCATACGGTGCACCTAGCGGTGAAACCGTGGAAGTAAAGTGAAGCGAGTGGCACTATCTATCGGTAAACGCCACAAGCTCTTGAACTCGTCGTTCCGTTGCTGTGAGATCGCCAAATTGGCGGTATTAACTTCTTCAGAGTCATGACGAGTCCGACTCGTCTATACATGGCAATGAGTGAACTCAAAAATCAGTTGGACCACCCGTGTATGTTTGCACTACATAAAATTTGCACCCCGAACAAAAGAATAGGACATGAAATCGAGTGCCGTCTTTCTCGTTTATTACACAACGTAGAACTTTTCTATTGTTTTCACCATGCTCCTAGCGACAAAATATGTATAAATGGACCTTCAAATTTACTTTTTGATAGCAAATTCTCCAATCTCACCGTTCAAATTTGTAGGTTATGCGGTGCAAATCCAAGGTTGGTGCATACATGCAAGGGTGGTCACCCAAAATTTCAAGTTAAGTTTTCTCTGTGAGGAGTTAGTTTAGACTTCTTAAATGGTCTCGTCGTTATTTTCGCAGCATTTTACACTCGAATTGATTGTCCCTTTGCCTACAGCAAAAACTTGCAAGAGCTCCATTATATAACAAAGGGCCGAAATGAGACCCTTGTGAAAGACAACAGGGGAAACTGAACAAACGAAAAAGAGCATCCTTACGTCGTTAAAATCCGTTGTGTCCGTTCTCTAGTTCTGGCAGTGAGTTCTTGAAGGTTTGTGTTTAGTTGTAAGGCTCTGTACGTGTCGCTCGGTTGAACTACACATGATTCTAAGACTGAGAATCCCGCATTATTTCGAATACTTGTAAGAGCTCCTCGAGCCAACAATAGGATTACGCAATCATAATGGTTCCGTCGAGCAGCAATATGTCTAGAGAAATGAAATTGACCATGAGTTTGGAAACAAATTTTGATTCTATTCAAACATGTTAATGCAATTAGCAGCATTTTGGTGCATCCTATACATGGGTAGAAACGGTAAATTATCAAAAAAACTATCAGTAACTAAATTAGTTAGGTAAATAAACGACCTGATCAGTGGAGTAGCCAGGAATTTTTCTAGAGTCGAATCCTCTTCATGTCTTTCCTTTTTCTACCCTTTTTTTTCACCTGTAGCTACGCCAATGGTCCGGGGGCTAAAATAACTTACGGCAGTAAACCCCACCCAATTTCAAAAGAAAAAATAATCAAAGAAGTTGATACTTACAATGGAGTATCACCATGCGTATTTGTACTGTTCAATTCAGATCCGTAATCCAGGAGAAGCTCGGCAATGTTAGTGCTACCAGAGTACGTTGCCCAATGCAGCGCAATGTTCTGCTCGGTGTCTCGAATGTGCGCATCTGCAAATCTTTCGAGAAGAAACCTGAAACAAGGTTCAAACTCAAATCAGTAGAATTCAAAATAATAAAACCCTTCTGATAAAAATGACAATTATTTGCCACCGATAATAGGATCAGACAATATCTACTAAAGACCGCATACTAATTATCTTGCCCCTGTTAAAGTTGGGTGGCAATATTCTTTCAGCATCTCAACAAAACAATGTCCAACTGGACCATATGATGTCTAATAAATAGAGACGCCAGAATTTTGCTTCCATGAAATCGCTTAAGAACGTGATATACACAATAGACGGCTGGGACCAGGTAGGAGTACAGATCGCACTTTTCTGATTTCAAATTCAAATTGCAAGAAAGCGCAAAATCAGGCATTTTACACCGCAAACCCCAGTTTGAGAACCGCTGATATACTGTATGATCTGTATTGACGCGTGCCATGGCCACGGCCCCTATGACCTGAAAACTGAATAAATAAATAATGTAGTAGTGGTAAAGTCCAGCCCCCAAACACGTGGTTTGTTATGCTGATATTTCACAGCGAACGAATGGACTGCATAAAAAAGAAGGGGTAGGAAAGACAGTCAAAGTATTTTCAAAACAAAGGATAGGAAAGAGGAGAGTAACGGCGACCTGCCAGGGACTCTCAAATTGGGAAGGAAGTATTTAGAGCACTCAAGGAGGGAAAGTGCTCTAAATATATTTATTCTCTTTCTTTTCTTTTGTATACTACTCCACTCTCTGTTTCTGCTTCGTTTCTCTATCCATTTGAGTGACTCAAATTTTTTTAATTTTTTTTTTTTTTTGATTTTTTTTATTTTTTTATATTTATGTTCTCTCTATGCAACTGTGTAACTCTTCCTTCATTTCTTCTCCCTCAACTCTCTTTGTATCTATGTATCTCTACAAGATGTACGTATGTATCTCTACTCTATGATTCACTATCAACAATTCACTCTCTTATTAACTCCAACCTTGGTAACTCATCAGCAAACTCATTTGTTTACAATCTGTTTCCATAAATAAATAAATAAATAGGAATAGACAGCTTACCGGACAACATGTGTGTGGCAGTGCTCAGCCGCCCAGACAAGAGGCGTCCAGCCCCCTTCATCAGTAAGATTGATAAAATTGGGCGGAACTCTTGGACTGGACAAAATGTAGTGACAAGCTTCCAAATTGCCAGCTTTGGCTGCAAGATGAAGAGCCGTCATGCCGTCTCCGCCTTTGAATGTGATCGAAGCGCCGGCCTTGACAAGGTATTTAACGACTTCATTCTGACAATTCTGCGCTGCAAGAATTAGAGGCGTGTTCTGATCACGGTCGATCACATCTAACTGCGCACCTGATTGAATGAGGACATGGACGATACCAAGATGACCCCCGACACTGGCACCATGCAGAGCCGACCCCATCACCCATTCTCGGAAGACGTGATTTGGATTTAAACCAGCTCCTGCAACAACCAATAATAAAAAAAATTAGAAAAACAACTTGTAAAAAGCATTTTTTTTTTTGTTAGAATGTGATGAACTAATTTTTCATGATCCCAGCATTTTTTTTTTATATTCAACAGTGCTATTACATTACTTAGTACTAAACTTACACCTACTATACATTTGAGTATATCTATGTGCTCTTTATAACTTACACTTAATTTTTAACTTTTGCTATTATTCCAGTAACAGAATATCTTTGCTGGAATAGCAAGTAACATGAAATAAATATAGTTCTACTCCCGTTGGGGGTAGACTGTGTCTGAACCAGTAAATACAACGAACAAAAATAAAGATAAATAAGTAATAAAATAAAATAATAAGTAAAAAAGGTAAGACAAATAAATGAATAAAGAAACAAAAATAAATAAATAAATAAATAAATAAATAAATAAATAAATAAATAAATAAACAAACATACAAATCAATTACTAAATAAATTAATGAATAAAGTGATGAACTAATTTTTCATGATTCCAACAATTAATTTTTTTAGTGTGCTTCATTTTGTTTCAATGAACAAGACTCAAACAAACCAGCGACAACTGGAAACATAAGAAACAAGTAATCTAACCCCGGCTTTCTATGCTGAAAAAAGTGATTAATCATGGAGAAAGCTACAGTTAACCAATTAAAAGGGACTCCCCCAACGTCATCCGCTCATTTGACTGCCATCTTGTTATTTTGTTATACGCCTTTGATGAGGTTTCGAGTGGTTTGAGAACTTTTTGATGCTCTGATCGTTGTTTTTAAGTGATTTTACAAAGTAATCGACCCTCCATAACATTATAGCAAACAGACCCAATGCGTAGACTGAGCTAACTTTCCTTCTAACCAAGCGAATATGAGTTTGGCTTCTGATTTAATGACATTATGGGCTGTTCTGAGTTAAGTAAAAAGTGAATTGTTGACACAGTTATTATTAATTTGAGACAAAAAAGCATACCTAATGCAGCGATGACTTTGTCAACTTCTCCGTTCTTGGCAGCTTGGTACAGAGTTCGATATGTTATCCTGAAAACAAAAAACAAAACTTAATTAAAACAAGAACAATGATATAAACGTAGAGTAACTATAACGAACAGAATTCACTCTATAAATTGAGATCAGAATAACGTACGTTAAAACAAGAACGGATCAGCTTTGGTCCACTGGTCCCAGACACTTTTCTCAGGAACCAATGAAAATAATTCAGAAAAGCTTCTTAGGTCGGATTCAGAGACAGTATCTATTAGATGACCACGCACTATCAATCTTGCCCATGTTAGAGCGCGGTGGCACCTTATTATTTGGGGGTCTCAACAAAACACCCCTCACATGGACCATATGTTGACTGATGAGCAAAGTGGTTGAGGTTTTTGCCTAATGAGAGCGAAGCATCGAAATTGCATCAGTTAACGTATGGACCATGTTGGATGGTGCTCCCTCATGCTCCCTATGTTAATTCCTGTTGAGTTCCAAAAAAAAGTCAGTCTTGCGCCCACAGCTAGTACTCTATTATATATTGTCTCTGCATTAGTCAATGTATGGTCCATGTTGGATGGTGTTCCCTATGTTAGTTTGTTGAGACCCCGAAAAAAAATTCATCCACCGGGCACGTGGCCAGTGTGTGATCTCTAATATATATTGTCTCTAGTCGGGTTGGTCAATTTGATAGGTACAAGAAAACAAGGGGTTTCCTAGAAATTCTTCAAAATAAATTTTTTGTGATTTTTTAAAATAGATCAAAAATTGGTTGACAAAATTTTAAAACTTTACAAAAAATTCAGTTTGCATAGTTTCAAATCAACCTCTCATCTAATTTTTTTTCCTATTGAATGAAAGCAACAACAAAAAGTATTTGAACTATCTTCAGTGGTTCTTGAGTAAAGTACTATGACCTTCAAAAGAAAGTCCTCTCATCGAAACGGTCCTTGATTATGGATTTTTTACGGAATACTTTCAAGTGGCAATGCTTTTAGACAAATACCTGAAAACAGCAAAAGGATTAAAACTGGTCGAGGAATGGAAGATTAAAAATTTCTACCAGGATACTTTCTTCTGAAAGTCATAGTACCTGAAGCAAGTTTTACATGCGAAGGGTAGGAACGGACAGCTCCCCTTAAAATTACAGATTGATTTTCCAGAATACTTTGAGATTCCTTGATGACATCACAGTCATCTATTTTCTATATACTTCTCTATATCTACTATCATTGATTTATGTATTGACTTCCCAAATTACCTCAACAATGCCTACAAAGGCTTTATTGAATGTTCAGAAGGACTTGACCTTTCTCGGGAACAGGGACGTAATTTTTCAGGAACTAAAAGGAATGATAAAGGGCGACTTACAGAGCTGCCATTTTGCGTATAATTAATGACATTTTACAATTCGCCGATGATTCCACCGGTTGAAAAAAGATTACACAGTTCAGTTCAGTGTAAGACTGTACTACATGAAAATACTCTGTTCTGTAATCTTTTCTCAATCGGTGAAATCTTCATTAACACGTTGAGTGCCGCATCCGGCTCATAGGCCCGACACCTGAGAGCTCCCGCGGCGCAGCATCCGGCTCATAGGCCCGACACCTGAGAGCTCCCGCGGCGCAGCATCCGGCTCATAGGCCCGACACCTGAGAGCTCCCGCGGCGCAGCGTCCGGCTTACGAGGCCGACAAAACGGAAAAAACCAAAAAAAAAATGGAAATAGATTTAAAAAGATACCCTCGGCACCGTGGGGTAATACATCGATAAACCTAATGGCAGTCAACGTGTTAAAGTATTAAAATAACTACAAGTTTTTAAAAATCATCGACGACTCCGTTGGTTGAGTAAAGATTGGAGATGCGAGTATTTTCGTGCATTACAGCCATACACTGAACTGAATTGTGTAATCTTTACTCAACCGGTTGAATGAGCGAAGAATTGAAAAATGTCATTAACTATACGCAAAACAGCAGCTCTGGCGACTTGTTCAAATGAAACAAAGAAAAGACTTACTAATTACACAAAACAATTATGAGCCGATAAAACCTTATAATTATAAAAAAAAGTTAAGATTCTCCGGAAGACAGAATCTGCTTTTTGGATAAAATCAAAGAAAACAAAAACCAGCGTTGAGAACAGAAATGAAAGCGGAAATATTTTTGGGGTAGTTCCATAGAAACTGGACTTTTCTCTGATGCTGATAATGAGTCTTCTGTTAACTTTTGCGAAAAGCGATTGAATCATGAAATCTTGGGTAAAATCCAGCAAAAATTACATTGAGCAAGTTAAAAAATCACAAAATTTACTCATAGACTCACAGAAAGATTTTAAGGTTGAAAGTAGTGCTGGGGGAGAACTCTAAAAAAGCTTGAAACTCCAAGTTTTGAGATACTCCAGCCGCTCTACTCTAAGTAATAAAACCCTCTAGAGCCCAATAAATTTGATTTACTGCCTGATATTGGAGAAATGAAGAGAAAAAAAGTAAACAAATTTAGAAGAAGTTAAATTTTGTTGTTGGTAGTTTTTGTTTTTCATGGAAAAATGCTGTGAAAATGAAGAATTGCGATTACTCAAGCTCAGCTCAAACTCGGAGCTTTTGCTAAAAACTCGACTTGGCTTTACTCGAGGGCAAACTTCAATACTCGCCCAGCACTAGTTTAAAGCATAGTGGCGGAGCAGCCCAGGTACCATACGAGATTCCTATCTGATTTGCGGCTTTCTTCTGTGTGTTTCAATAGAGAGAGCGACAAATTAGTCAGGAATTACCCATGACGCGTGTTTAGCTCCGCCATTTAAGAGAAAAGATGGCAGAGCTAAACACGTGTCATGGGTAATTCCTGACTAATTTGTCTCTATCTCCCTATAGAAACACACAGAGGAGAGTGTCAAATTAGATAGGAGCCTACGCTACAAGCTACGCTCCCACAATACGCCTTAAACTTGAAAGTCATTTTGAGTGTCCATCAATAAATTTAATGATTTTTTAGAAGACCCATTTTGACTTTCACTGGTTTCTACGCAACAATTTAACATTCCATCATTTGTGACAAAAGATAGCACGAGCCCCATTTCAATGACATTTTACGGCTGCAGCAAAAAGTCCTGTTATCATGAACCCTTGGGACTAAAAAAAAGACTAATGTACTGGAAATACAAAAAGTTAAAGCACAATAAAACGACTGGGAGAAAAAAGGGCCTAAGAACACTAAAACCATTTTGGTGTGAAATAATTTAATCACTGGGGCAGTAGCAAGGATCGGAAATGTTGTGTTTTTTGCAACAAAAATGATAGTATTTGATGAGCTGAGAACAATGGTGCCTTTGGTTTTTTTAGAAGTGTCACGGTTCTGGAGATACACACGTTTAAAGTTGTAAAAGATCATGTGCATAGTGATGTCACGACGTAGAATTCCCATTTAAAACAATGTATTTAGGGCAAAAATCTCACAAATCTCTCTCCGGCACAATGGGACTTAATTAGAAACCAAAGGCATCTTTGTCCTCGGCACAAAAAGTCTTTTCATTTTCTTTAAAAAAAAGCAAAACATTTTAGACCCTTGCAATAGCCCCATTGATGTTATTTTTTTCCTTTGCTTAATGCAAAAAGAGTGCAACTATAATCAAATTGAATTTTTTCCACCAAAATTGAATGTAACACAGTAAAAAATCAAAATTAAAAAATTGTAAAACAGGAAACAGGACTAAATTTAGTTCCAAAACTGATTCAACAATATTAGATTCAAACATTGAAAAGATGTCATAACAGTTTCCAAACTTTGGAACTGAAGGGTGAGTAGGTATTTCAAAGGAGTTTTATTAATTGTGATTTTTTTTCATCCGCAAGTCAATAAAGAATCAATTTCGGCTCTCTGAGCTCAGAAAAATGATATCGGATATAATTTTTACGATGGATCTAAGCTTTTAAAATTTGTCTTTTTTAACTGTAGGAAAATAATACCAAAGTAAATACAACAAAAACAAACAGAAAACAGATAGTGGTAGAGCTGACACATTTAGAGTCTTACAATAGCGCACATCTTCTTCTTTCTTCATCTCAAGAGCCCCATTGCTTGTTTAAAATAGGAAAATGAGTTAACTGACGTGTTGTAATAACAACAAAACTCACAAAATTACGCCCCATTCTAAATGAACAATACATCTGCCACATGTGTTTAAACCATGCTGTTGATTTTTTGAACAGAAAATGCAGACATTGTAAATACTCGAATTTTATAGTATACTCTAGAGCGTTCAGTCACCACAGAGGCATCAAACCGCTTTGGATAGCAAAGTAATTTGATTTGTAACCAACCGTTCAACAGTACATTTAATGAGCGCTTCATTCACGATCAAATAGGTATCTTTTAACAGATTTGATCAAGCAAAGCAATATATGAGTCAAAATTCACCACAAACGGTCGATGAGCCAACCGTTGCTTGTTCAGTTGATGTTCCGTTCGTCAAACTGCAGAGCTATTTGACAATGGATGGTGTGCCATCTGTTCATCAATTTCAGTCAATGAAACCTGTTTTTGAGGTGTTTTGGTCAAGTTTGTATTTGAGTTTGAGTCAAGTTGGCAATCCTGCAGTTTGATCCAAACCCATTTGAGCGTGTACGAAGGCCACTGTCAAACAGCTGCACTAAAAATGTGTCTGCTCTATGAAGAAAAGAGTAGTAATAAAGAATCTAAAAAAAAATAAAACCAAAATAAAACACACCTAGCATCTAAACAACTACTTTCGGAAGCAGCATGCAATAACTCATCTAACTTGTCCTTATCCAGCGACGGTGGCAATCCTTCCGAAGTTATTTCCATTCCGTTCGGCAGTTGTAACGAAGCTGGAGGAACCATCGGTAGTGGAGGTGGTGAATCAGCTGGAGACTGAAACTGGTAACCGGAGTTTCCAATGCAAATACGAGCTGAAGGACTGTAACAATTTTTGACAAAAATTTTATCACTAACGCAAATGGATAGACACAAATCAAACAACGCAAAATGATCATCAAAAAGGGAACTTTATGTAACACTTAGGTGGTCAATTCGCTAACGCAAATAGTTAGACAAAAGATGATCACCAAAAAGGAAATTTTATAAAACACTTAGTTGGTTAATGATGTGGATCTACGTTGCATTAAATGACAGATATTTTACATGTTGTTTATTCTATTACTCATTTAAACTGCACTATTGTTGTTTTTTGTGGCTTTTTATGGAAAAAGGTTCATGAAATTTGTTTTCCAAAGTGGAATTTCAGTCATAAGAAAGTCATTAGATCAAGGAACTCAAGGTTTGAGCAAAGCAGGCAGATTTGAGGTTATACCTCAAGGAGCCACAACTAATCCACTGACAACAGAGACAACGGAAACCACGCACTAGCCGTACGGCGTACTTGAGGTGGATGACTTTATTTTCAGGGGCTCAACAAAATAGTATGGGGAGCAGCATCTAATGGCTCCTATGTTGATTGTTGACCAACGACTGAAATGTGCTAAAATTTTATTTTCGGAAACATTGAAGTAAATGGGAAAATTACTCCTTTTAAAAATTAATTAAAAATACTAAAAAAAATAATTTTCCTTAAAACTTGGTACCAATTGAAAGCTCATGATAGGTAGATTTCGGTGCAGGCCCCGGTGTCAACGGGAAACTCGACAACGCAATGGTTGCCTTGGTATCTGCCGCGTTGTTAAGTCTACTGTTGACACACCTGCGAGAGTGCGAGCGGTATAAAATGTTGCTCTCTCCCTCGAGGTGCGCTTCTTTAAAAGCTCGTAGCTCTCGAACGAAAAATTGGCTCAGGATTCGGTTTGAACAAGAGTATCCAAAATTATGTTGAGAATAACACACCTTTTTTTCATAAAAATAAAAAAATAGCACTTTTGGGGATTCAAGATTAAGTGAAAAATTTCTCCGCTTTCAAAAAAAAAAAATTGCGATAAGTCCTATAAAAATAAAGCAAACTACAAAGTCGTGCAAATCATTAAAAAGGTCAATAAATTTTGCATTTATTTGCGCAAACCGCATTTTCACACCTTTATTTATAACTTTTTTATCGCCTTTTAACAATAACAATCATGTTGAACTTTGAGCCCCCCTAACGCCCCCCAGAATTCTTTTTAGGACTTGAAATTTTCAGGATGTGTAGTCCATATGATGCTTAGTCAAATGGTGTAGACATCCAATTCAGAGGAGGGAAAAAATTGGTTGTTTTTGACAAAGTCCTTTCTACCAGAAAAGGTACTTCCTTTTGAAAGTCACAGTACATACTTCTTGTTTAAACTATGGAACTTACACTATTTTTGGAGGTTTCTGAAGAGGGAAGAAAACAGGATTCCTGTGTTCTCCAATTGAGAGAATGACATCAGATTTTGGAGAATCTTGACCACAATGCGGGCAAGTGGGTTTGCCGTCCAGCAATAACTCACATTCACGGTGATACTGATGAAACGACTCACACTGAACAAATCTCCCCTATAAAAAAAAAAAAAACAAAAGAAACAAAATTAAATTGATGCAAGAGACAAGTTCTTGAATTTGTAAAAATTACATTTATGAACTGATCTTCCTAAAAACTACATTGTTTCAATACGGCCATTTCTTAGGTAAATATCCTCCTAAATGGATGTGTAACTGAAAGGTCAGGAGAAAAAGATAATTTCTAATACTTTCACCAAAAAAATCTACAAAACTCAGAAATGAAAGGGTTAACTAGACTAAGACATAGATGAATCAAGACTCACCTGCGTACAGAACAATCCACAGCCGGGACAGCAATTATGGCGGATCAAGCGCTGGAAGTGAACATTGCACAACGGCTGATACGGCACTCGAACACTCGGCCTCAACATTACGACTTCTCTGCTATCTTTCTCGACCGTGTTACAGCAGCCGATCTTTTCGCTGTCAAGAGAGTCAATGGCCTGACAATAAATCTCCTTCACTTCTTCGACAATTTTTGCACTCACGAAAACCCTTTCGTTGACTTGACACAAACAGATTGCTGCCGTTCCGCCCTGCGATGAAGAGTAAAAAAATTAGAAAAGAAGTCTTAAAATAATAAGACTAAGCAATAATTTATAAGTAAAGAACATAGCAACTATAATTAGCATAAAAAATATATATTTTCCACATAACTGTGGTTTGTGGTCTGGACAAACTTGAAAGAATTCAACATAATGTGCTTAGGTATGTTGCCTTCAAATCAGGCTGCCCGATGAATTTCTCAGATCATTGAGTTGACCTATTATACATATGAATGACCCTACAGAGAGTTTTAATAATGACAATGACATCAGCCAGTGGAAAAGCAACATTTTTAGTAAAATTTGTTGGTAGAGATGAATTCTTTGGTCAAATTATGGGCGCTTCTGGTAAATCAGGTAAATCAGAAGAAAACGTCACAGACCAAGTCTCTTTAAAAGGATTTGCCAACGTGAAAGAGATAGTGGTACATAGGAATTGCATGATTGGAGGACTTAAGGGTTGGGTGACCGTCTGGTTTGGAATACTGATGAGTGATAACACCTGATTGCAGCTGATGAGTGCATTGTTGGTTAGAAGTTGACATCTGCGTCGAGCTGCTGTTTCGCGTATAATAAATGGCATTTTTTAATTCACCGATGATTCCACCAGTTGAGAAAAGATTACACAGTTCAGTTCAGTCCGTGAATGTAATACTCGAAAATACTATCATCGGTAATCCTTTCTCAATCGGTGGGATCGCTGTTTATTTATTTTATTTATTTATTTATTTATATATAAACCGGACAAGCCCTTGGACAAAAATAACAAAACATAGGTTAATAGGCAGTACACTAGGCATAACACGTATTAAATGTTTGAGTAGAAAAAAAAGAAGATAACAGATGGAATTAAAATTATTTATTAAAATATCCACAAGTCTTTTAAAGTCAGCGATGACTTCACCCGTTGAGAAAAGATTACAGATCAGAGTATTTATGTGCTATAGTAGTCATAAACTGAACTGGACTGTGTAATCTTTTTTCAACTGGTGAAATCATCGGTGAATTGAAAAATGCCACTCAATAGGCGCAAAAAAGCAGCTCTGCTTCTTTGATGCAACACTAAAACTGTCAACTGTGCTAGTGAGGACAAAGATAACTGGCAACGCAACAAACAACACACTTGATGTAAGTGTAGATTGGTGCAATAGGTTGACTTGTGTGTTGCATGTTGCATTCCCTGGCTAGGTATCTTATGCTGGACAGCGTATACGTATTTTAGAGCAGCGGTTCCCAAACTGTGGTCCGCGAGTCGTAAGTGCGAAAAAAAAGTAGATCCGATCGGAGCAAAAAATTCGAAAAAGGGATTAGGCTACGGGGAAAATAAAAACGACTCCAAGTTACAAAGATAAAACCAGAGATAAATAAATTGATGGATAAAATGCAGGCACATCCCTCGCACACCTCCATCTACCCTCATTAGTGGTGAGTTCCCTTTTATTTAGCAATTTATGCATCATTTCATGTCCCATGTATGTAAAAAGCAACAACAACAATAAAAAAAGTCATCATATGTAGGGGGTCAGCAAGCCGCCCGACCGGTTATCAAGGGGTCCGCGAGCTGAAAAATTTGGGAACCACAGTTTTGAAGAGTGATTTCAATCATAAAAATAATAAAAACAAAATTTCATGGAGAGCAATCATAAAACAAAAAAATAAAATAAAAATCAAACAGAATTACCCCAAAAGAGATAGCAGTGGATTCGGGGACTGCAGCCGTTTCCGAAACTTCTGCTGTGCTTGGTGAGGGGACGTCCATCCGTCTCATTTTTTCAATACCTGAGAAAAAAGAAATACAGGCTGATAAGAGAATAAATAAAACTTATAAACATATAAATATATAAAAAGAATTCATAGAATGAATAAAACTAGAATAGAAACTGTTGTGAGAGCCCATGAAGTCAACTTTCTAAACTGGGTGCTCTGCGCAAGGAGCTGCGCAGTGGTCGTCTGAAGCGCACAAATCTGTAAACCAGGTACCTCAGAGAGTTTTTTATTTTGTAAAAAATCATACAACTGAAATGATGCAGCAGATCACTTTAATTCTTTCAGAAATACAAATTAGATAGATTTTTGAATGAATTCAGTTAAATACAATAAGACTTTAAGAGCCAAAATTTTAGTGACACGCTTGAGAAAAAGTTGAAAATGGCCAAAAACTCTCTAACGGACTAGAAGAAGAGCAGTGGGTAAAAAGATTCTTGAGGGTGAGGGGTAGTCTGCCCCTAGTGTTTACCCTGTTTATATGGCTCGTGAAACTGCGAGCAACAATGGCAGAGAGTTTCCATTCATTTCTAGTTGTATTTACTATTTATTCTACCGATCAACCAGCTAAAGCAATAAAGAGGCTGATACATGTTATAAGTCCTATCTCAAAATGTGACAGCATGGGCGATCTGAATTTGGTTTGTTTGCCTCACTTTTTTTAACCTTAAAATAAAAATTGTAATTTTTTTAGTGAAAAATGGTTTTAAACGAAAGTGCAAGTGTTTGAGAGTGGCTATCTGGACACAGAATTTCAATACACAACTATCCACGTAAGAAAAATTTGCATATTTCTGTTATGTGTCAGTTTCTTTATCGTGCAAATCCTACCGGAAGAAACAGTTATATCAATTTCTGCGTCCAGATACCCACTCTAAAACACTTGCACTTTCGTTTAAAACCAATTTCAAATGTATTTGTCCCAATTTTTGTTTTAAATTTGAAGGTTAAAAAAAGTGAGGCAAACAAACCGGAGCCTGTGTGTAAAACGTCAATAAGATATCTCGATCATGGCTGCCTCCGTGAAGTTTCCATATCACGCCCCACAAATCCTCTCTATCGCTAAAGCTCGTTGGTGCCGACAACAACACAGAAAAATGAACTAGAGAAAATGAACATTCCAAAGCATGACTGTTACAGGTTAGAGTCCCTTGAAGAAGAAAAATTGTATGGGGAGTAATTCCAGACAGACAATACAACAGACAATTTGTAACAGACTATCATACATATGCTTATGAAGTTTTGATTGGTTGTTGATTTCAGGCTTCCACAGAGGCAGTATAAAAAAGAGAAAAGATACCGAAGGCTCAAAGAGAAGAGTTGAAGAAGCAAAGAGGGAAAAGAAATATAGAGGCATTGAATTAAATAATGTCAATTGACTCCTTAGGTTTCTGCTCCGGTAGGCCACTAGCAATGCATAAACCACAGAATACTACAACCAGAACGGAAACTCCCATAAGAGCCAATGGAAACAAGATTTGAAGTTTACCAGCACAAACTGGCAGCAGCTTATGCACACTTCTCAAGATGGAAGACTAGCTTTTTAAGGTTATGTTTACGATCAGATTTGACACACAACTAATCAGAACTCAGCCAGTTGCCGAAGATTGCTGGAAATGCTCACTTTTCAACAAGGCGGACCCAAAAATACCTGAAGTAAAGAATACTTCAAAATAATTTTAAGTTCCGTTCTGATTAAAGTACTCTATGCTCAAATAATTATTGCAGGTTGCCTACCCAAACAAAATTTAAAAGAACCAACTGTCGTTATTTAATGCTTTCACTGTAAATGAGATCAAAAATGGCTGGATCCACTTTTTCAAACTTTTGAAAAAAAGTGAAAAACTGATTTTTTTTTTTGACAGGATCAAATTTTTTTAACCATGGTGCAAAAAAACTTCTGACGAAACAAATTTGACCTGAGATTTTCAAGAACATGAATTCAAAATATTTTCAAGTATTTTTTAACCTATGAAATGGGTTCAACTACTGTATAGAGCCACCACACAGCAGAAGCGAGTCTACGGGAAAGGCAGGACCTGGCGTAGAAACTTTAAATACATATATCTTTGTAACTAAGTAACGTAGAAGTTTGTAAGTGGTTTCAATGGTTTTATTGTAAAATTTTCTACTGGAATCACTAGTTCTTTTACTGCAACAACATTCACATTTGCATTTTTAGCAAAGCTGCCATTTTGCGTATAATTAATGGTATTTTTCAATTCATCGTTGATTCCACCAATTGAGAAAAGATTACACTGTTCAGTTAAGTGTATGACTGTACTGCACGAAAATACCCTGATCTGTAATCTTTTCTTAATCGGTGCAATCACCGTTTAGTTATTAAAGTATCCGCAAGTTTTTTAAAGTCATCGATGACTCCATCGGTTGAGAAAAGATTACACAGTTCCGTTCAGTGTATGACTGTACTGCTCGAAAATACCCTGATCTGTAATCTTTTCATAATCGGTGCAATCGCCGTTTAGTTATTAAGATATCCGCTAGTTTTTTTTAAAGTCATGGATGACTCCATCGGTTTAGAAAAGATTAGAGATTAGAGTATTTTGGTGCTGTACAGTTATGCATTGAACTTAACTGCGTAATCTTTTCTCAACCGGTGGAATCATCGGTGAATTGAAAAATGTCATTCATTATACGCAAAACGGCAGCCCTGATTTTTAGTCACATATTCCATGTCCAACCCCTCCCGTTGACTTGCTCCACTGTGCACCACTGCAATTGACTGAAAAAACTTACAATTGAGTCCATCTTCTTTTTCGACGGCTTCATACTTTCGCTTTGATGAGATGCTTGGATTGGACTCGGAGGAAACAGTTGAAGAAGAGCTTTCAGAGATGGTTTCTGCAGGGAGAAGAGAAGAAACAAATGAATCGGTTGACTAAAATGGGAGCAAAAGGTTACGATGGTCCAAAAGTTTAAATGGAAATGGCTATTTTGGGCCAATAAGCAAATTTTATTTTGTGACCAGGTTTTGAAAATCGGTAGGTGACCGAAATTTTATTATTCCGGTCACTTAAAAGTGGGCGGAGCCAAGCAATGTACGGTCGTATACGGTACCGTATCAAAAGGTGACCGGGAACCGCTTGGTTCCGAATTTCAAGACCTACCTCCCAAGGTGGGTTACGTGATACGTGACCGGACAAGGAGGTGACCGGAGGGAATATTTGAATTTTGAATTGCCTTGTCTGTGATTGGCTCCCATAAGTGACCGTGGTTTCGAAACTCTGGTCACGAAATAAAATTTGCTTAAAGTAAATTGATTAAACTGGCACTAAACAAGGTGTCAAATTAAATGAAGCTTATCATTCTAATTAGGTATTTATTATACTTTACAAATTATCTATGAAATTGCTTCAAAAATACAGCAGAAAAGCTGATTACAGACTTAGCTAAAGACTTATCTATAGACTTAGACATAGCCATGAGTGAATGTTTAAGAGTTGGCTGATTTGCTGTCCTTATAACATAGATAGAGGAGAAATAAAAATAATGGGTTGGACGAACTAGAGTAGTGTGGCATTTTCCATACCCAGCGTCTGAAACTGACTCCACTACTATCTCTGGTTGAATCTTCCACTTCGGTATGGAAAGTTCAACCCAAGAACAGCATTTAAACTGACAAGAGGTTGCTGTGGTGGTGTACTGTGGTGGTGTATTTTAATGTATGTTGAATTGCAACAAATATAGGTCTGTCATTCACTTCCAAAAATATATTTTCTCTAGAAAACTCCCATAAGAGCCAATGGAAGCAAGTTTGGAATTTAACAGCACCAATAGGCAACGCTGTGGTCTTATATCCCAACATGGCGGACATGTGTGATTTGTGTTGAAACTCATTTATTTCTGTAAATTCTGGAAAGAAATCTTAAGTTTCCGGCCTCACTTTTATTCTACTGGCATTTCAGAATAAAAATTTTACGGATCATGTCCTATATTTTTTTTTTTTCGCGCGTGAATCTAGATGTAAACATCATATGTCCCAACATGGTGGACGCGGAATGAATTTGCTTAAAAATCCGACAGAGTTTCCGTTCTGATTGCAATTATTCTGTGGTATCAGTGAATCGATTTACTATAAAATTACTATTTCGTCTATTCTACATGAAAAAAAAAAAAAAAAAAAAATTTGGAAATTACACAGCTGAAAAGACAAGGAAAAAGAGGAAAAAACCAAACAAGTTAAAATACTCACCCGTTACTTCGGATTTTATGAGCTCTGTTGTAGGATCAATTTCCGTAGGATCTTTCAGACTAGGTGGCCCATCTGGTTTGTTTTTCTTACTTCGCGCAACGAGTTTTGCCACGCCACTTTTGAGAGAGTACCGAAAGCCTCGGAAGTAGCGTTTCTTTTTCCGACTAGATCTGTGATTACTGCTATAAACAGAGCCTGCATTTGGATCCATTTTACTGGAAATTTCATCCGATTGTTCAATGTCTTCTTTTAAATTTTCAGTAACAATAGGAGGACTTTCTTCTTCTTTAAGGGCAACCGAAACGGAGCTCGGTTTAAGAGTGCTCTGCGAAATACTTTCGCAAACCACAACAGGTTTATACTCCTCTGGTACCGTCAAAGAAATGTCGGGGACTTTTTCTGGAGACGATTTGAACGCTTTGGACTTTGAGATTCTCGGACTTACTCTTTTGACACGTTCGTCGACACCACCGTTCAAGCTACCAAAAGACTTTTCTTTCCGCGCAATAGCATGTTGTAATACTGACTCAAACGTGAATTCTTTAGACGTACGCCTGGATGAACGCTTCACACTGTTATCGCTTTCCGTTTTGGTTTGATCTCGGTTTCGGAAAATTCTCCTCGTTCGCACTTCTTCGTTATCATTCGATGAAGATGGGTTTGTGATGAGATGAGTGGAGTCATCTTCAGTTTCCATTACTTCTTGTTTAATCGAAACTGAAAACGTGATATTTTTGTCTTGTGAAGATGAGTCTAACCTTGAAGAATGCAAACCTGTTCCTGTTAGTTCTTCTGTTGGCTTAACTGTTAAAACTAGCTTCGGAACCTTTTTCGGTTCCTGATGGTTGCGGACCTTCGCCGCAGGAACAATTTCTTCAATTTTATCTGGCACTTCATTCTCATCCAACGCTTGTTTTTCTTGCTCAACAATCAGTTCTTTTACAGGTTCACCGTCGTTACTTCCGGTCTTGGTCTCATCTGATGACAAAGCTCGCGAGGAATTTTCCGCAGGCAGTGTTGATTTTTCGAGATGATTTTCAGGGACTTCGCTTTCCAACGGTGGATTGCAATCAGCAGTGGAGACTTCTTCAGGTAACTGACTTTTTGAACTTTCTCCTTCAGGAACCTGCTCGGTGGATACAGGTACACTCACCTCTTCAACTTCACCGTTACCATCAGGTTTGACTTCATTGGGTTCAAAGACTTCAGTTTTTACAGCATCGCTTTTGACATTCTCACTGTCAACACGATCTACTGAGTCATTTACGCTTTCGGTTTGGACGATAGAGACATTAGGACTATCCTCTGTTTCGTTAATCCTCACTGATTCCAGTTGGTCCGAGAGAGGGATCAACTTCTGATTGACATCGGCAATCTCTACAGAAGGGAGGTCTTCTTTTGAGTTGGTTACAGTTTGGTTCGGAAGTTCAAGCTGGTCCTCAGTTGTTTCATCGACTGCTTCGGTGACACTTGAAGGTTTAGCATTTTCAGCCGGTGGAGCCTCTAATTTGACTTCCATACTTTCAGAAGTTTCAGGCGCGGCCAAATTAGCGGCGTCTCGTTTTCCGTTCTCCTCTGGAGTTTCTGTAGTGGAGTCAGACTTGATATCATCCACATTTTTCACAGATAAGCCTTTCTTTTCCAAGGAATTTCGTTGACGCGTGCTTACTGACTTACAAGAGGTTTTGATGCCTTTTTTATTAGTTGCTACTTTGGATTTTTTATTTCTATTGATTTCACTAGTAGATTTGTCATCGCTAATACTTCCTTTGACGACAGCTTTTTCAGCTTTCGTCACCTCGGGTACATCGTTTTCAACTTTAATTTTACTCGAGGAGTTTCCGAGCTCTGTGATTTGACTTTTATTGCTGGATGATTTACTCGTTTCCGCCGCTGTAGAATCGGAAACACTCATAGAGCGAGTACTCTTGGCGCCGGATTTTCGCGCAGATTTTTTTACGCTTTTCTTTACACTGCTATTCGATCGCTCTTTGACAGGCTCAGTCTTGGTGGCGTTATTTTCGTCATGGCGATTGAACTCATTTTTCATTTCACATAATATCTTTTCAATTAAGCTAGTATTTACATTGTCATTTTCGCTGCTTGTTGAGTCTTGACTCAAGGTTTCGACTGAGTTTTTCTCATTTTTTTTATCGTCAGAATTACTCATGTCAGACTGCTCGATCATCAGATTTATTTGCTGATCACACAATCGAATGAAAAGCAGTCACCAGAGTACCTAACTCTTCTTTTTGGCACTAGGCAGCATGAGACATGAGCTGATCGCTGGGAGCTATTGAGCGTTTCCCTTCCATATTCTGTTGATCCTGCAAAAAAAAATTATAAAATCAGAAAAACAAGCCTGGTAAATAACTCTTTAGAATCACAAAAATCAAGGAATCAAAATAGAGAAAACTAAAGAATTGGGTGTCTACAGTATAATCTTTTCATGGAAAGTGGTACACTTGAGTACCATTTTACGTAACATGGAATTTAAACGGACATTCTGCAAAAAATTGTGTGACCATCAACATTCTTAGAAAGTTGTCCTCTTTCGAACGGTCTAAAAAAATCTTGAAAGTCAAATCTGAAAATGCGTGCATGAAAGGGTCAAGTTCAGAAGCTTTTTAATTAGCACTTATTTCTTACAGCACAAAAAAAAAAGTAATTGAAGCATGTAAGGCTAATTTTAAGAAAAACACCAAAATTCAAACCCAGGCACAAGCTCCGCTATCTCCGAAAAGCTAAAACTGGGGAGTGCTGAAAATCAGAATTACACCAATGGCTACCATGAACGAATGGGTGTCCAGAAAAAGGACACAAGTGCATTTTTTTCAATTTTGAGTCTACACTCTTTTCACCACCTTTCCACTTTTTTTTGGGGCATGGAAATTCAGATACCTCGAAAATTCTTTGTGGGCATTCTTTTTGATTGAGCATCAAAACAATTTTTTTCACATTAAACTTTAAAGCAATGGTCCCTGTAAAGACGGCGGTTTTTTGCCTCTCCAGAAAAATTGATTAATTTCCCAAGTGCCCTTTTTCCCGGATGCCCATTCAAATTAGAGTTGGGCAAACAGGACTCTAGACTCTAGTACCAAGGTTGAACTGCCGAGTACTTTTTTGAACTCGAGATTCAGACAGTTTTCAAACCGTTACTAAAGAGTGATCCGAAACTATTTTTTCAAAAATCAAAGGTAACCTTGTTTAATCATTCTACAGAGTAACCAAAACTAATATTTAATGATTGAAATTCAACTTAAATTACACTTAAATGGGGCAGTTGCAAGCGTCTGAAATGTTGTGTTTCATTCAAAGAAAATGAAAGTATTTGACGATTGGAGAACAAAGATGCCTTTGGTT
This sequence comes from Trialeurodes vaporariorum, assembly GCA_011764245.1. NCBI lineage: Eukaryota > Metazoa > Arthropoda > Insecta > Hemiptera > Aleyrodidae > Trialeurodes > Trialeurodes vaporariorum. Next base: position 46,334,934 of record VMOF01000379.1, read on the forward strand.
TCTAAATAGGTCCCATTGTTCGGAAGATGAGATTTTCACCCAAAATGCATTGTTTTAAATGGGAATTCCGCATAGTGACATCACTACTCACACAAATTTTTACAACTTTGCACGTGTGTATCTCAAAAACGGGGCACTTATGAGAAAACCAAAGGCACCATTGTTCTCAGCTCATCAAGAACTATCATTTTCTTCTTAAGAAACACAAAATATCAGACCTTTGCAACTGCCTTATTGGAGTTTGAAAAGTGTCTTCTTCCTGAGTACCAAAAGTACTTGATAAGCCTGATTGGATACTAAAAGTACTTGAGTTCAATTTGCCCAACTCTGATTCAAATGCATCAATCACCAATAGTGAGCTAAAGGTGAGCTTTAGTACCTACGTTGTTAACTGACAGCTTACGAATGCGTTTTGATGCATTTTCAGACACAGCCTATGGGCAATATTTATGAGTCAAACAGGATGCATTCAGAATCTTTCCAGAAAGGACTTTGAATAGAAACCATGGATTAGTTATTTCCCATATTTTATAACCAGGAGGCTATTGTTGATTTGACCGGGGTTTAAACAGAGCAAGTCTTTCCGTTTGACGTTGATTAAACATGTTGATGTCGGTGGCCAATGAGAGTAAAGGATCGGAGTTTCCGCTTTGGTCATCAGCTTGCATTGGAGTCACTGAATTTGATTCCCTGTCTTACATACTTGCTTTGTTGAGTCCCCCCTAAAAAAAGTTGTCCAACACGCTATTGGCTATTGCGTCCAATATATGTTGCCTCTGATGGTTTTTTCTGGTCAAATTTAACTATTTGGTGGTTTGGCTCCGTGTGTTCCAGAGAGCGAAGTTTACATAATTGTAAATTAAACAGCAGCTGGACACATGATGGTTGATTTTGACCAGTTATTAACATGAACACATGAGACTATAATCCATCGAATTCAGTTTAAAGAGATTTGCTTCATGAACATTGCAAAGTAAACAAGTCTCCGGACTCAAAATTCACCAATAATATATATTGGCATTCCTAGATTCCATTAAAATTCGAAAACTGTTTCCCCTCTGTAAAATGATTCCATTTTATCAATCTATCACTAAGCTACATCCAAACAAGGGAAACAAATATCACCTTCAGCCCGCTGATAAATAGGTATGCCAAAGGGCAAGTAAACACCAATTTCAGAAATTTTAACAAATTTTAAATCAAAGTATTCCATGCGAAGACACTTTCTCCTGCATAAACCTTATACTAATCCGACAATTGAAGAAACCGCAGGAGTTAGACTAGGTGAAGTCACCAGGAAGTCACGTCTTCAGCAGAGAATAATGACCAACAGATTATGGATCTGAAAGAATCTAAACAGAGTTGTAAAGCTCCAAGTGTTTCCAAAAGAAAGACACAGAGAGTGTGTTATGGAATCCCAAAACCTAGAGCTATTCCAAAAGAAATTCATTGAGCTGAGAAAAGTATGATACTCTAAAGTGCCTGGAAGCCCAATGGCACCTATAACCTAAAAATTGCAACACAAACATTCGACCTGAAGAGATGACTTCTTTCATGAAGAAGTAAAGTTGAAGATATGAGACAAATTTAGAAAGAAAAATAAGAGCCACAGCATAATGGTGATTAAATTCAAAATGCAGAGCATGATTAAGCAAACTATTTCAAAGGAAACACCGCCGAGAATGCACTTCTTCGGTAAATTCCTGCCCTAATCACAGAGTGGGCAGGACAGAAAACACTTCTTTGGAATAGCTCTGATGGAACGAGACCAACTCGTAAAAATAACGAGTAGCAGATCAAACACCGAAAATAAGAATGTGAGAAAGTAACAATTTAAATTTACCTTCATGGATTCGTCAAAAATAAAACACAAGAGGCCAAAGGCGAAAGGACTTGCGGAGAGAAGATTACCGACGTTCCCGAGAGATATCAGCTAGAGACATAAAACATCACACTTTTTTTTGGTTCGATCAAACTAAAACCACGAAGAGCACTTAAATAATTTTTAATAACACTCGGGGATAGTGAGGAGGAATGATCGGACGATTAAAATACTGAACTACGACGGTAAAATTCTGTAGAAAATCAGAATTGGAGCAGAGGCTCTGGGCTCAAGCCTCAAGTCAAGTCTCAAAAATGGTGCAAAGAGCTGATAGTCGAGTCGAGCTAATCAACTGATCTTCGACGTCTCGACAACATGGGGACTTCGGACGCTGAAAAAGCGAGCGGCTCGTAAGAACAGCGGCGCTAAGCGCACGGGTCTCGCACTTTCATTTCCGGAAGCAAAAACCGCTACTTTCTTTCGAAGAACTTCGACAATTTTCAAATATTCGAAGGATATTCAACAGAATCCTTTGGAATAGGTAATCTAAGAAAGACCGACTGATACTACAAAATAGAAAAAAAAAAAAAAGTCCGGCGCAGATTGAAGCATTTGTTTTCCTATTTCTTTTTCGGAACCAAGAAACGCCTCACTTCCTTGGATAAACTTCGAAAAGTTTCAACGATTCGTAGGATATTCAAACGGAGCCATCGGGATGATCTAAATACATCGACTAATTGAAAAAAAAAAAAATCCAGTAAGGGTAGGTAAACTGCCCGGCAAAAAAAAATTGTGATTATTTGGGCGTAATGTTCATGGTATCCCCCCCCCCCCCGCTGTTCATCTTTGGAAGATTAATAGAAGACATTTCAAATAAATTCAAGACTTTTTCAAAATTTCCTTCGAATGTCCTTCAAACGTCTCCTGATGAGGACGTTGAGCGTCAAATTTTTTTGCCGGGTGGGAGCGGCGGCACGTAAATTTTGACGCCACTCCCCAACAGTTTTCTAAAATGTGCGCTTTTATTTACTTGCTTATACAGTAAAAAGCATGCAGGCGCTTACAACTCCCATTTTTTCACATTTTTTATTCTACAGTAAAATTGGTAGGTACAATGTATGATGACGTATGTAGGTAATTATTAAGTAAGTACGTCGCGTCGCGCCGATCAAGTTACTAGGCGTATTCGGATGCGGGAGGGGGGGGGGGGAGCTATCGGCCCATTGATAAATTCTCCTATAGAATTTCAAAGAGAAAAAATCAAAAGGGGGAACTTTAAGGGAAAGAAAAACATAGGTAAGTACATACGTTAGTACTAAGGAAGTGAGGGATGAAGGAAAGTTAGTTGATTTTTTTATTTTTTTTATTTTCTTACATAGGATCATGGACGCGCTTAGAAGAGATATTTTAACAATTTCCATGAAGAAGCAAGGAGAGAGGGGTCTCGTCGCGCTTGAAGTATATACCATAAAAAAGTTGAAAGCTTTCAATTTGATTTCCAATGTAGGAACTTACTGTTTACCTACTGTAGTTTTTAGCCATGATGAAAGGAAATTGATCGGGAAGTGGATGAAGGGGGGAGGGGGGCAAGTTTTCATCGATGAGTCATACTTTTGTTGGTTTGCATCTCTCCTCCCCACAGTCAATCATAGGGTTGTCCATACCAGGCTTTGGTATCGATACTGCAGTTAGTACTGATACCAGTATCGATTTCGGTATTGATACTTCGACTCAGCATCGATACTTCGACTCAGCATCGATACTTCGACGAAGCATCGATACTTCAACTTCAGTACCAATACTTAGAAAAGGTAAACACCCCAGTAGCCGGCACCCCTGAAATTTGCACCAGTACCTAGCACCCATTTTTTACAACGTGAAAAGTATTAGTTTGGTGGCAATACTGATATTTTGTGTGGTTCTTTCTGAGACCTCAAGTGTGAAAAATTTGATACGCGAAACATCAAAATTGCCAATAAACTAATATTTTTCACATTGTGAAAAATAAGTAAGTGCCAGGTACCTACTGGTGCAGCAATTTTTACTGGTGCCGGCTACTGGGGTGTTTACCTTAAGTGGAAAGAGGACTTTCAGGCCAAGATAAAGAGAATGGGTACTGTTTCAAGTGGAGAGTGGGTAAATTATTTGAGCATGACTGAAATTTTTGTAAATAAGAGGAGGTATAGCTTGTGCTAACTGACATTCAGCAGCAACTGACAAGTACCTAGTATCGATACTTTGAGGTCAAGGTATTGACACTTTGAGGTCCAGGTATCGACACTTTGAGGCCAAGTTATCGATACTTTGAGGTCAACGTATCGATACTTTGAGGTTGAGGTATCGATACTTCGGTATTGACTACCCTAGAATCCTTTAGTATGGGTTCAAGTTGCACCAATGGATCAGGTGTTAATTTAACTGTTTTAAATGGTAAAACCAACAGTTGTTAAGCTTTATCTTTACTTTGAACTGGGTAAATAGTTAATTTCAGCACTTTTTTTTCAGTGCTCTCAGTGTTCAAAGCAATTACTTTAGTCCACTGCACCAAACAAAAGGCACCTTTCTACCGAATACAAAAGAGACTTGAGCAAATGGATTCAAGCAAATTTAATTAATTTTAATTGAATTTTTAATTTTTATTTTTAATTTAAATTTAATTAGGACGTGGAAGTGACTGCGGATACATAAGAACAAAAATAATAAAACTGTTATTCTGAGTTTTAAAAAAGAAAAAAAATTATATTTGAAACTAAATAATTTAATACAAATATATTGCAAAAAATTTTCTAGATAAAATATTATTTAACATTGATAATCGAACAAATCAGAGCACTGGAAATTGACCCTAACCGAACGTTTTCATCTTAATATAAATTAAAATTCTAATAAATCTTAAAAATTCACCAAGAGAGAGCAGTCTTAAAAATTTTGCTTCGAGTTTAAAACCATTTCATTTTCAAAAACTGATGCGTATAAAAGTCATAGGAACTTTTTACTTAAAGCATTCGACTGAAAAACGAATGATGGATAAAGTCCCTCTATAAAGTAATAAAATAATGAAAACAGAAAACAAGTAAAAAATTATTATAATGTGATAATTTATATCTTCTTGCGATGCCAATCCAATGCCACAATCATTCAACAACCAGAATAAACGACACTCTTGGGGCTATTAAAATTATTTTCTTTCTCTTTTGCAATAGGGCTATTGCACACTTTTATAGCAAATACATAGTCAGTTATTTTGTAGAAACCAGCAAAAAAAAAAAAACAATTGTGATACTAAAAACTTCTAGAATCTACTGGGATAATCTTATCCAGTGACTGCTTGCACAGTTTGGCAACTTCCAAATTTCTTCCTCCATAAGCATATGTGAAATAATCAATTTTTGAACATCAACTTTTCTACAAAATTTAAATGGCAGAAAGCATAGCCAAAGCCAGGAATTCTTCTTTTTTCTCTCTCTTCGCCTATTAGAACACATGTGATAGAAAAATACAGAAATGGGGCTGAAGTCACATGATAGCCCTATCTCCATCCTTTTCTAACAAATGTGTGTAAATGGAGAGAGAGAGAGAGAAAGTTGAATTCCTGGCTACCACTATTGTAGAAAACATGATTGCCAGATTGAACGAGCCACCGCTAGTCCTATTTGGACTAAATTTATACTAAAGGGACATATTCAACTTTTGACGTTGCCATCAGTGGCTTAGCGTGCAATTTGACAACATTGTAATCCGTCCATTTAAAGCCGTGTAAAAAGTTGAATGCAAAGGTTTTCACTGAAACACCCAATAGTTCGATATTTTTAATGGACTTAAATGGACGCATTACAATGTTGCCAAATTGTACACAATACGCCACTGGTTGCCATTTTCAATTGACTTTAATATTATTACAAAATTAGACCTAGCGCACAGAATTTCTTGAAACTTTCAGGAGCTTTCCTCTGCTAAATTAAGTCTTGTTCCTAAAAATATCAAGCAATTTCATTCATTAGATTATTTATGTTATTATTTTTATTCATTAGATTAAAAAGTCAAGATTAAATGGCAATGTCAGAACATTGATAGGTCTGTTCAGTATAAATCTGTCCATTTAATCTGTCGAATACCTAGTCTTTGTGCTGATAAAATAGATTCATACTGTAACGAACCACTAGAATAGATATTCATAAAAGAATCTCCTTCGGTGACAAATATTTCTGACTAATAGAGATTTTGTTCAATATTTGTTCATAGAATAAAAATTCTTCATCAATTGGTTTCATTGGTCCTATAATGTCTTGGTTTGGTTTTTAGGTAGTTGGTTGTTCTTGCATTTCTTAATTACAAGGGGAAATCTTTAGCAGGAAAAAAGTATTCTCTCAAGAATATGAATAAAATTGATAAATCACAACAAAAGAATCAAATGGAATGGAATTAAAAAAACAATTTGAAGGAATGAATAATGGCATACAAAAAAGGTGGATAAAAATAATTAAATTAAATAATTAATCAAATAATTAATTTAATTTAATTAATTAGGTGCTTCCAATTCTAATGAGAAAATAAAAACTATTGCTGATTGTTGAATGACTGCAGCCAAAAGACAAAGAAAAGCAATGGATTTTAAGAAATGTTTGGTCCTTAACATGGCATTGAGTTCAGCTTGATAGCAACAAGATAAATTCAATTCATTTAAATTTATAAATTTATTTAAAAAAAAGTAAAAATGAGAAAAAACTTATCAAATACATAACCAATGATTCATAAAATGATTGGACAGATCTAGAAGAATAAGGATGGAAGAAAACAATTTTGATAAAAAAAAAGAAAGAGATGTTTTTACACAATAATTTTTTGGTTAAAGTTTCTCTTAAAAGGGGGAGGGGAGAAGAAAATTTGCACAATATTAACAGTTATATAAAATAAAACAAAATATTATAAAAAAAAAAAAAAAAAAAAAAATTGTTTGATAACGTAAGCAAGTAAGCAATGAGCTACACATTTATCTAGAGTGGAAGTCTCATGAATATCCTACGTAACCACCATGGAGGATTTTTAGGTTAGGTTATTCATTTATTCCCATGTATTTTAGAGTGGCGTACAATGGATCAAAGCATGTTCCGATTTCACTGCGTGCCACACCAAAGTACAAGGGAATAAATGGACAAAATTACATCTTAAACCTAACCTAAAAATCCCCCATGATGGTTACACAGGTTACCAATTAGAATTTCACTCTAGATAAATGTAAAACACATTGAACATAAGTTACCGAAGTATTTCACTGAGAGAATGATGGATAAAAATCATGGTAGGGAAGACAGAAGTCATAGATCCTTACCATCACATTCGTAGAGGTCTAGAATTCAGCGTGGACATTCATCTGGGGGATATAAATTATGGATTCCAATATTTTCAGTGTATATGGAAATACCGCAACTCACAACTGTGTAATCTTTACTTCCCAGATAAATTCCCCCGATGAATTGAGGAGGTAGCTGGAAAAACGGCCTAAGTAGCAAAATCGCGTTCAGAGAAAACGGCTGTTAATGTTTTTATTTTAGTGCCAATCTAACATAGATGAAGAATCAGGCTTGGGTTGGATCAAAAAAGTTGATCCATACCCTCAGGTTGAAGTTGGTACAACTGAAATATGCTTTGGCTGTATAGGAAAGAAGAAATTGGATAAATACGAAAGGTCTACTAAGGTCGTTTTTCCATAGAACGACCTGTTGCACAGAGACAAGTCCTCACTAAACGCTGAGTATTAACTCCCGTTTTTCCAGAGAACGACTTTCTGTATGGAACATATGTACTACATGATAGATGTAAAAAAAAAAAAACCAAAAATCTGCAAAAAAAAGAGGCGAATTTATTAGAAAATAAAGAATATAAAATTATTCGTCCTCGTATTCACTCTCGCTTTCACTGTTGCCCCAGTCCTCTTCACCATCTTCAATTTTCCCCATTATGGTCATTATAGTCGCCAGCAGAAGTGGCAACCTCTTCTCATATAAACTCCCATATCTCACTCAATTTTTGACGCACGGTCATGAAATTTTGTGGAGATATTATTGAGCCTATGTTCTCTCAGAAAAGTTGTTCTCCGGAAAAACGGCCTTAGCCGGCTAAGGCCGTTTTTCCAACTAGCTCCTCAATTCTAGAGCTGTACCATTCGTAGACCTTGGAGCAGATGGAAATTACACAATGTTTTATTTGCCAAAGGAACAGGGCTGGAACGTTAAAGTTCATTCCAGAGGTGTAGGCGCATCAAAACTGATAATCTTCGGCAAATTTATATTCAGTTTTCATTCCTTCAAATCAAAGCGATAATACTTGCCTGCGACTTTAAATTTTGATTAAAAAGCATTCCTCAATGAACAGCCAACGCTCTATATTCATGACTGTTCCTTTTGACCATCAATAAGAGCATTGGCTTTTCATTACCAAAGCTGCCGTTTTGTGTTTAGTAAAATCGCATTTTTTAATTCACCGATGATTCCGTGATCACACAGTTCAGTGTATGACTGGAATGCACAAAAATACTCAAATCTGTAATCTTTTCTCAATGAAACTCCGTTTCCGTCTCAAGTGGAAACTCCGTTAATTAATTAAAATATCCGCAAGTTTTTTAAAGTCATCGACAACTCCACAAGTTGAGAAAAGATTACAGATGCGAGTATTTTCATGCATTACAGTCATACACTGAACTGAGCTGTGTAATCTTTTCTCAACCGGTGCAATCATCGGTGAATTTGAAAATGCGATAGATTTACGCAAAACGGCAGCTCTGTGAGAGACGCTTTGAAATCAAACGTTTAAAGTCGGAGGCAAGTTTTGTTAAGATTTGATTTGAAGGAATGGAAATTGAAAATTCGCCAAAAATTATAGTCTAGGTGTGCGTACACTTCTGAAAAAAGCTCTAATTTTACAATGATTGAAAAGAAAAAAAAAAAAATCATAAACAAACAGTGCGGGGGGCTCTCAATTAAATATGAAAAGCAGCAGCAACTCTTGCAATTTGGCAACAGTGCTTTGCATCCATTTGATGCTATGTAAACCAATCGATTTGATAGTGAGCCTGCAATCGATTGTTTTACATAGATTCAAATGGAGAGAAAACATTGTTGCCAAAGTGCACGAGCCGCCACTGACGAAAAGTAAATATACTAATGGAATATAAAATAGAGGAATTTAAAAATGTTATATATGAAACCTGGAGACCATCAAAGAATCTTTTTGACAGTAGATAGAGTTTCCAAACAAAACTAAGCAATCCAGCAAAGGTAAGAGTATTTTTAATATTTTCCTCAATTTCTCAAACTGGTTCTTGAAACAAAGAAAGAATGAGAGATAATTCATTTCATAGAAAAAAAGTATGGCTGTTGATAAATTCAATATCTTCCAGTCATAAAGAGACATTTTCCAAGCAGAAAAATACTCTACAAAACTTGAATATATCAACCAAAAATTTAACCAGTCCTATCAACTGATGCGCCAATAATAATTCTCTAGAATATCCTTAACCTAACACAAACAGTGACCTAGGAATATATATATATGTATAAAAGAAAAATCACAAATCCAACGCAAAATTTACATAAAAATAATACAGTTTCTACAAAATCTTTATACATCTAGTATTCGATCAAAATATCAAAGATTCAAAAGAGAAAGAAGTGGTGAGAATTAAAACTAATTTAATTCATAGAAAAAAAGAATATCCTTGGCCAGAAAATAATACAATAATCTAATTTTTTAACAATTTTTAGAGTAGCCAAAGATATCTGTAATATCAGCTTAAAAGCAGCTTTTTGGAACATAATATACACAGGCTCTCAAAAAAGCCAAAAAAACACCATAACGCAATTCCAGGAGAAATACATCAGTTGATTTAACAGTCATTAGTTTTACAGATAGTTATTGGATTTTTGTTAATTCATTTTGAAAATTTGGATCGTCAGAACTGGGCTATGCATCTTAAGAAAAAGCCTGCAAAAAACTGAGGGGTTCAATCCTTCGAGAATATTTGTGAAAGAAAAATGCAACAGACAAGATTTCCTATCCCCTAATCTTTTAAATTAATGAGAATTCACTGTAATCCAAATTTTCAAAAGTTATTAACGATAATCTAATAATCGACCACAATTCAATGAACTAATTATTTTAGACCAGAGCCATTAGCAAGGAATATCCATTCTTCTCTCTTTTCCCATTATAACGCATGCATTAAAGCGGGACAGAGACGAGGGCTGAATTCACGCGACAACCTCTCTCTTCATCCTTTTCCAATACACGCATTCAAACAGGCAAAGAGAGAGAAAGACAAATTATAAGCTCTGCTCAAGTCATAAGATCCACCTGGAATCTCATTAAAGGTAAAGCAAATAGGTAAGAAACATATACAAAATAGAGCGAAAAATAACACAAAATTACAGGACTTGCATAGGCGCGATTCACAATATCCAGTTCCTACTATTTATTCTAAATACATTGTTTCCATGGCAAATTTTAACGTTTATCATTTATCATGTCAAAGTACACAGCAGAGATTTCAATGAGTACTCCAGTAACCTTCATGGGTAGGCTCTCCATCTGACAAATAGGCATTAGTCGACTTTTCAGGGAACTTAAACTTTGAACTTTACTTTTTAAACTTTTCAATAATGTGAAAACAAAATTGACTGAGTCCTTGGCTTAAATGACTACGCCTTTATGTTTTCCGTTAAAACTTAAAAACTATTGAGAATTTGGATTTTGTTACATAACAAATTGGAAGAGCGTCATTTATAGGGCTGTGCCAACCTTTTGAGGTTTGAATCAGTTCGAACCTAAGCCCCCCTTCGGGTTCGGTGCAAAGATAACAAAAAAGTTCAAACTTTTTCATATTTTTTTTTTTTTAAACTGTGAATGTTCTTTCTAAACACAACTTCCAGTAATGAAAAAGTGATCAATTTTACCTAAACTTGACAAAAATGATTCAATAGGTACCTTGTGCCTACCAACATTTCAAATCAATACCTTGAAAATTTCTGAAATCGTGGCCAATTTTTGATTCATCGATATTCCCAATTTTTTTTTTTTTTTAACAAAAGTCGAAGAATGAATATTGAATTGAGTGTCAAATGACTTCTTTAAATTTTAATAAAATTTGGCACCCTTTTTTAATCCAGGGTGTGACCTAACCACAGCAAAATTGGAATTTTGAACCTTTAAAACTTCTTGAACGGCCTTGAACAGCCGCAATTTTAGAGCTAGGAGGAAAGTATCAAAGTTCTGATCTTTTGGATAGTTTTAAGGTTTAATAAGAGGTAATTATCTCCTATCTATGGGTAAAACTTTTTCCCTTTTTTTAAAGCCAAAGGTTTCGGGAACCTTCTCTTAAGGTTCAGTTCAAGTTTGGTCCGAACCCAAAAATTAAGGTACGCACAGCTCCAATCATTCAAAGTAGATTCTTTGAATCTACTTATTTTACATAAGAATGAATCAAAAAGTCAATTTGTCAAATTTCCGACTTATGTCTATACGTCAGATGGGTGACAATAAGTGAGTAAGGGAATCAATGATGAAAAGTTACTTGGAATGTATCAAAAGGGCCACAAGACACATGGTAGATAATCAGTCTCTTTTCTCTTCAGAGACATTTCATGATATTTTCCAATTTTGCGAATTAAATTGACGCCTCAGTTTATAAATTGCGCTAAATAAATTGCACCCGATGCAAGACGATTTGGAATAATGCTACAGAACAAGGAATCAATAGACAAAATTCTTTTGACTGGAATAGAATAAATCCGCTAGGTTATTTTTGTATCAGTTCATTCCAAACAAAATGGACTAAAAATAATTATGATTTGGAACTAACTCATTTAACTGGTTCAATTACTTATCACATAAGGTGATTTTTCAGCGTTTAGTGCTGCTTTCTGCAACCAAAGCGCTATCGTTCGATTAATGTCAAATTACAGGCCGAAAGTAATTTATACTTAGGAAAACAGAAAGTTAGTTCCTTCATAATTGTCTGAAGAACGTCTCTGCACAGTATCTCATCAATGACTTCAAAAATAAGGCTGAAAGCACCAAAAAATGAAATGTTGCAAATCGATTTTTGTATCAAAATGCGATATTTTGTTTTTTGGTACTTTCAGCCTTATTTTTGAAGTCATCGACAAGATATTTTGCAGAGACTTTCTTCAGACCATTATCTAGTGACTAACTTTCTGTTTTCTTAAATATAAATTCCTTTCGGCCTGTAATTTGACATTAATCGAACAGCAGCGCTCTGGTGGTAGAAATTGACACTAAACGCTGAAGAATAACCATAAGAACCAGAGTGAAACACAGTCACTGGAATGGTCTAAACGTAAACCAACCGACCAAAATGAAGGCTCCGTGAGTCAATTATCCATAACACGCAGAAAAAATTAAGGGTTCCCACCAGGACAAACCAAGCTTAGATTATCTCATTCCATCAACAACGAAAAATTCATTTTAAGTTTCTTGAGAGCAAAAGCATAGGCGGATGCAGCAATCTGGCAACTGCGCATTCCTCTCATTTGAATGTATGATTAACAATCAATTCTTGGAGGGGCTACAACCCCATGACAAATCGATTATTTCTCATGCAAACAAATAGGGAGAACACACTGTTGTCAGATTGCTGGATCCGCCAATGAGCAAAATACCTGGAGACGACAATTTTTCAACTGTTTTCTTAGTCTAAGAGTAATACATACATGCATGTCCTTCCAAAAGGAACAAAATTTTGATTTCAAAAAAAGTTTTGATTCTGAAACAACCATAATTCAGTCATTTAAAAAGTGGATTTTAGGAGAAAAAGGTATGAGTCACAATACTTTTAGCATCTTAACTATCAAGTTCTGAAGAGGACATTGCTTGGTCTGGAAAACCTGCTCCTTTCACTGAACTTTGAAACAAAAGAGATAACTTTTCTTTGAACCATTTCCTTTCACTTTCTTTGAAGATGCAACTCGGTATGGAAGAAAATGTAGGGGATTTCAAATTTTATCGGAAATTTTTTTAGTGCAGTAAAAAAAGCTCAAAATGTTCATTGCTTCACTTTGACAATTGTTCAATTATTTCTCAAAATTCAAGTATCATTTGAGCACTCCAACACCTATAAATTTAATCAGAACTAAAACTGTAGGTACTCCTCTTTGATTGACTAGGAAAAAGAATCATCCACATTAATAATCAGATCAAATTTAAAAATTAAAAAAAAGTTCTAAATACATAATTAAAGGGGAAAATTTATGTAAACAGTGTGGTTGAAAAATGGAGGATTTTTCCATTAGTAAGCATAAAAAGTTTCATCGGGTATTTTCAAAGTAAGCACGTTGATCTTAAAATTCAGTGTTTTGAGTTTGCGTCATGTTTAAGATGAATCCACTGCTGGTTGAATATAAGACCTGAGCGGTTTATTTCCAATTTTGTCCAAAGTAGATCGATTTTTGATAATTTTTGAAGTAAAAGGCTTAAGTTTGTTCTCACCGAGCTATTCATTTATCTAGAGTGGCGGAATGAGCAGAACCAACATGGAGAAATTTCAGGTTAGGTTTAAGAAATGCTTTAGAGTTGGGCAAAATCATCAGCTGGGGTATGGAAAGCCAATGAAAACAGAGAAAAAAATCTGTAGTAGTAGTAGTAGTAGTAGTAAAGTTCAGCCGCCCAAACACGTGGCTCGTTATGCTGATATTTCACAGCGAACGACTGGACTGCAATGAAAACAGAGAAAAAAATCATAGAAAAATATGAAAGTAAAAGTCAAAGACAAAAAAAAACTTTGTAGTTTACACGACATGCTTAAGTGCCAAATACATTGAGTTGAGAACAGCCCGAGTACTTAAGCATACCTGATGAGCCGTGACAACGGCAAAACCGGTCGTGTGGCTATCGGCTATCACTCATGCAATTCTGTTGCACCTGCCTGGGTTGAACACTATTGCTTCCCATTAGTTTCTTACTGTGACTTTCATATTTTTATATGATTCCTTTCTCTTTTTATGTTGACTTCACATACCCCAGATGATGAGTTTGCCAGACTCTACAGCATTTGTTATACCACGTGGGGTAGAGTTATGTTGCTTTTGTTAGGTTTACGGAGATTCTTCAGTGTTTAGTGCCAATTTCTGCCACCAGAGCTCTAACGTTCGATTAATGTCAAATTACAGGAAAGTGATTTATATTTAAGAAAACAGAAAGCAGTTACTAGATAATCATCTGAAGAACGTCTCTGAAAAATATCGTGTCAATAACTTCAAAAATAAGGCTGAAAGTACTGAAAAATGGAATATCGCATTGATACAAGAATCAATTTGCGATATTTCATTTGTTGGTACTTCCATACTTATTTTTGAAGTTATTGACAAGATATTTTGCAGAGACGTTCTTCAGACGATTATCTAGTCACTAAATTTCTGTTTTTTTTTTAAATATAAATGACTTTCGGCCAGTAATTTGACATTAATCGAACAGTAGCGCTCTGGTGGCAGAAATTGTCACTAAATGCTGAAGAATCACCTTGAAGGTCCAATTGCGTCCATTGATTCCCATATATTTTAGTGCAGACTCACAGTGCATCAAAGTATAGTCCGATCCACTGTGCGCCGCACCAAAATACATGGGAATGTATGGACACAATTACACTTTAAACCTAACCTAAAAATTCTCCTAGTTGGTTCTGCTGGTTACTCTTTAAACTAACTCTAGATTAATGTATAGCTTGTTTGTTCCGATCCAGCCATGGATTCACCTAAAAAAACGATAGCACAAAAAAAAATCAAAGGCCACTCCTGAGTACTGAACCGGAAATTATGCTCATTTTGATTGGTTTTTGCTTCGAAATTTAAGAAAAAAATTGTAAAAAATTTAAAGTAAAAAAATATGATACAATTAATAAAACTTAATTTATGAGGAGTAATAGGTGAAATGGGTCGAATGCATAGGTCTTTCCTGTTGAATTTGATGCTTGAATCTTCTAGATTTTGTTGCAAGAAAAACGTAAATGCTGATCAAAAAAAAAGTTCTACATAGTGTAGTGACTGAGAAAACAACATCTGTTGTAACAATCCGAAGATATTCTCGGGTCACAATTTCAGGCACTGTTTGTTCCCATGCAACTTAAATTGTTCATAGTGTCACATCTGAGTGTTTGTAGTTATGCAACTTCATAACTACAAACATAAAACATTGTAAATTTGATAAACAACTTGTTTCATCATAAGACGTTTTATATGAAAGTCCGTGCGCCGATATCACTGTCCTAGTTTCCTTAGCACTTATTCTCCTCAATAAATACAAAAGAAAAAACTTTTTTTTGTAGATACCATCGAATGCAAAAGTTTTGATAGTCAAGAATGCAAATGAAGGTTACTTTGATTACACAAGAATCCACCACTTATCTTAAGTTCTTGACCGCTAAAACATTTGCGTTTGATAGTGCCACCAAGCTTATTGCAAAACGAAATTTAAAAGACTCAAGCATTATCAAAGGTTTTGTTACATCTGTGCAATAGACCCATTAAGGTAAAATATCTTGAATATTTTGAATACTTTGCAAGTCTAAAGTCGAGAAAATTTCCGAGTCGGTTAAATTGTGCCCATCGGTTTGATCTAAAAAGTCCAAATTCAATTCGCTAGGTATTAAGTTGGAATCGGAATTATTCATCATATTCGACGAATGATAACTCATATTATTTGAAGAGGTGAAGACGGAAGATGAAGAGCTCTGGTTATTGAGAAAGTCGCTGCTGGAATATGTATTCGATGCCGGCATACCGAGACTGTTCGGATGCCGTTGCTGTTGCTGCTGCTGCTGCTGATGGTTCATGCCGTAAGTTCCCGGTTGCTGACCCATCATACCTGGGTTATTTGGTAGACCGCCACTATTCACTGGTATATTTGACTGACATGTTTGTAGATTAACCGACATCTGAAAATGAACAAGAGAGAGAGAGAGAGAGTTAGAAAGAGAATACTCAACCAGAAAGTCTAGCAAAGTTTAAAATTGAAATTCCCTGACTTCAAATTTTCAAATTCCCTGACACTCCTTCAATTTTTTCGAACAGTTCAAGATTACTTCAAATTTTCAAATTCCCTGACACTTCTTCAATTTTTTCTGACAGTTCAAGATTATTTTCCGCATTGTTGAGAAACTGAATAACGGCAAACCGGTTAAAAATTTAATTAAAGAATCATTTCACCATTGGAGAATCTTTTAACATACAAGATTCTAAACAAGTTTAAATGAATATGACGCCACTGAGCGGCAAATAACAAGAATACTTACAAACCATTGAAGACTTCTTCGGTAAAAGGGGGTATGAAATAGTGGGTGTACTTGTGCTCAAAAGTCCTGATTTCAAATTGTTATTGAGTGAAGCTCTGATGAAGAAAACTGGGTTTTCTTAACCCTTTCCCCTCGTATGTCGGATTTATTCGACCTGGGAAAAGTTGAGTTCCACTCACAGGTCGGATATATCCGACAAAAAAAAGATACCTTCTAAGGACTCAATTGCCGGATATATTCGGCGCGCTTGACCAATGATGAGCTCTAGCGGATTTTATGGGAACTAGGACGAATATCACGCACAACACCAGCGCGCTCTGTACACCGTGATGTGAGTTTTTTACAGATCATATGGTTTGTTTTCATATCGTGTTGTTGAAGCTCCACGAGCTGGTGGGGCGGTCGGGTAAAAATGCTCACGAGTGGAAAGGGTTAATTGTCCAACAATTAGAGCGTATAGTCGAATCTTCAGAAGACTGCGAGAACCCAATCCAACACTTCTCACTCACAAAATAACCTTTTGAAATCAGGTTTTTAGAGCTTGAGCACACCCACTGTTTTATGCCCCTTTTAACCAAAGAGGTCTTCAATTGATGAATGATATATTACAGTAGGTTATACAGATAACTATGAAAGATAGATAGGAAACAATAAATAATAATAACTGGGAAAAATAACTGAGGAAAAATAGGAGCACGTCCAATGCAGGGAAACTCTTCGCAAGGATGACGCAATAAGCATATACCTTTTGTTTTCTCTCTTTCTTTCTGAGCTCAGCTCAGCTGAGCACTAATAGAAGAATCGGTCTCACCAACCATTTCAATAACGAGACAATTTTTCAGACATGGAAAGGTGAGGGAAAACAAAGGACTTTTGAGATTCAATGATAATCATATTTTTGGTGGCTTCTGAGAGTAAATCGTAATGGGGCAGTTACGAGGGTCTGAAATGTTGCGTTTTTTATAAGGAATTGTAAGTTGTTTATAAGGAAAGGTTAATGAAAGTACTTGATGAGCTGAGAACAAAGATGCATTTGGTTTTAAATTAAATCTCATTGTTCTGGAGATGCAATTTTGGCCCATAATACATTATTTTAAAAGGAAATTCCGCGTAGTGACGTTACTACACCCACCATTTTTTCAAACTTTATACATGTGTATCTCCAAAACCTGGACACTTAGGAAAAAACCAAAGGCACCATTGTTCTCAGCTCATCAAGTATAATTATTTTTTTGGTAAAAAACACAACATTTCAGACCATAGCAACTGATGCTTGTTGAATGTTCGTCAGCGGAGCCAAGGCCTAAGAACAAGAAAAAAATCAAATCGATTGAGTTTTTTTCGTCAATCTTTTCGGACTTGTTTCCCACGTAAGGTGATTCTTCAGTGTTTAGCTCCAATTTCTGCCCCCAGAGCACTACCGTTTGATTATTGTAAAATTACAGACCTATAGTAATTTATATTTTAGAAAACAGAGAGTCAGTAACTACATAATCATCTGAAGTACGTCTCCGTAAAATATCTCATCAATAACTTGAAAAATAAGGCTGAAAATACCATAAAATAAAATATTGCATTTCGATACACAAATTGATTTCATTTTTTGGTGCTTTCAGCCTTACTTTTGAGGTTATTGGCGAGATATTTTGCAGAGACGTTCCTCAAATGATTATCTAGTAACTGACTTTCTGTTTTCTTAGATATGAATTACTTTCCGCCTGTAATTTGACATTAATCAAACGGTAGCGGTCTGGTGGCAGAAATCGGCACAAAACTCTGAAGAATCACCTTAAGGTGGATCCTCAGCTTTTAGTTCCATATTCTGCCACCAGAAAAAATACGTTCTTCAAATGGAAAAAAATAATGGTAAACGCAAATAAATGAAAAAAAGGGCTTCAATGGAGCCTCGGCAGCAATCTAAGGAGCATTTTAGTACAAACAGTATGCTAGAATGTTACGAAATTCAATAGTTTCTCGCTTATTTTGTAACATTTTAGCATACTGTTTGTACTAACTTAGATTGCTTCCAAGGCTCCATCGAAGCCCTTTTTTTTTCATTTATTTGCATTAACCATTATTTTTTTCCATTTAAAGAACGTATTTTTTTCTGGTGGCAGAATATGGAACTAAAAGCTGAGGATCCACCTTAAGCTCTCCCGTTTGTGTTTTATATACTAAACTGATTCAGCAAGCTCTTCATTGATCAGTTTACAAAAATCAGCAGAGAGAAGAGGAGAAAATAATCTTTACAAAAGATATAATTAGATGCGAGCAAAGAGAGGAAATGGTGAGATGAGTTAACTACCATTTGATTGGCCATGACTTGGTGATGAGTCATCATTCCGCTCCGCTGCTGCTGCTGCTGCATTTGCTGCATCTGACTCACAACCATTTGAGGATTATCACCGCCTGATGAGAAAGTGACTCCTTGAAAAATAAGAGAGAGAAAAGACAATTAGAGATTAAAAACAACAGGTATTACGTCACACAAAAAAAAAGTGTCAGTGGTAGTGAAGTCCAGCAACCATAATGGGGCTGTTGCACACTTTTGCTATAAGCGATTTAACAGTCGATTCCGGTGTAAAAACCTCGAAAAATAACAATGGCATGGCAGCACTAAAAACTTCCGAAATCGACTCTTATACTCAATAAACACTTTCATTTACGAGGGCATAATGGTGGCCGAGGGCACAGAATAATACAATCAGAAGGGAAACTCCCATAAGAGCCAATGGAAACAAGATTTGGAATTTACTGGCACAAACTGGCAACTGTGCCTACTCACTTCTCAAGATGGCGGACATGCTTTTTCAGGCTATACAACCAATCACAACTCGGCCAGTTGCCGAAGATCTGCCGAAGATTGCCGAAGATGCTCACTTTCGAACATGGCGGCCCGAAGTAAAGAATGTTTCAAAATGAATTAGAGTTTCCGTTCTGATTAGAGTATTCTGTGCCGAGGGCAGTAACAATGGGAGATTCCTATCTTAATTTTGTCACTCTTTCTATGCTGTCAAGGATTATTCACAGTGTAATTAGTCATCAGAGTGATAATCCACATCCGATGAATGGTACCGCAACTCTTAGTGACACCGGTGTCAAATAAAAGTCGTCTCTTATTGGTCACTTCTTGATGGAGTTACAGTATTGTTAGATGGGAATCTCCCGTTGTTACTACCCTTAGCCACCATTACGCCCGCACAAATAAAAGCGTTTATCGAGTTTAGGAGTGGATATCGGAAGTTTTTAGTGCTGCCATCGATGTTTTTGGAGGGTTTTACACAGGAATTATCTATTAAGTCGCTTATAGCAAAAGTGTGCAACAGCCCCATTAGTTCGTATCAGAAGTGTTGGAGCACCTAGAATGATAAGCTTCAGCAAATTTTCAACTGTCATTCCCTCAAATCAAAACAAAACTTGCTTGTGACTGCAACTGCGAGCAATTGGTGGGTTATTCCCAACACCTCTTAAAAAAAAAGGCTGTACATCTTCCAGGGGAAGACTCAGTGTTCTTAGAGTTGTGTTCGTGCGTGTACGTATCAAAATGGGAAAGTACAAGAAGTTAAGTTTCGCGGAGAAAAATGAGATCTTGAAAGCCGTGGAGGAAGGGGAGAAAAAAAAAGCGATTGCATCTTGATTTAACATTGCTGCCTCCCAGTGTTGCCAGATCGAGGGTAAAAAGCCGTATCGTACCCATTTAAATCAATGGAAAACATACAGCTTTTTCACCCTAATTTGGCAACACTGCTGCCTCCACTCTACCCACGATATTGAAGGACAAATTAAAAATAAATCTTCATTATGAATCTCTTTAAAATCTTGCTGGGAATTTGGTTTTTTTCAGCCCAACCCTCCTCTTTGAAACTCTCGGTGATTTGAATTTTTCTCCGGTCCCCATAATTTTGAATTATCGAGAGTTGACTGTAATTGAAAAAAAGAAAAAAATTGAAAAGTTGGAGTAAAAATAAACTTGAAATATTACTAAGCATCCAAAACTAAAGACATTATTTACCTTGAGTTTGCCTGAACGCAGCTCTGTACTGCTGCTGCCGCTGCTGTTGCTGATGGTGTTGTTGCTGCTGCTGTTGTTGCTGCTGCTGATGCTGCTGGTGTTGCTGATGCTGCTGATGCTGCTGGTGTTGCTGATGCTGCTGATGATGCTGTTGGTGTTGCTGATGCTGTTGATGCTGCTGCGGATGTTGCTGCGGATGCTGCTGTGAATGTTGCTGCGAATGCTGTTGTGGATGCTGTTGCGGATGCTGCTGTGGATGTTGCTGCGGATGCTGCTGGGGATGTTGTTGTTGATGCTGCTGTGGGTGTTGCTGCTGATGTTGCTGTTGCGGATGTTGCTGCGGATGCTGCTGGTGCTGATGTTGTTGTTGTTGCTGCTGCTGTTGTTGTTGTTGCTGCTGATGTAGCATCATTTGCCTCCATTCAGGAGACATCATTTCAGGCGTTGGCATTCTTTGTGGTCTTTGCGGAAAAGCCATCCTCTGGTGGGGTAAGTGAGGATTCGGCGTATTCATGAAACCTACATTCGGCCTCATCATAGGACCTGTAAGATAATTGGAAATTAATTAAAAATACAATGTTATAGCAGTAAGAAGAAAAATAGCGGCAAATAGTTCAGCAATAATTTAAAATACATGTTTTCACATAAAATTTGAGCAAAAGTTTTTCTTTTTCGCAAACCATTACATAGAAAATCGTCCCTGAAGTTGGAGAAGTCGGCCAAAAATTGACATAATCAAAGAAAAGGCGATTATTGGCCGACCTCTGCAACTTCAGGGACAATTTTCTCGGTAAGGGTTTGCGAAAAGGAAAAACTTGTAAAGACCAAAAATGCATATTCTTTTACGAACTTTTGAATAGAGCAAATCGTTTTTGGGTTTAATGAATCCCACAATATGTTTTTACCTAATTTGGCCAAAAAAAGTGAGAAAAATCAAGAAAACCCCCCATAACCCCCCTTAAGTTTTTGCATACAGCATTTTCACAGCCAAAATCAGCAAGAGCACCTCAAATTACATCATAGTACCTATTTACGAGCATTAAGAAAAATTCACGAGGGAGTTATGACAATTTTTCAATTTGTTTTTCGGAAACTTTGCACTGAAACTCGAAAAGGCTACAATTTCGGACCCATGTTTATAGGAAACTAAAGTCTCATTTAGGCCTCAAATATGTGCTCCAGAAGTTTGGCAGATGAGTTTTGTTACACCCTGTATTACTGAAAGAGCCAAGTGCATACCTGAAGGTGGCATCGGCTGTTGTATGATTCTACGTTGTTGTTGTTGCTGTTGTTGAGGTGTCGGCGGAGCAAACCGCTGATTGAGCATACCCGGAGGAACAGCCATAGGATTACCGTGAGTATTATGGGCCCCCAAACCTGGTTGGTTGGGGGGGACTTTATACTCCGGAGGAGGAGGTCGTATACCGATCTGCTGCTGTTGTTGAGATATCATCTGAAATTCAAATTTTAAATCAACAATGTTAGAGTGATTTATTACTTTTGCATTATTTTTTTTAATAGAATAAGTAAATGACTCCCACACTTGACTAAGTATTTACCTCCCAATTACAACTGATTTTTTTAGTTTAAATCTATCCTTACTTGAACTTTTATCAAGACAAACTTAATTTTTTTTTCTTTTTATGAAGTTGATTTAAAAAATAATTATTTTTTTGAATATTTTGATAGTTTCTTACTCCGATAGGTTGGTTGGAATTGGAAATTTTGTCAAAAAAAAAATTGTTAAGTAGGTACCAGAATTTTAAAAATTACATAACATGTTAACTGCAGACTTTCAAATAAACCTCTCGTCCGATTGTTCCCATATAATCGATGAATCCACCCAAAACTAATTTTTTTAGAAATATCTTCATTGGCTCCTGAGAAAAGAATAAATGTAAGTAAACATGAACGTTCACTCACTTATCGTTCATTCTCTTTAAATATCCGTCAAACCATTTTTTTAAATTTTTAATATACAAGGGTAGATTTCTTGTTTTCCTGCAATTTTGGTCCATTTGAGGGGGCTTAATTTTGGCAATTTAAGAATTTTTCTGGCGGTATGCAACCCTGTTACAGTATCATTATTATAGATTTAAATTTTTCTTCCTAATTCTTGGTGCCTAGAATCTCTGTATATAGATTGTAGAGAGTTATGGCAAGTGAAACTACAGACGCCGTCATTGAAAGAGTTTTTGAACATTTATTTACATTTTGAGGGCCATTGTTATGTTTTTGTCCAACACAAAGCTTCCGGTGCTGTTGAGTTCCTGAGGGTGTATTATTTCACCATGAAAAACACCATGAACACCATTTCCTGTTCTTGTTTATTAGTCAAATTATGAATATATTGCTGTAATTTTAGCAATGAATAAATTAAATTAAATTAAATTGAACAGACAAAAAAAAAAGAGAGAGAGAGATTCCAAACCTGAATTGATTGTCCAGGAGATTGCGATATGTGAAGCTGTTGTGACTGACTAATCTGAAGTGATGCTGAACTAGGGCAAGATGGAGGTCTTGGCGGCTGAACGGATGGAGCTCCTGCTGGAGGGCGACTAGGATATTGTGGACTACCATGCCCCGGACTGCTATAAGGTGAATATTGCTGTTTGTATGGCGGCGTGCCCAGCGTAGGTCTAGACTGAGCTTGCTTATTACTAGGACTAAATTCTTGTTTAATGTTATCGATGAACGCTGGTCCTGTCGGGGTCGGAACCATATTTGATTTGAAACTGGGTTGATTATTTACTTGATTGTTGATGAAGTCTGGGTTACTAGCATTACTGAACTGATACTCAGCGTAAGGCGATTTGACAGGGGCATTGAGGTTTGACCTATTGCTTTGATTGTAATTTAGGCCGATTTGTTGAGTTTTATGTTGGTGTTGTTCTGCCATCTGTTTGAGAGTCTGTGCAGCCGGACTTAGTTCAGGTAGCGATGACTGGAACTGCATCCGTTGTTGCTGTTTGACGTTGATTAAATTATGTTGTTGATTTTGTGTTTGAGGAGCTTGCTGCTGCTGCTGCTGTGGTAAAGGTTGCGTTTGCTGAGGTTGAAGGGGCTGGGATTGCTGATGAGGTTGTTGTTGTTGTGGCTGCTGGTGCTGTTGTGCTTGTTGCTGATGTTGAGATTGCGGTTGCTGAGGATGATGATCGAAAATGTTGCTCTGCGGTAAAAGATTGGGCGTCGTTGATGACACGGGTTTACAATGCTGCGGTTGATTGCTTTTTAAATGAACATCAGTGGGTAAATTACTATCTTCTACTTTGAACTGCTGTGATTGCTGCACATCTAAATTCAATTTACTATCTTCAAAATCGAAAATATCTGACGGTATGCCAGATATTTCTGAGATGAGATCCTTGAAAGCATCCGGAGGTATCATATGGTCGCCTGATTCGTCTCCGATCAGATCGCCGAAACCCGGGAAGGAAGAGCCGCCGTTGACTGCATCTTTGGCAAGGGCAGCAGCGCATTCTTCAAGATCGACAAACTCCGAGTTAGACGGTTCCTGTTTGCATTCTACATTGCTAGCGGATGTCGTTGTGGACGATGACGGTGACTGAGGATGATTCGTTTTGTTGGTGCTGGATGAGGGTGATGGCGTTTGACCGTCGCATTTTACACTTGTATTGAATGTTTTGACGGTAACATTTGTTGAGATCTGAGAATTAGTAGTGGTCGTTGTGAATTCTAACTGTTGTACTATTTCTACTGAGAATTTTGTCGAATTTTCTTGGCTATTGGCAGAAGGCGGTGCAGTCGGCTGAGTTTTAGGAGGAGGTCCACCAGCGTACGAGTTGCTTTCGCCGTCTAAATCGTCAGAAGCACTCCTCTTTGCACGAAATTTCTGAAAAGAATAAAACAAAGCAGTGATATAAGAGAATTTTGAAACAAAAACAGTAATACTTGGAAAGATTACAGTCGACGAATTAAATAATGTCAGTTGACTCCTTAGATTTTGGTTGAGGTAGGCAACCTGCAATACTTCATACAACGAATTAAGGCATCCTACCTTGCCAACATTTAATTCGTCAACTGTACAATGACGTAACATTCAATGTCGAATTTTTGAGGTATTCTGAACGGTTTAAGCCAACATATTTTTGGCCAGTATCGAAGCCAGCATATTTTTGGTCGGGTAATATATTAGTGCAGGCAACACAGAAAGAAAGAAAAAAAGAGAGCTTCAAGTTATTGATATTACACTCCCTTTGTGATTGAGGAGAACAACTAGAGCTACTTAATGCAGTGCAAGTATCGGTTTCTGAGAAGTAGCAGTGCCTACATCAGGGCTGCTGTTTTGCGTGTAATCAATGCTATTTTTCAATTCACCGATGATTTCACCGGTTGAGAAAAGATTACACAGTTCAATTTAGTGCATGCTTATAATAAATTAAAATACTCGCATCTGTAATCTTTTCTCAACCGGTGGAGTCGTCGATGACTTCAAAAAACTTGTGGATATTTTAATTACTCAACGGAGTTTTCGACAATTAAGGAAAGATTACAGATCAGAGTATTTTCGTGCATTACAGTCATACACTGAACTGAATTGTGTAATCTTTTCTCCACCGGTGGAATCATCGGTGAATAGAAAAATAGCAATGATTACACGCAAAACGGCAGCCCTGGCTAGAAGATTGTAGAGTCCCTGTATATTAAAGAGTTTCGCCATATGAGGTTCCGATTCTGGTTGGCTGCTGGATTTTAGGCTGTCATGGAGCTCAGGGAGGCGTTCTGTGCTATTTTCCTTAAGAAGACCATTGGAACGCACCCATCGAGGAGGCGTACACGCCCATGCGGCGAAAATAACCAATCAGAGTGGACGCCTCCTTAAAATTCGTCTTCTTCTTCATGCTGCACATGGCGAGACACACACCACACAAGAGACATGTACAGGGGTTCGAGGAAATTGGCAGTAGAGAACCAAACAATCAAAAATGTGCATACTTTCTTACAAAAATTCCATAAAGGTGCCATAAATACCGTTCTGTGACATAGTCATAAGAACAGTCTATTGATGAAAAGGTCAAAAAAGAAAAGAGTACTTACAGGAACAGTATGGAGGTTATTTGGCGTTGAGTTTTCAGTCTGCTTCTTATCTGTCTTTTTCTGCCTCTTTCCTTTCGTTTCAAGAAACTTCTGCTTCAGGATCATAGTTTGCTCAAAGTTTTGTTCCGCATGACCGCTGAATGCTTTTGTGAATCTTGGCTCGCTGCTATTGTGATGACGCCTATACGCTTCGATTCGCCTTAAAAACCGCTCGTCCATTACTTGTTTTTTCTGACCCAGACGATCCACATCCATCATGTCTGCAGCCATTCCGGGGGTGGTGTTACGCGGAATTAATCCGCAGCCACCCCCTTTACCCACAGTTTGCTCCACTGTAAGAGCGAAAGTTTGTAGGCAAGAGGAGAGAACCTACTCTTGCTTCTAATAAATGATATTATAGTTGAAAAACACGGCTTACCTCTTCAAATATAAACAGTATAAATAAATTATAACAAGTAAAATAGTTTGCAACAAATTATCACAATTCCAGGAAAGTTATTGCACGAAGTGAGTCAAAAGTTTGAAAATAAAATTGCTTGAAATTTCTTTGCATTTGATCCTATTATACCAATGACTCCATCGAGTACAGGAAGTACATTGAGTGATCACATACAGCACTTGGAATCATGTTTTTTCTTGGTATTTTACATTTACTTGAGCGTACAGGTATGGAGTCTGTTGTACTTTCAAAACACCCAGTTCTTTTCTTCTTGGAAAAAGCTTCCCAATGATTTTGCCACCGCTTGAAATCTGACTTTAGTAGGGACCGAGACACACTTAGGTAAGGGACAAGGTAAATAGTACGTTTCATAGCAATTTTAATCAAATTGTCTTCATTCTTGATATCCAGGATAGTTTCAGACTCTGCGGCCAAAATTGACATTATGTTGCAGACGACCAGAAGAAAATTTGTACACAATTGCAGGGTTAGGGTTAACCGCCCTAATCAGTAATCACTTGTCAGATAAGTTCCAAAAACATGATATTTGGGTAATATGATTGAAATAATGAGGTGGATAGCTCAACCAGTGTTGTACGAAAATATAAAAAAAAGACCTTAAGAATAAGGAATAGTTTCTAACAGTTCACATAGTCAACTCATTTTCGACCACTTGTTTAATAATGCAAAAATATTTGTTGCTATCACCATGTATTGGGAAGTTTGGTTATGATCCCAAGGATGGAGGGCGAAATTTCGAGTTCGACACAAATCACGGGGAAAACAGTTATCTTCGGCGGACCGATGTTCACTTGAAGATGTGCTAATCAAAATTTAAAAGTAAAAAACTGAAGCTTGAACTTTATTTCACGACATTTTAAAGCACGCACACACACGTATCAATTACGTCTTTTGTTTACGTTGAAAACTGTCATCAGCCAGTCAGCCACCGAATGCCCAACTCCCATCCACTGTGAAGGAACGAAGCCATACAAAATACAACCCGCATAACCGTCAAGTAATCATGAATGTGCTACTTTTTCCTCCCCTCTAGCCCCTTCTCCAGAAGTATCTCTGAAATTTTAGCGTCTTCGGGGAACCAAAATTGTGGTCGCTTACATCAAACCGGCAACAATTTGTTGGCAAATTTGATTTTCAATTGGAAGCAAAGGGAATTGACATGAAGAAAGAAAGTAGTTACTCTTACTGATAATTTTTTGTAAAATTAAATGGAATTTCCATCTTTTATGTTGGCTAAAATATATTACTATTGTGTGGTGTGACGTGACGTCATAGTTACCGATTCCGATTCGATCTTTCATTAAACATGGTTGCCAGTCCAACTATTCAAAGTTTATGCGATTGTAACATTTTTTTGCAATAAAATCTTCAATTTTCCATTTTATATTAGAGGAGCGCCGAAAAGAAAATTCGCTTGCAGCTGCATAGAGCCTGCCGTTTCAGCAGTCGATGAAAATGTATTTTACTATTTTCAAGTTGCAGCCGGGCTCTTGAGTTTTTCTTTCTCAGCTTTTCCTTTTAGCCAACCTGTCCAGGTCATAACCCTTTGACACAAGGTGACATAACCTCAAAGTGTTTTTAGTTCTCTTATCGATAAAATTCACAATCGTAACACTGAAAGTGCATTTTTTGCTTTCACATTTCACTTGCGTTTAGCGCATCCGCTTTTTGTGTTCCTCAAGCCGTGGTTTGATTTGCCTTTGATTCGTTATCAATATTTTTACGATGCCGGAAGAGTTCGGTGCTCATTCTGCCGAGCGTGATCCGCTGAAGCTTTTCTTACCTGATCCTGATAGACATCCATCATGGGTTCACGATAAACTCCTTCCTTTCCTCGGTGCATCACTCGGCTTTTCATATTTTTGTTTCACAAATTTGTACAGCAGGAGGCCCGCATTCGCAGGTCAGTGTTACAGCTTGTGTGAACTATCAGTGACGCAACAGCCGTCTTTTTTTATATCCATAATGATTTTGCGAATGCGGACTATGAATGTAGTGTGAACTCCGCCTACGAAGTCTAGTGGTTTCACAGCGTTTGTTGCGCACTATGCAGGATATCCTCTCTGTCCACGATGGTTTGCGTGCTCCAAACCATGTGTACGCTTATGGTCCACAATGGGGCTCTTGCAAACTTTTGTCACAGGGGATTGTAGAGTTGATTCTTGCATGAAACCTTTAAAAATGACGATGAGTACACTGAAAAATCACAAAATTCACTCTCAGAATCGGGCTTAATGACAGAGAGTCGCAGGTGTCATGGGAGATTCCTATCTAAATTGAGACGTATCTCTGTATTTCCGTGGAGAAAGTGACTTAATAGATAGGAATCTCCCATGATACCTGCGTTGAGCTGCCATTACAAACTTGCTGTTAAAGCAGTTATGTGAATTTATTACTGAATTTTAGACTCTCTATGTGATTTTTGCTGGTTTTTTTTTTCACATCGGACTATTTGGAATTGTTATAGAAAAGGGACTTATTATAAAGTCCCTGTATGGTACCACTATAGCAGTATAGAAAGGGGACTTCAGGGGGAAAGGGGGATCATTATAATCTATCAATAACTGAACCTTATCTAACCTAACCACACAGCAGTATTGTTTAAGTAGGGGACGCAACCAAACGAAGTCCCCTTTCTATACTCGGGGTACTTAAGAAGTCCCTTTTCTATACGACAGCTGACTATAGACTGTTTTAGTAGAGCGATATATCGTATCGATTGCCGTCCGAGGGCCTCTGGTTCCAAACAAACTCTGGTTCAATGTAATTTCCCCATAAGCGAACTTTTGAACGGAAATTTAGGGTAATAAATCAAACAATTAATGCGACCTTTTTGCGATTATGAATTCTACGTCCTCGAAAATGCTTGAGTATGCCTGGTTCCTTGACTAAAACTGCCGAAATCAATAAGATATTACAGATTAAATGTTGCATTTGTAGGTTAGAATCGCCCGAAATCCCGCCAAATTCCACAACAACAACAATGACATTTGGGTGATTCCAACCTCCAAATGCATCGTTTAATCTGTAATATCTTGTTGATTCCGGCAGTTTTACGGGTGGAACCAGGCAATATTAAGCATTTTCGAGGACGTAGAATTCATAATCGCAAAAAGGGCGCATTAATTGTTTGATTTAATACCCTAAATTTCCGTTCAAAAGTTCGCTCATGGGGAAATTACATTGAACCAGAGTTTGTTTGGAACCAGAGGCCCTCGGACGGCAATCGATACGATATATCGCTCTACTAAAACAGTCTATTTATTTCCTCACAGCAAAATTTTGCAAGAACTCCATTGCTTGCAGCAGTGGCGGCTCGTGGGCTTTGGTATTGGGGAGGCTGTGGGGGGGGGGGGGGGGGGGGGGTTGGGAAGAACCCCACCAGCAGGGGGGGGGACGAACAACAACAAACAGGCGCGGACAACAACAAACAGGCGCGGCTGCGGCTGGGGCTGGTTCGGCGACTGGCATGACGGTTATCCAACTACTGGCTCGGCAACGCTGCGGGAGTCGTGGAGGATAGCAGCCTCCGATACCATCGTTATAGTGCGTGCACCCTGCACAGTTCTTGCTTGGTTGTGTGTATGTGTGCGGAACACCACTATTTGACTGTGACTCGACCGCTCGACCGACTCGGAGTCTGTGCCTCTCGACGAGGCGACGAGTAGAGGAGAGGCACAGACTCCGGCACTGATGACTGCTGTCGTTTTGCGAATCTGAAATCTCGTCCCCCGCCCGCTTATAACTCCCTTCTCTTGCGCTCTCTCCTAGTGAAGATTGACTCAAGTTTTAGAGTCACGGACATTGTGATTGCCTAATTTTAATATGTTGTCCCTCGTTACTGTCTTGTCGACGTTATTTTTTCTTCCCTCTGAATGTCTGGGGAGGCACAGCCTCCCTTGCCTCCTTAGGCGAGCCGCCACTGGCTTGCAGCAATGCCACCAGCCTGGGAAAAGGGAAATCCTGCTGTGTTTATGCTCGATAAGCTCTGCCCATTCACATTCATCCACCAAATACAAAAAAGGCGACCGTGGACAGCTGGCGATTGTGGACTTAAACAAAGATGGCTTTTAGTGAAACCCAAATTACTTGTAGCTTGACGCTCCTTTTCTCCTCAAGCCTGGTTTCCCACGAAACGCAATGCTATGAAGTTGAAATACACGCGAACAAATTAAATTGTTCCCAATGCAACGCAACACCTTTGCGTCGGGATGCAACGACATGGGCAAGTTGAACATTTCTTAACTCTTGCATCGCTGCGCGGAGCAGCAGACTGATTTTGCTGACTGCTGCTTGTTTGGTGAACTGTTGATGAGTCCGAAATCATCAAATGCAATAATCGAAGAAAAGAAGAAGGAATATTGAATTCGGAGGAATCTGCCTTTGTGATTTCTGAATTTCTTGGTGTTACCAATAAATAACTTTTGAGACTTTTGAAACATTAAAATATGCAAAGTATGTGAGAAAATGCACTGTTGCAGGTCGCAACTATCTGAACCGCACTAGTGTAGCCAAAAATGAATGTAAACAAACTAGAGACAAACCGAACCCATTTTGAGTGTTCAACACGCGCCCTACAAAATCCTTGGTGCTGATTGGTTAGTGCCTGGTTCATTGGGATTGACTTTTAGTCCTCTGTCACAAAGCTAGCTGACGCAAGGAACGCAATGCTACAGTACGCAAGGCCTTGCGTCTCATTGAAAACCAGACTTTACACTCTCCACTATGCACCCTGCTGGACGATTCTCATCCTACCAGAGGCTCCGCAAGCAGGTACAGGGTTTTGAATAGAGCGTCAAGACACAACGAAAGGGGGAAGGTTCAACGCCTGAAACTGTTGGCTGGCGAGTTCACTCGGTCCTAGTTGTGGTGGGGTAGGGAGTCGAGGAGTATCTAGCTTCAGTTGATTTGAGTTCTACTCTATGCTAAGTTTCTTACGCATGAAACATGTTGGAACGCAGCGGAATGAGTCACATTGGGTCACTCTTGGTTGAGTATCGTTCGTCTAGCATTCTGATGTAAAAAAACAAGATTTACCGAAAGTGTTTCTTTCCGTCTTTGTTTATTATTTTGAACTGCACTTCTTGTTTATTTTCTGTGCTGTCTTTTTAAAAGAGTCTCTTTTAATTCGTTTTTTCGAAATAAAACCTGTAGTGTTAACAAGACAGCAGATCAAAGAACTCAAGCTATTCAACGGGCTTCAGGTTATGAGTCATTCCACATCAAATCAACCAAAAAAAATTGAAAATGTTGTTCACCATCTCCGATTTTGATGAAACTTGCCATAGTTGTTGAGTTATGTAGTATGAGTATTCCTTGAAAATTTCAGCTCCCTACCTCCAATAGAACCGGAGTTATGGGGGCTCAAAGTTGAGAAAAAACCCCCCTTTGCGGAGGACCCCCCAATTTCAAATTGCCATAACTCCCGTTCCATTGTAGCTAGGAAGTCAAACTTGGTCTTAAATTAAAGGTCTTTCAATTCTCTATTAAATCAACACCATAAAAACAGTTTTTGAAAATTATGGGGGCCCGGCCCCCCAAATTAAAATTTTGGGGGGCCATAAATATGTATATTTCATTGGAAGGCAAGTGACCACGATTGTTGGACGGACTCGTGAGAGTGGTTTTGAGTTTGACTGAGATTCCCCTCACACTAGGCTTGGCCTTAAGAGGGGCACTTTTTGTTCACTTCCTTTTTTTGTTTTGTTTTGTATGCCCTTTGACACTGAGCATTATTTACTTGTGTGCTGCTCTGTGTTATATTGCATTTTGTGTTCGTTGATCGTAAATAAATTAACTATAAACTAATTATTCTTTCTTGTTGAAGGTGGCTACCGTCACATTATTGGTGCAATAGGCGGAGGAGTTTTTGGCTATTACTGGCATTTCTACAGGGAAGAAAGAATGGCAGAGTACAATTCAATGATTCAATGGTACATCGAACAGCATCCATCATCTTTCCCTAAGCCAGGTAATGTTGAATGATTTTGAATTTTTTGCCCCCCCCCCCCCGTATTTAAGTAATCGAAGCTGATTCCAAGTGTTCTTTGAGTTATTTCCTAGTTTTTACCCTCATTTCCCTACCCAACCTTGATTCCCACTCTCTGGCCCAACTCCAGTGGCGGCTCGTTCAATTTGACAACTATGCTTTTTTGCTACTTAAACCTATGCAAAAGTATCGATAACTTGGGGTTGCATTGCACCTCCTGAAGATCGATTGTTTAACATAGGAATCGAGGGATTACGTTGTTGCCACATTGCACGAGCCGTCCAACTCCGACCCCCAAGTCACAACGACGATTTCACCTGTGAGTCTGCTCTCCTAACTTGCGACTCGCAAGCCAGTATGAATACCAAGGAGAGGCTCTAGTCAAGAGCCAGTTGGCCCCTTCCAGACAGTAGTCCGCACTTGATTCACTGATGAACAGGGGGATATGTGCAAACAAACTAACCAGCATTCTGCATTGGACCAGGACCAGGTGCCATAACTCAACATACGGAAAAAAAAAAAAAAAAAAAAAGACTGGAAGAAAACCATCTAGATAGCTGATTTTGGGGTCTGCTATCAAGTGTGGTAAATTTTACCATCTTATGGTAAATGTAATGTACCTCGTGGTGAAAGGTACCACCAACAGGTTATCTTAATTTACTACAAGGTTTGTTGCATTTACTGTATGATGGTAAAATTTACCATACTTGATTGCTGACTCCTAAATCAGTTATACAGATGTCCGATGGAAATTTTCTACCAGTCTTTTTTTTTTCTGTGGCACAGGCTACTCAATGACAGTAATTGACAGTGCCTGAGCTGAAACCCAAGACCTTGTGGTAACTGACTTCCGCACTCACTAAACGCTGGACCAACATGGCTGACTCCACATGCTGAAACACCCTGTGTTTAAAATCGAGATGCAACTATTAGCCTCTCCAGAATATTTCCTGTTGCATAAAAAAGACCGGCCTTAATCTGATCTATAAAATGGTTACATGTTGTCCAGATTTTTTTTTTTTTTTTTTTTTTTTTTTTTTTTTTTAAGAAAAAAATATATTTTTCCATGCACTACCCTGTATTCCCGAAATTTCTATCACGTATACTTGTTAATCAGGTTGCAGTGTAGCCATGAGTAACGTACCAGTTCTGTCCCACCCTCACTGGCGGATCCAGGACTTTATCCTTCTCTCTCTTTCCTCATAAGAATGCGTGTGTCAGAAAAGGACAGATAAGGGGCAGTCACGTGATTTTTGCCCACTCTTCTATCCTTTTCTAACTCATGCATTCTAAGGGGAAAGAGAGAGAAGAGCAATTTCTTGACTTTGCTAGTGCCACCCTTTTGAGTAGGTTCTCTAATCCAACAACGGCCTTAAGGCCCAGTCTAGATAGTATTATTATTAGAAGCAGTGGGTCCATTGGGAGGGGGGCTTTGGGGGCTCCAGCAGCCCCCCCACTTTATGGAAAAGGGGAAAACAGAGACAAGAAATTCTTCACTATTTAGCCCCCCCTCCTTTTTATGGTGAAGGGCTCGAAGAGTGTGAAAAGCGCCGAATAAACGACTTTTTTCAAGCCCCTCCTCCCCCCCCCTTTTTGAACCCACAAACCGCTACTGATTAGAAGTCTTTGATCCACGCAATCCCTGCGGACGTGCGCCTTCCGAAAGACTGCAAGTAGTGCAAGTGAATAACGATCCAAAGATAAGCAAGGCCGATCATATCGGTCTCACTGATTTTGAGAGCGCTGCAACGCACATGTGGCCGATAACGGCAAAGTTGCCAGATTTCTCTTTTGAAGCGTTTTTTTACTCTCCGGAATCTGCACCGGTGCAATAACCCGGAGCTTTTGGAGCTGCTCCGAAGCTGTCTGGTGCAGCACCGGTCACGTGCAGAAGCTCCGGAGCTCCAGCTCCAGTGCATCGGTTTTCAACTCCGATACACTGGAGCTTGCACCGGAGCAGCTCCAGGCGCATCGCACCGCTACAATAAAAACACTTCGGTGCGCTCCGGTGCTGGAGCACCGGAATAAAAAAACACCCCGGGGCACTGGAGTTGCACCGGTGCGCGCATCAGAGAATAAAAAAACGCATCATTTATAGCACCAATACTTTTACATTAAGTCAAACGGGAAAAATCGGATGATTATCCGAAAAATGCAGAGCTGCCGTTTTGCGTTTAATTAATGACATTTTTCAATCCACCGACGATATTACCGGTCGAGAAAAGATTACAAAGTACAGTTCAATGTATGACGGTAATGAACGAAAATATTCGCATCTGTAATCTCTTCTCAATCGGTGGAGTGGTCTATGACTTTAAAAAACTTGCGGATATTTGAATAATTAAACGGCGAATTGCACCAATTGAGGAGAGATTACTGATCCGAGTATTTTCGTGCCATTCAGGGACTTACAGTTATGGTTTGAACTGAACTGTGTAATCCACTGGCGCAACCAGGATCTCTTCCATCTCTCTCATTTCCCATTTGAATGTATAAATAGGAAAAGGACAGAAAGGGGGGTTTTTATCCCCTTGTCCATCATTGTCTAACATGCGTTTTTTAATGAAGAAAAGAGAGAGATGAAGAAACTCTCGGTGCGCTACTGGTGTAATCATTTCTCAACCGGTGGAATCATCGGTGAATAGAGAAATGTCATTAAAAATAATTATACGCAAAATGGCAACCCCGGAAAACCGGCAACACTGGGTAACTGATAAACCGAAACGGTAGATCATCGGCGCGTATGGTGGCAGGGAAGGGAATTGGGAAGATGACTGACACTCAAGCCTCGACACTTCTGATTTATTGCCACCCCAGTCCCCAACAGTGCTGCCACTTCTGGCAATAAAAATACGCATTTTACATCATCAAGCTTATAAGAAATTTGTATATTTTTCACCTAATCTGGCATCACTGGTCCCCAACTCCCTAAGTTTAAAAACTTGAACGCGCCGCGTGAAATTCTGAGAATTTGGATAGTGAGGGGAGATTACTGTTCGTCTATCTTCAAGAGACTGTCTTTGCGCCCCTTCCCAAAAAAAAATTTTTTTTTTTGTTCGTCACCTTTCTTCTTTTTTACTTTTTTCTCTTCTCACAATCAGTTTGTTCCAGCTTATTTAAAAAAATGTCATCCTCTTTATCATTATGCTGGAATGCAGGGTTCCCTCCTTTCTTTCTTATCTTGCATGCACCTTTGCTATCGCACCCCCCCCCCCCCCGCAGAAAACCACACCCTTGTCACGATCTCTATTCATTATGTTTGGGTGATTCCAGACGAAACTTTTCCAGATTAAAATCCGATGGATTGCGCCCCAGATTGCTTTCGGGAAAAAGTCGCGTTTTCGGCATTTTAAATTGGAGACGAAGAAGAAATGCCAACATAACTTGTCCAAGAACGTCGGCACCTGTGAGTGACCAGCGTAGTTTTTCTATCGATTTTTTGAGCCTCAAAACGAGCAAACTTGGTTGTGAATTATAGCCGTAAGTTAAATTATAAAATTAATTTCACCATAAGCTTTAGAAAGTGCGAGTGATTATAGGTGCCTATCTGCCGCACTCGTGCTCATTGAGGCTCACGGGAATTTTTTTTTTATTGAAAAAAAAAAAACAAAAAAAAAACAAAAAAAAAAACAACAAAAAAAAACAAACGGAAATCATCCGGCTTTATTTCTGAGTGTTTCAGCTTGAAACTTTCAGAGTGTCCTCCTGCGGTATGTTTGCAAGTGCTGACGTTCCTCAAAGTACTTTTGGGTGAATTTCACCCAAAAACTGTTGACTTTCTGAGCAGCGCTAGTGGCGATATCTATTGGATTGAAACCTAGAAAAGTTTCGCATGGAATCACCTTAACACCTTGGATCCCACTCTTCTATTATAATTGAGGACTTTTACGGAAGAAGGGCCCATAGTACTATGGGCCCTTTTTTCGTAAAATGGCTTAAACTAATTGTTTTACCCTAAGGTATGTCTCCATAAAGTTTCAAATCGATTCGACTTTTCCCTGACGACTTACAGAAAGTTTCCGGAAGAAGGGCCCATAGTACCATGGGCCCTTCTTCCGGAGAGACGCACTAAACACAGGATTTCTTCAGTATTCTTTGTTATTTTACCAAAATTCCTTCAACTAATGAGTCTTAAATTAAAATTCAAGCGAGTTTACCGAAATTTTTGATGAAACTAGAGTACACTCGTTTATCGTGGGGGGAAGGGGGGGGGGGAGAATCAAAACTTTCTCAGAAAATATTATTTTCTGCAACGCTTTGAAGTTTGACTTTCTAATTCAAAGAACTCACCCACTTCAAGTCTACATATATTTAAGGATAATCTATCAACTATTCTTCATGAATATACGGTTGGTTACAACGTTGCCAGATTTTTGTCCAATTCGACTAAAAAACTGGTAAACGTAAACTGAACACTTTATGATTTTGATGACTCAAAATTTCCAAATGGCAACCCCTATCTTTGTGATACCTCGTTTTAAAGGACGTAAAATTCTTAGACTTTTGGCGCAAACGGGAGGTCGATATCGTTTTTCGTCTTCGATATATCGCTAGTCAAAAGTCGATTTCGACCCGTTTTCAAAAAATCAGAACTCCCATTTGAGAAAACGGAATTTGAAAAACTAGGAGTCAAAAATACTCTAAAAAGCAAGTCCTTTTCAGAAAAAAATATTGATATTAGTTTAGTCTTAGAGCCCCCCAAAATTATTTAAAAAAATGACCCATCAGGGGGGCTATCTCAAAAATTCCGAGCCACGATCCCTGTCGAGTAATACATAGCTTGAAAGGGCACATAAAACTGAGCATTTTGGCGCAAACCGCTAGTCAATATCATTTTTGGTTTTCGATAAATCGAAATTTGCCAATGGGTAAATATCCAACTTTGCCATTCGATGTATCGAAGACGAAAAACGAATCGACCTGGGGGGCGCCCCCAGAAATTTTGGATATGCCAAAAAGTAGTTCCCATTAAGTTATAAACATCCCCCGAGTTTCGTTTTTTTATCTTCAACCGTTCAAAAGTTTGACGGGGGGGGGGAGAGGGACTTTCCTCACACCCTGTATACGAATTTCTAATGGTGTTTATAAGTTTAAGTTTAAATAAAATTTCTGGATCATGTCCGGTGTTAAAACAACTAAAACTTATCGTTTATTCTTCAATTTCAGCACCAAAAAAAAATTTTACGGAAGAAGGGCTTATAAATCAGATTTTTAAATTAATTGTAATTACCCTTAAATTTCGTTTAAAATTTCAATCCTGGTGGTAGTGTGTCGGCAATAGTATGCCCTACTTAGGTTCAAATGGCTTTTTCGTTTAAAACGATCATTCGAGCACTTATAGCCATTTGAAGTTTTCTTTTGCGTTTTTCTCGAAACGTGTGTTTGTACCATGGGCCCTTCTTCCGTAAAAGTCCTCAATTATTATGCTCTTAGAAGACTCGTTCGATTTTTCTTGTCCAATGATTTTACGAATTCGTCCTTTGCTACTCTGCCGCATCTCCCTCTGGCACTCTAGCAGGGTGCCTATAGCAACTTTAAACTAAA
This sequence comes from Trialeurodes vaporariorum, assembly GCA_011764245.1. NCBI lineage: Eukaryota > Metazoa > Arthropoda > Insecta > Hemiptera > Aleyrodidae > Trialeurodes > Trialeurodes vaporariorum. The sequence continues at coordinate 46,372,115 of VMOF01000379.1, forward strand.
GCCAATGGGGCAGTTGCAATGGTCTGAAATGTTGTGTTTTTCATTATAAGAAAATGGAAGTACTCGATGAGCTGAGAACAAAGATGCCTTTGGTTTTAAATTAAGTCTCATTGTTCCGGAGATGAGATTTTGGCCCAAAATACATTGTTTTCAATGGGGATTCCGCGTAGTGACATCACTACACCGACGATTTTTTGCAACTTCACACGAAGGTATCTCCAAAAGCAGGGCACTTGGGAAAAAACCAAAGGCACCATTGTTCTTAGGTCATCAAGTAATATCATTTTCCTTATAAAAAACACAACATTTCAGACCCTTGCAACTTCCCTATCCTCTAAATCGTGCCTTAAGGTGATTCATCAGCGTTTAGTGTTGATTTCTGCCAACAGAGCACCACCGTTTGATTTATGTCACATTATAGACCGGAATTAATTTATATTTGAGAAAATGGAGTGTCAGTTACCAGTTAATCATCTGAAAAACATCGCTGCGAAATATCTCATCAATAACTTCAAAAGTAAGGCTAAAAGTACCAACAAATGAAATATCCCATTTCGATACAAGAATCGAACTGGTAACTGACATTTCGTTTACATAAATATTTATTGCTTTCGGCCTGGAATTTGACATTAATCAAACGGTAGCGCTCTGGTGGCTGAAATCGGCACTGAACGCCGAAGAATTCCCTTCAAAGAAAAAAAGATCCTATAATTGCTGCAAAAAATAGTAAGTTGATGGTTATCCTGAAATACATAAAGAGTGCGTCGGAAAATAATATTGACCTTTTCTAGAGCTCAACTCATTTCTGAATAATCTCTTCTGTTAACTGACTTATTCTTGTTCTTTCTTTTTCTTTGCAGAAAGAGTGAAAGTTGGAGAGCTGCTCAAAGATTGGTATCCCGCTCGCTAAATTTTCAATGGTCTTTGGATGATTCTGATTTTCGTAGTCTTAGATAAAAAGAGCAAAGCAGTTAGACTATGCAACTTTGATTTTTTTAACGCGCCAAGTATTGTTAAAGTTGTGCTTCGCACGTTGTCTGATTTTCCAAATTAATAAAGGCCATTTCCGGAAAAAAGGCCCTTAAAACGACAGACGTGCACTTCAGTTTATGGTATCCATTCAAACACACAGAAAAAACACTTTGATTCCGCTGACAAAACTTTTGGTATAAAAATTACTGCATTTGAGCCAATCAAAGGTTGTGTATGCCTAACTAAAGAGATTTTGCTGGGTGAACCAAAGATTTAGTTGGCTCAGCTCAAGTCTTTTGCTGGATCATTTTTCTATCAAAGGTTGTGTCAGCGTTGGCAAAGTGTTTTTTTCTGCACATTGTGGTTTCCGCAGGAATAGCGCAGACCTTTTTTCTGGAAATGGCCACTAATTGCTGACGATTATTCAACAATAAGTCCCTTGAAATGTAAAAACTTCCTCTTCGTTCTTTTGTCTCTTTAAAAATTGGTTTATTTTAACTAACTTTTACTTGTAGTATGCCGACTTTGTAAAATCATCCAATTTTGCGTTCCTTGTTTTAAAGTGACACCCTCTTATTTCTCTGTTATGTTTTTGTTTCTTTATTTTTTGAGCGCCACCATTCAATGTCAACTTTGTGAATATTTGTAAACATGAAAGTGTCAGAGATAAGAAAAAAAGAAAAAAACCGGGAAAATTTCTGTAAATACACTTGTTGATTATAAAACTTTTAAAAACTGACTTAAATTTGTATTTGACAATCCGAAGATCTAGTATTTAGGTGGAGTTTGGGGAAGCACCATAAGGTTAAAGAAATCTTGCTTTTTTTTTTTTTTTTCACTAAATGGGGGTAATGAGGTAATGAGGTTGTTCTTTCTAAGATTTTGGGAACATTTGTCCAAAGAAATTTTTTCCAATTTACATGCTCAATAATACAACCTAACCAATTAATAATTTTGTTCTTCCCATAAGGATAGAAAGGAGGATAAATTTTCAGAAGCGATACAGGGTAACATAAAAAGTGTAATTTGGTAATAAGAAAACAAAAGAGGGGGGAAAAAAAAGTACAAAGCAACATCGAAACCATAACAAATTCAAGAAAAACTTTTGAACCGTGGCACTTCAAATCTTGATTTTGATGAAGAGGGAAAATAGATTATGAACGCCGAGATTAAAAACAATGTACTATTCAGAGACAAATAGAGACAGAGCACTAACGGCTGCAGCAGAGGCACGTTAAATTCTCGCGGATTCAACAAAACAACAGTCAACGTCGCATGGTGTTGAATGTTGAGCACCCTCCTCTACACTTCCCAGCCCATCCCCCCTGTGTCCACCGAATGTCACCGTTCAACACCATGCGACCTCAAAAGATGTTGGCTGTTGTTTCACATGTTATTTTGTTGAATCCCCGAAAATTCAGTATGCCTCAAATCTTCCCTATGTATTTTAGCGTAGTGCTCGATCTCGATTTGTCTCTGGTACTATCGGCACCAAAAGAAAGTACCTCCTTCAAAAGTTTCATCCGTTGATTCTCCAGCCATTTTTTATCCATTTTGAAACTTTCAATGGTTTAAAATTTAGTTGTAGTGCCATATGTAGATACTCTGAAAAAAAACCTGAAAGTTTTGATTTATCATCCGAAAAATTCCCAATGAAAAATTTTGCTTCGGGAACTTTATTTTGGCATTGATAGTACCCCCTTGATACCACTCAATAATTACAGTAAAATCAGGGATGAAGAAGGTTAGAATTTACGGTGATTTTATGAGAACTATCGAAATAAGGAAAGTCTCCTTCCGTTTGGCATTCGTCCATTGACATCCTGTAAACCAGCTTGGATGTCGTCTAAAGAGGGTAATTTATTAATGTCACCCCGTGCCGCGACAGACGGTTGAGACCGAAGTAATCTTTGGGCTACTCGATGAATATCGCTTTCTGTTATATTTTCTGAAAAAGAAAGAAAAGATTAAATAGATGGCGTTATTAGATAAACATATCATGCACAGAAATATCATTTCAGCCAAAACTGCTGGTCGCTGGTACTATCAATCATTAGAAATTAAAAGATAAAAATGAATGATGCCAAAGTATCAGCATAAAACAGCAGCTTTAGCAAGATCAAGCCGCTTGACTTCTCGAGCTTACCATTCTTCAGCGGTAAAATATTTGTTATGTTCAGGAAGTAAACTCTGCCAAAACTGGACACATGAGACTCGAGTACCAAGGGTAGTGTACTTTTATTCTTTGATTTGGCTCTCTGAGTACATTTTATCAGAGTTTTTTTTTACACTGAAGATCTTTTTGATTTTTTTTTTTCACTTAATTTTAAAGATGATCCGCTTAATCAATGTATTTAATTACTCACCTATTTGATCTATGTAAAATTCTGGTCTTTTCCTATGGCCAGTCGCTAAAACTTGTCGTGCAATATCTTCAAAAACTACAGGGCGGGCTTCTAAATTCATTAACAGCATAGACTGCAGCTGCGTTTTAGCTCTCTGTTGAAAAATAGAATGAAAACGGGTCAAAGAAATACCTCAAACAGCTCTGTGATGAGTTCTATAATTTCTTCTGATTTCCGAACTTTAAAAAACACAATAAAAAGTATACAGAGAATAGTTAAATCGATTTAAAATTGTTTAGGTCACGAAAGCTTTCACTGCTTCTACATCTAAATCTTAAAACCTTTCACTGCATGAGATTTTTTTTTTCAACCAAAATTGGATTTTTCAATTCACTAGGTGGTCAAATATACGTGAAAAAAAGCAACAAAAAATAATTAATCAGTTTTTCGGTTAAAATTCTCATTTCCTATTTTTGACTTGTTTTTTACACATGCTATAATACCACAAAAAATGGAAGGAAAAGAAGAAAAAGAAAAAAATTTGGTTTGATAGGATTTTTCAAAAAGCAAATGCCAAAAGCTTGGTGAAAATAATGAAATTGGAGTTGAATTGGATACGGGGGCAAATTTTCCCCCTGCCATGATTTTCATAATTAAATGCTTTAAAATAAGTGCTGGTAATCTCGCAGTGAAGGGTTTTAATGTAGTTCCAAGCGAAAGTCTCAGATTTTTCAATCCATCAGATAGCTCCACTAGTTGCTTTTCTAGATTTCCGCTTCCTCCGGTACTATTGAAGAAACAACAAGTACATATTTACATTTAACGGAATCCTGACTAATATTTCATGTTTCATTGATATAAATTGAAATTTTGATGATCTCCGGTAAAACAATGTCCACATACCTCTAGGATTGAGTGGATTACTGCCACCCTACCAAAATTTTTATGACTCTGAATTTTTCAGAGACAACGGAGACCACGCAACTAGCCGATCTTGCTGTGGACGATTTTATTCTTGAGAACTCAACAAAATAACAAGGGAACAACATCCGTTGACTCCTATGTGGATTGTTGACCAACGACCAAAACAATGATGCTTTGTTCTGATTGGCCACTGACATCAATATCTTTGCTCAACAGTCCATGTAGGAGCGTTGCTTTGTTGCAACCCCAAAAAAAAGGGCTACTATGGGCGAGATAGGCAATGCGTGGTCTCTGACCTCTGTTGTCTCTGGTGTGACCAACCCAAATACGCACCCAAAAATACACCAAATTATGCTAATATAAAAGTGGGAAATCATACACACAGTTTGCACACATGAGGGAAGAGAAAACCACCGCCATCTACCCGTCCTAAGTAACAAAAGCCTAGGCTCTAGCCTATGCTTTCCGATAGTTTACATAAATCAAAAGTGAGGTTAGGTCTGCCATTGTATGCACCCCTTAAGAACGATCTGGACCAAACATAATTTGGGCCCTGGTCAATTAAAATCAGATTTCATACGTAACAAGTGGACAGAGGTCTAATCCTTAGAAAAAAACCTAGTTTTGCGTCAAGGGACCCTACTTTTATGCTCTTTGGAAGACGGATACCTATATCGCAAAAGCGTAAAAATCGTGTTGTATGCTGCTTGTAAATTTTAGAGAATGGTTACAAACCCGCAGTTCATCCGGATTAATTGGTCCACCCATGGCTACCATCTCTTCGATTAATACTTTGACAACATCTCTAACATACGAAGGTTGCGCACTAGCGTGAATGCAAAATAGTCCAGTATCCGAATATGAGTTATTGTACGCCGTTGCATTGAACATCCAGTGGTACCTGAAAACAAAATTAGAGGATAAAGAACGGATACAAGGAATAATTGAGACCACAACAGAAAACTTAGAAATAGAAATAGAAGTAGAAAATGCATCTAGTACATGAAAACAAAATAAATTTGCTACGACACAAGTCAAAAAAGAGCGATTACAGATGGGTATAAATAAACATAATGTTCCAAGGGGTAATACAAACTTACATACTAGAAACTAAAGTCTATTCCCCAAAAACTCTACCACTGAATAGTGGGCCTTGCTGATAACACAGTCCGGAAGTGTAGCATAAAAAGGACCTGGACTTTCCAAATTTTTGATGGTTTTTGGAAGTTTGTTAAATACCCTTCCCCCTAAATCTGCAAAACAAGCACTAATCTTTAAGATGATTCCACGGTTGATTAGTTCCAACTGTGGACACCACGTCGCGCTGCTCAAACAGTCAACAGTTATTGGCTAAAATTGACGAATTCACGCTGAAAACACACATTTGAGGAACGTCAGCACCTGCGAGCATACTTCAGGAAGATACGCTGAAACACTCAAAACTAAAGCCGGAAATCATGAAATACGAAAATTCCCGTAAGCCTCAATGAGTGCGAGTGAGGCAGATAGACCTATTATCACTCTCACTCACAAAGCTTATGGCGAAACGAATTTCATAATTTACGGCTTTAATTCTTAACCAATTTTGCTCATTTTGGGCTTGAAAATCTATAAAAAAATTTTGCAGGTGCTGACATTGTTGGATTTTGTGTTTTATCTACGGTTTCAGTTTAAAACGCCAAAAACACGACTTTTTCAAAAAGCGACTAGTGGCGCTATCCATCGGATTGAAATCTAATAAGTTTCGCCTGGAATCACCTTAATGTATCAATCAAAAAGAGTTCATTATTTGCGTTTCTTGTGTCATACAGTTTTGTTAAACAGTGGATGATTCATTACTTACCGATTTAAAACATTTGTGTAAAGCCGAGTGTACATTCCTTTGCCGGGTCCACCAGCGCTGAAAGAACCTCCACCACCCATCATCATATTTAAAACACACATGGCTACAAAATCGGGATCTTGATGCGAACAACCTTCTAGACCAACCATCACGTGAGCAAGTTCTGGGAGTCCTGACGGTCCAGCAAACTGAGGGATCTCACACTCCTCCTGCGAAAAAAAAACAGAACTCAAGAAGTGAGTAAATCAGAAAAAAATGGGCCAATGGGTCTGTTGCAACCTTTTGCTACAGCGATATAGAGTGTCAAATCTTAAGTAAAATCACGTGAAAAGTCCATTGGTGGTATTAGAAAGTCATAAAATGCAGTATTAAACTCACAAGAGGCGTTTAACTGAAACCCAAGATGGCGGTAAAATATCGAGCAACCTGTGTGCACGCACCTTGAACATCCATGATGGCCAACGTTAACGACCTCACAGCATCGGAGGTTATGAGTTTCTTTGCGTTGTAATTGGTTGTGATCGATGTTGTGAGGTTGGCCATCTTAGATGTTCATGGTGCTTGCATACAGGTTGCTTGATATTTTACCGCCATCTTCGATTTCACTTAAATGCCTCTTGTGAGTTTGTTATTGAATTTTATGACTTTCTGCTGCCACCAATGGACTTTTCACGCGATTTGACATGAGATTAATCACTCTATAGCGCTGTAGCAAAAGTTTGCAACAGTGAACAGACCCCCATTGAAGCCTTCTGTTTGCAATTTTACAAAACATTCTCTCAAGGAAAAGAGCTATGATTTATGTATTTATTAATTTATTCATTTATTTTCATTTTTATACATTTGAGCTTTACGGCTGTGGTACAGATCAAATAAGTAAACAATTTACCACTAATTCATATTCAAATTGTAACAATCGCAGCAATCACAGCAATCACAAAAATTGAAACAGTTACAACGATCAACAATTTTATCAATTGATTAATCATTTTTCAGTTCATTAAGGTCGTATAATGCTTTCATTAATGATAATGATAGTTGATTTAATTGAGAAAAAGTTCATACTTCAATCTTTACAAGATTTTCTGTGTAACGGCATTGCACTAAATAACATTTAACAAATCTTCACTGAAAAAAGTTCAGAAAATGGGACTCGTACTAACTTTCGCTATGAAAGATTGAATAGCTAATTCTTGAGTAAAATCTAGCAAAAAACTACATTGAGCACATACAAAAAGTACATAATTCACTCACAGACCCACAAAATGACTTCAAAATTTAAGCATGGTTTTCATACCAGATTTAAAAAAAAAAAATCAAGGATTTTCAAGGGCTTCCAACAAGCAAAAAACGTAATCACTTTTTAACCAGAGGCAGCTTTCAAGATGCACGAAAACTGTCAACACACATCACGCACTCGCAATGCGTTATAAAGTCAGTAAACAAACTTCTCACACCAGTATAGCTCACGCGGCAAACACAGGTAGGCACTATATTTCAATACGCACTCCATAATCTCTGAATTTCTGCTGACTCCTGCATTTCTTCTCACGACTGACTTTGCGACAAAAACAACAAGACATTCCTCAGGCACAGAGAGAAAATTATCAATGAAATGGCAAACCGAGGAGCTGAAGCTGGCCATTTTCATGGATTTTGAAGGACGTTTGATGACTTTTTTAAAATTCAAGGATATTCTAGGACTTTCCAAGACGCCACAAACCAAGTTAACCCTTTACTGCATGAATTTTTTTTTCAATCAAATAATTTTTTTTCAGTACAATTTTGACCCTTGAGACAGGGAAAAATAGTGAAAAAATTCTTTCCATTATATTTCAATGGTAAAGAGCCTGAATATTAATTGTTCCAAATATGACTTTACCCGAATTTAGGTATCCATGCAACTGAAAATAAAGTTTTCAGGCTGTTTTTTTTGTATATGGTACCCCTGTGTTACTCCCAAACATAACAATGAAAATCGGAAAATCTCTATCAGATTTTCAGTGAGCTATTTTCAATCACTCTGCACGTTCTATATCCTGTGCTGCGCGCTCTAGGACAAAATCGACAATTCTTACTCGTTTAGTATCTGTTCCACATGTGACCCACCATGCAGCGACAGTACAACTCAAGTCCCCTACTTTTAGATAAGGCTTCGAAGTAATTGTTCCAGATCTGGGCTCATCTGCAGTTAAGGGTTAAGGCGTAATGGCGGAGTTACGCAGGTACCATAGGAGATTTCTATCTAATTTGAGGCTTTCCGCTGTGTGTTTCTATAAAGAGAGTGACAAATTAGAGAGAAATCCCCAATGACACCTGCATAACTTGGCTATTTAGAGGCAAAGATTACGGAGCTATGCAGGTATCAGAAAAAGATATTAGATTCTTATCTAATTTTTCTCTCTCTACATAGCAATACAGAGAAGAAAGCCTCAAATTAGATAGGAATCTCTCATGATACTTGCGAAGCTCCACCATAATTCCTTTAACTTTTTTTTTTGTTTGTTTCATGGCTTATACTCCAGTCAAGGAGCCCACAGCCAACTATAGACAGAAATAATGTAGTGAATCTAGAAGAAATATAGAGAGAGTATGTTAAGGTGATTCCAGGCGAAACTTTTCCAGATTTCAATCCGATGGATACTGCCACTAGTCGCTTTTCGGAAAAGTCATGTTTTTGGCGTTTTAAACTGAAACCATAGATAAAACACAAAATCCAACAACGTCAACACCTGCAAATTTTTTTTATAGATTTTTTAAGCCTAAAATGAGCAAAATTGGTTAAGAATTAAAGCCGTAAATTATGAAATTCGTTTCGCCATAAGCTTAGTGAGTGAGAGTGAGCGCGAGTGATAATAGGTCTGTCTGCCTCACTCGCACTCATTGAGGCTTACGGGATTTTTCGTATTTCATAATTTCCAGCTTTATTTTTGAATTTTTCAGCTTGAAACTTACAGGGTATCTTCCTGAAGTATGCTTGCAGGTGCTGACGTTCCTCGGATTTGTGTTTTTAGCGTGAATTCGTCAATTTTAGCCAAAAACTGTTGACTGTATGAGCAGCGCGACGGGATGTCCACAGTTGGAACTAATCGACCCTGGAATGCCTTTAGATGCCTTTAACTTCAAAGTCATTTTGTGAGTCTATGAGTGAATTTCGTGATTTTTTAGTCATTTTTTAGATTTAACAATTGAATTAACTATTTAATCACAGATAGCCAAAGTTAGCAAGAGCCGCATTAGGTGCATTTGGCTGTAAAAATGTAAAAACTGCAGAATCCTGAATAAGTCACAACAGATATTACCCATTTTGAAAACAAACCCTTTTTTTCATTCTTGAAAATAAAAACACAAACAAAAGGACAGGAAACAAAAAATCTTGAGCAAGCTTAGAAAGGTAATGGGAGAGGAGGGGAGGAGATTAAAAAGACTACGGGGGGCGACACATACCTGCATAATTCCACCAGTGTACTGCGCAATGGATTGGTCTATTTCATAATCAGTCGGTAGGACCAGACTTTTGTCTTGCTCCCAAATAGGCTGTTCTTCAACGAAATATCTAAAAGATTTGAAAAAAAAAGGGATAAAAATATATGAGGAGAAACTATGCACACTTTCTCTGGATGAAGCTGTTACAAACTTTTGCTACAGGCTTATTTATTAATGGTTGATATTGGGATATAACTGCGTAAAAATTACAATAAGCGCACTAAAAAATCACAAAAGTCACTCCTAAACTTATAAAATACTTTCAAGCGCGAGACAGATATGGCAGTGATTACCGCCTAAAAATCTTATGTCAAATATATGCTTCTTCTTCTTCTTGTGTGGTGTCGCGAGAACACCTCGTGAAGATGGAGCTGATTGTGGTAACTACCGCATTTACGATCTCAAGTTGGAAAGAATTTAATCAGTTTGGGAGTAAAACTGGTGATTTTTTAGGGAGCTTATCTTCAATTTTATAGGGTCTTACCCTTTTATCAACTATTACAATGCCTGTAGCAAAAGTTTGCAACAGCTCCATTCTATTCAATGATCAAGTCTTACAGTTATACTCGACCAACAGCATCAGTTTCATTTAAATTAATGAATTTCGGTGTTGTCTGATACTGCAATTGTCCTTTTTACAGCTTTTTACAGTTAAAGAGATACTTTGTAACGCTCTGGCTGAAGTGTGCAACAGACCCATTGTTCAACAGGACGAACTTTGATGGGGCCAATTATCAGGGACCAAAAACGTCAAGGACGAAAAGTTTTATAACCCTACTGGGAGATTGCGAGGGTGCCATTGAGAGATCACTAGAAATTTCTTTTTCGGTACGGTGGGAGAATTTTTTCTGTTTTGTTTGACTTATAGATAAAAAAAAAAGATTCGGGACTGAAAATTATTTTGAGGTGAACATGATATTGAGGCATCAAAGGTTGACTTAGTCAAAAGATTTTTGACATAACGGAAAATTTAACTTATACGTGGTTCGACACAATGAACTTATACTGCACGTTATAAACTTGTGGGTGGCTTCATTGATTGGATCGTTTTGAGCTCTCTATTCTGATGAAAACAGACGAAAGAAGCTGATGAGGCCAGGGAGGGCTGTTGTAAGCTCAGTTAACTGAAGTAAGAAGAGGTGAAGAGGGGGTTACCTGCGCGATCCAGTTGCGGAGTAACAAGCCCATTCGATTTGACGCATTCAATCCGATAATGATCCGATCCTCCGTAATCACCCCCCAGGATTTCCACTGAATTTTCTTAAGATTTAATCAGCACCAACACTTATACAATTTCAGTTCTCTGAGCAACTTAAATCACCTACTGATATTTCTAATCCTTAATATGAAATTGAATGACAGACAAGAGTCCACGAGGCTTGAACAGCATTATAAAGGTACAGGTGCAGCAAAGACTTACTTGTTGACACTTTCAAGGAGAGCTTCATGCTCAACTCCAACTCCTGCTACAACCATACGATTTGGAGTGTAATGATTTTTCAGATACGTAAACAATATCGAACGGTCAATTTTTTCAATGTTATCATCTGGACAAATTTTTGGGAGACCCAAAGTGTTGTTCCTATAGGCTGCCTATAAACAAATGAAAAAGCAGTTTCAAAAAAAAATTGTAGGTCAAGAACAAACACTGCAAACTCAAAAAAGGGTAGTTTTTATTCAAACAAATAAACCATGTACGAAATCAACATGAAAATTTTGATCAATTACCGTATTTACCCACGGATAGTGCGCCCCCACGTATAGTGCGCACCCTAAATTTAGGAGCTAAAAAAAAAAAAAACCATAACCCACGTATAGTGCGCATTAATACAGCCCACCAGAGCAATAAATCAAACACCTGTCAATCAAAACATAACCCTAATTTGCGTAACAATACGAATAGATGGCAGATAAGATAGGTAACCCTCCCCTCTCTGATAAGAAACCGGTTGACCTCGACTTCCGCAACCCGTGACACGTGGCGCGTGCAAGCGCTTGCTGGCAGAGCACGCATCATAATGCACGGCACCCTGTTATCTCTGTTGTAGCCACGCCTACACCCTCGGGACGCGCCACCCGTCTCAGGCGAGGGGAAGACATTTTGATTTTGTACGGGCACGGGCCTACGGGGAGCGGAAATAAACAAAACAAGTCGTATACGCGCATGCGCGCATTTGAAACGCGATCTCGCGATCTAGTTCCCGATAAGAAACTAGTTTTTCGTCGCGATAACGGGCGTGCTCCGCTATAGTTGAACAGAGGAAAGCATTGGTGTTTGTATTCATGCTTCACCGACTGTTTACGGGGCTGATTTCGCGAAGACCCCGCACGTAGTGCGCACCCCGATTTTTCGGCAAAAAATTGATTTTTAGGTGCAAACTATCCGTGGGTAAATACGGTACCTGGTAACAAAAAAAGTAACCCAGTCAAACCACAGTCACCAATATTTTTATTCATGAAAAATAATCAGAACAGGATGGAACGGGCTCCTCTGTTATTTTTCATTGGTCTAACATAACCGTAACTGCCTCCGTGCATGCTCAACAATTTGATCAAACAGGCAGGTAAGGCATAATAAACATGACAGCAATCAGCATTTCTAAAATTCACAACATTCTGGATTGTAAAAAATACAATCCAGGGGACTGATTCTGCTCTTTCGGACAAGACGAGACAGCAGGAATCGGTCATGTCCACTAAATTGCTCCACATGACAGATTTGAAGTTGTTTGAGTCATTAATTTCAGAAAAATGACTCCTCCGTCCATTGAATGACTCAAGATCCGTCACGTGACATTGTTTAGACCTATGGGATTGGTCGATTCCCACTCTCTTGTCCTAAAAAGCAGAGTCAGCCCCCCTATTGAGAGTTTAGCAAAACATTTGTCAAATTTACAATCCAGATTGTGGGTTCCATCAGTGTTGTTATGCTTACAAAAACCATTTTGTAAAATTAGCAATTCCATCATTTGGCTAATTTAATTTTTAATTTTTCTTTTTTCCAGAGCATTCCGACGGAGCCCTGTTCGAATAAGTACTGTAGCAAAAATGTCAATTGAGCAAAAACGACAGATAACTTACGGCGTGAATCATGTCCATCAGAAGGAGTTCTTGCTCTGGGCGTGTTCTGAGATTTTCTAATTCAAAACTAATGGCTTGTCTGGTCATAGCAAGCTAAAAAAAAAAAAAAAAGAAAGGATGATTCATTTATTTATTCATTTACTTATTTATTTAATTTCAACGGGACAAGTCCCAATAACAAGACAAAAGTAACAGAAAATGAGCAACTTTACAAATAACAAAGCAAGCAAAAAGAAAAAGATTAAATTAAAAAAGAAAAACATGCTCTTTAACGAGAGATTTGAAAATAGAGATGGACATGCCAAAAAATGAAATCCACTCTGAGCAATTATTAGCAAGGCCGGAAATTCTGGGAATGCACAAGTGTTAAGTGATGGAGGGATAATAAATAAACGATTTAAATTGCAAAGAGTTCTAAAAGGAACATGGATATTTATGGAACTAAGAAGAAAAAGAGAATCTATAAAATTATTAAGAAGCCTAAATAAAAACATGAGATCATAATAAAGCCAAAAAGACACATTAGACACTTCTGAACTTTGATTTGAGAGATACATACAAGAAAAGCCTTTTTCTCTTATTTTTAAAAAAAAAGCCGAAGTCCAAAGCTTAAGTCCAAAGCTTTCGCCTAGGCTAGGACTATCCGTACTGTAAGGGCTGTAAATGAATTATTCTCTTCTGAGACTCAAGTTTTATGCTCCCATTTTGTGTAACTTTTGAAAGGCAGCACATAAAAAAATGATAGAGCAAAAAAAAAAAAAAAATCCCTTGATTATACTATTGTTTAAGTTAGTCATTTGTATCTTCATTGGATAATGTCAAAATTGATGACTGAGCTTACCTCTTCAAGTGAAATGAACGGCCGCAGCACTATTTCTCCTAATACTTGAACGACTGGGTCCAAGCCTCTCCTGTCCGCTGAAGCGGCATAAACAAATGTGTCCCTACAAAACAATTCAAGATTCTGGTTAAGAAGCTATTTGAAAAAGGAAGTGAAGTGATAAAGTCCAAACATGACAAATTGAAAATAACAAATATTGGCATTACATTATTCAGTAAGTTACTTTCCACAACGCAGTAACAAGAGTTTGCAATAGACCCATTACCTCAGTCGTACTTTGCTTTGTCATCAAAAGCCGTTTGATGGCCATTGGCAGGTATTGCTCATAGTTGCTTTTCCGATGGCCATCGGAAGGGGCGGAGTGTGATTTAATTATTAATTTAATTTCACAATGTAACAATGCTGTACCATCGGGCGATGGCCATCGACGTTGATGGCCTCTCGCGCTCGTCAACCGTTTGGCCATCGCCGATGACGGATAGTTCGTCGCACGCCAAGTGGTCATCCGAGTAAAGTTACTCAATTTTAGAGCTTTTTTGTGATTGGTCAGAGAGGAATATCATCGCCGATAACAAAGCAAAATGCGACCCTCGTTTCTCCGTAAAACACCATGGGACCTCACTACCTCAGGTGAGAATGTAAACAAATGTGCAAATTGCATCCTACGGCGGTGCCTGTAGGTAGAGCCTAAAACTCGTTGGCTAATCAGAGGTTATCTGCCCTTTTGTCTTATGGTGAATCCAGGCAAAACTTTTTCAGATTCCAATCCTATAGCTGGCGCCGCCAGTCATTTTTGGGGAAAAGTCGTGTTTAAATCATTTTAAATTGAAAACAAAGAAAAAACGCATGAGTTGAGGAGAAGAAAATACACGGAAGGTATAGGTCAATTGTAGATTAATTCGTAAATTAATTCAATTGACTCGGCGTTGCCTGACTCACCAAATAATTTTCGAATCATTTTTTGCCCAACTCTGGAATAAAAGCAGTAATTTAGGAAATTTATTTTGCCACAAGGTTAGTGAATGCGAGTGATAGTCCATCGGCCTCACTCACACTCATTGAAGCTTACAGGAATTTTCATATATCCTAAATCCCAGCTTCATTTTAATTTATTTATTTTACGGTATATAGCTCTATGCATCTCAGACTGAAGCCTTCAACGAGAGTCTTCCAGGCCGGGTTACCCACTTCCCTGCCTTTCTGGGGCAAAGGTGACGTTAGGTTGAAAGGAAGAAAGAGGAAAAGGAGGAAACAACAGGCAATTTAACCTTAAGGGTTACAGTACAGAGCGAGGAAATTCAGGCTGACCCGTGAATTTCCTCACTAGCCTACTCGTACCTAATAACGCTGCTTTCTGTAATTCTAGGTATGTGTTTCTCTTTAAACCAATCAAGTTTAAAGCTGAGTATAGTTTTTTAGGGATCATGCCTGTTGCTGAGACTATTATGGGGGCATGAACTATACTTTTAAGATGGTGTATTCTTTTCATCTCATCTCCTAATTCAGATTTATATATTTATTTATTTATTTATTTATTTATTTACTTATTTATGTATGTATGTATATTAAACGCGGCAATCCCTTGGACAAGATAACAAAACATAGATAACAATAGGCAGTACACTAGGTAATTCAGTGGCGTACACAGGGGGGGGGGGGGCTAAGGGGGCTAAAGCCCTCCCCAGACCTCCGATTTTTGGGGGTGGAGGAGAAGGGGGGAACAATTTTCCGTCAAACGCTCATCAGTGCGAGCCCCTCCCAAGAAAAATCCTGTGTACGCCACTGCTAGGTATAACACCTATTAAAAATTTGAATAGTGATTAACTGATTAAATTAAATGAGAGAAAATGAGATGATAAGAAAAATTAAATTAAAATTAAAATTTAAGAGCCAAATTATGAATATTTAATAATTAGTTGCTTATTTTAAAGTGCTCCAGTTAAAAGCTTTCTAGGTATCTTCCTGAAATATGCTTGCAGGTGCCGATGTCCCTCAGTGTAATTTGGTGTAAATTCATCAATTTTAGCCAAAAACTCTTGACTTATTGAGAAGAATGGTGCGGTGTCAATAGTTCGAACTAATCGGCCCTGGAATCACCTTATCTCTCTACAAATAGGGACTCTAGCTAGTGTGTTCAGTTCAATTTTGATAGAACATAGAACACTCAAACCATGCTGGTTAATCGTAGTAAAAGATGTAATATTCCATAGTGTTTTGATTAAAAAAAGTAGCTTTTAATGTGAAATTGGTTCCAAGTGTAAACCTACCTCGATGACTGACAATCACAAATGCCTCCATGTTTCTCCAAATGCAGCAAGATCTTGTCTTTATCTTCATAACGAGGAGTTGACTAATTGAGGAGGAGAAAAAAAACCATTAGAAAAATTAATCAGGTTCCTAAAAATAACAACAAAATAAATAAATAAAAGAATTTACTAAATCTTGAATAGAGGTGATTTTAGTGATGTCATCAGATAAAAAAATTTGTCAAGCTTTTCGAACTATCTCTCTCACTCTTACGTGACCTCTATGTACTATGGCTTTCAAAAGAAAGTACCCCAGTCAAAATTTTTACTTCTTCAAATATCGGTAAGCTTTGAGCAATTTTGAGACTTTCAAGAGTTCAAGGACTAAGCAGAAAGCTCATTTGAGAGTGCGTCTTGAAAAGTCGTAAATTCTATTAAAAACAACGGAAAAATTTAACAATGAAAATTTTGACCTGGATACTTTTTTCAGCAGGGGTGCAATATGTGCTTGATCTAGCAATCCGCAGATTGCTTAAAAATGAGGAAATTTGCCCTATTCTTTTTTTTTTCAAAATGGCAATAAGATTTTCCTGGGAAATGGCCTCAAAATTTAGAAAAAGTCTGTCACTTGGCATACACCCGGTGTTCATAATGTTGAAAAAAAGCAAAAAAAGTCATCCATTTTCAAATTTTTCTAAGGAAATTTGTTGAGATTTCTGCCAGGAAAAAGTCCTGCATAGCGTGAAACTTCCAAAGTTTTGGAACATTATGCAACTCTGTGTTTTTAGTAAAAATTAAATTATCGATTCATTTCAATGCAACTTGGAGAAGAAAATTTTGTGGTAGAAGGCCCTGAAAATGAAATTAGATTTTAGAACGAGAGAGCTATACATGAGGATTGCGGGAATGAGAGAGATTTATAAAATTTTATGAGATTACATGGAACACTACGCGAGTTTAGTCACAACTGATTGCAACCGATAAATGCATGGTGGATGCCCACAAACTTCTGTAAAATTTGCACTGAAGCTGTCTATTAGAGGAAACTGGCGCAAAAGTTTTTAAGTCGAAGTTCTGAAGTTTGCTGTCGACAATAAGCTCATCAGTCCCTCAGATCTGCTCCCCAAAAACCAATCAAAAATCATTCCCCCCCTCCCCCAAGTAAAATCACTCTCTCAGTTTCTGCAAATAATGTAAAGTACTCTGCAATACAGTTGTTTGATGCTCTCCCTCTTACCATAAAATATCGCTTTAAGCTATATGATGTAAATTCCTTCTTTTTGTTACTTGAGGCATACCTATTAGAAAACTCCTTCTATAGCATTATAGAACTTGTAAACCCCAAATCTTAAAATCTGTATCCTTCTAGTATTTTAGTATTCCAGTCAACCTAATTATCCTATGTTTCTTGACGTGTACTTATATTCACCAGTCAGGAGCTTCTCATGTATACATTTTAAAAAAATAAAAGGGATCTATAAAACATTAAATGTGCCCTTTCTTAAAAATCTGAATGTCAATGTAAAACTAATCCTCAAGGACAAGCGTACATGAAAAATTAAATACCAGTTAGAACTTATTTACGCAGTGAAAGAGGAGCCCGCCTTAAATCTTCGGCAAATTTTGATTTAAAATTTTTTCCAAACAAAATAAAACTCTCAAGTAATTTTAAATATGATTTGATCATAAAGTACTTCAAATGCCAAAAAAAACTATCAAACCAATAAAAGTTCAAATTTCATCACGCTCAAAGGGAAATAACATTTAAAAAGTTTCAAAGGATAATTACAGGTCAGCTACAAGCCCTCACTTTTCTGAAAACGACCTCTTCATAATGATACAATTCAATAAAGAGAACTTACAATAACTTACATTAAAAGCTAGTTTTTCGAGAAAATGCGAGATTCCACTGGGATAGGCTAACTCGTATCTAGACCCAGAATCGATGACCACTGTGAAAAGAATACAAGCAGAGTTAGTTTATTTATTTATTTTTTTTTTATTTATTTATTTATTTATTTATTTATTCATTTAATTACTTAATTTCATACAGGAGCCTTACTAGGCACATGCACATAGCTCACACTGTGGCATAAAACCAGTGTTATAAGTACTATGTAGAGTCCCTATACGTAGAGAGTTAAGACGAGTGAAACCATGGGCGCCGCCATTGGATGGGATTTTGCACATTAGTTTACATTCGGAGGGCTGTTGTTGTATACAAAGATTACAGTGCCGCAGAGTTTCTGACAGTGTAATCTTTCACTGCTTTTGTTGATCGACATCTATTTACGCTTTTGAAGGTTCTTTTGAGAATTATAGACATTCTTGAGGTGAATCATAATTAAAATTAACAACTTTGTCCACATTTAACTCTTTCATCCGTAAAATACCGTTGGACCCCTTCATTTGTAAACAAGAGTAAGTAAACAAATGTGCAAATCGCATCCAATGGCGGCATCCGTAGAGCCTAAAACTCATCGACCAATCCGAAGTTGACTACCCTCCTGTATTAACTCTCTACACATAGGGACTCTAGTGCTATGGTACAAGTCAGAGGTAACAAGTAATACAGGTAATAAAAATAGACAAGACTAAACTAAACTAACTATGTAGTGCACTCAAAAACTCTGGGAGACAATAAAAGGCCTTAGCCAAGAGCAAGTTTTTAAGCATTGTGAAAAAAGAACTCAGATTAGCATCTTTGAACGATTTGTTTCCGGCTATTGGAAGAGAATTTAACAATTTGATGGATGAGAATATTCAACGTTCTGCTCTGTAACACATAATCTAATTATATCACGTTTAAAGTAAATGTGTATGAATGATTTGGCAAGACCTGAAGCCCCTGAAGGCATTAGCAAATTAATCTCTATTGCAAATTTAACCATTTCTCAGATAAATAATGATGATAAAGTAAGTAAGCCATTCTCAATATATAAGTCTTTACAGGGATGGTTGTAAGGTTTATTGAGCATTATTCTAGGAATTTTTTTCTGCTTTTGTTTCTGTTTAGATGGAGAACAATCGATTTTGCCAAAGAAAATGTCTTAATGAAATATATAATAAATAAAATAAGAGAATAATAAATGAATTAAATCAGAAATAAAAAAACCAGATGAAAATAGGTTCAACTTACCTCCAACAGTGCAAAACTGCCCAAATCGGTTCTCCGAGGCTACTCTCAAGCCATTGGGCAGAACAGTAATTTTAGTGCTTCGGTCCTCATCACTAGCAGACGCATACTTTGCCTGGGGTAACCCAGGTAGAGGTTTGGATAAAGGAGGCTGGTTGTAAGAGCTTACTAGATTTTGAACTTTAATGGGCCCATCTTCTTTTTTGGTGGAAAAGCTTTTCCATACTTTCTCTTTCCTAGATCTGGAATCGAAAATCGATGTGTTAGAGGGGAAAAATAAATCATAATAGACCGTATTGGAGTAGAAAACACAGATTTTACTCTGACTATCCTTGGCAGGTAAATAAATCATTAGATTTAACAGATTGTTTTTGGAAAAGTCGGTAATAATATCTGAAGAAATATTGCTGCAGTTACCTCCTACTTGATATTCGCTCAGAATCAATGTTTCAGAGAAACGGCGAGAAGTCATTACTTAGGGACTGATAAAGATGAGGTCTAAAAAATTTGAAAAAATTGTTCAGCAGGTCATCCACTTATAGCTAGTATTCTGCGATGGTCAAGCACCCAATTTCCTAAATAAGGCTCTTGCATACTTTTGCTGCAGGTGATTGAAGAGTTGACTCTTGCATAAGAACCTGTTAAAATGACGATGAGTACACAGAAAAATCACAAAATTCACTCTCAGAATCGGGTTTAATGGCGGAAAGACGCTGGTAAGGTTAGGTAAGGTTCATGGGAGATTCCCATCTAAATTGAGACAAATCTCTATGTTTCCGTGGAGAAAGTAACATAATAGACAGGAACCTCCCATAATACCTACCTTGAAGCGCCATTACAAAACTTGCCCGTTAAACAAGTTGTGTGAGTTAATCGCTAAATTTTAGACATTCTTAGTGTGATTTATGTGATTTTTGCTAGGTTTTATATCAGATGTCCATTTATTTGCTCACAGCAAAAGTTTGCAAGAGCCCCATTGGCAGAAACGCTTCGCTGGACAGATGGATTCAAGCTATCCCAGCTAAATTCTCGATGAATCTGCGCAGTGGATGGGAAAAAAGACGCATCTGTAGTGAGTGATTGTCTCCTCGGTTACATTAGCAGTAACCATCAAAAAGGGTATCTGATGATAGTGCAACTGACTTAAAGAAACTGAAGATGAGAAAATGCAACATCCAATTGATCCCGAAACACCCAAGAAAATCTTGAAAAGACAGGACAGGCCGAGAGGCAAAGGGTTAACTAAGGAACGCATCTGTGATTTCCTGACCTTCTCAATTTAGGTGCCTTAGACATTGTGTCAACAAAACAGAGTGATACTGCAGCACTCGATACTATGCTGACCTGGTGTTTGTAGAACTTACCCACCCTAGGTATCCTTAAAAGTGAAGAATATCAAGCGAAGAGAATGATAGTGAGATTATTATTCCAAGGATGTTGAAATTCAACATTGACATGCTTCTTCATCGTTACATTTTCATAGCATGCTCAAAGAGCTGAGTGTGTCAAAGACTACAGGAGTGAGTCTGACTTGAGCAACAAAATTCAAAAGGAGAAAAAAGTACACACAGAATCGTGACTCGATAATCAAAATTATCTAGTCCTCTGATAAAGATAAAGTAAAAAAAAGTTAGGTTAGAACGACGAACTCACAGTTGCTTCGCAAGGAATATGGATCCTTTCCGGTTGAATTGAAAAGCTTTTCCTGCCATTACACGGAATTCTCAAAATAACATACTGAGGAATGATAAAAAAAAAAGATAATAGATTTCACAGTTACAAAAAATGGTTTTGCTTTGCCATGAGATTAATGTCTTTACTTGCACAATGCACCGCACGTTCTGTTTACAATTACATGCGTTCTTGGTTTTTGGTTTTTCTTACGAAACTTTTTCCCCGTCGATCAACCACCATCGGTCATTGGGTCATCGGTGAAATCAGGATTACCGCACAATTCAAATTGACGGGCTTTTCAAAACATGATCCTACGATTGTGTCAGAAAAACGTAGATATCGACATTAATTTTTGGTTTAAGTTCAATTAATTCTCTGATCATGAAGTTACGATCTATATAAACGTATGTATGTATTATGTATCAAGCTTTGAAACTGAAGACAGACCTTGACATGGCAAAGAAAGATGCTATATAGAAATTTAAAGTTATGTATCAAGTTTCAGAACTTTTCATTTCCTGAAAATAGTAGGTAAAAATCTTGTTAACGTTTTAGATGGGCAAATTTTAAAGAATAAAAAAAAAAAGTGAAATTGGACAATAGCTTGACTCAAGATTTCTTTTAAGCATGATCTTCGCCAACAAAAGAAATTCTCTGAACCAACTCTCATTTCCAATTTCCATTTTTCCTGAATTTTTCCAGGTATTTGGTAGCATGACTTTCCAAGGGTATCGGCATTTGAAGGCGCCAGTGGTGGCTCGTGAAATTTGGCACCAGTGTCCTCCTCCCATTTCAACTAACCAATGTAAAACCATTGATTCTTTTGCTCGAGTTTAAATGGAAAAATTACATGGTTGCCAAATCACTTGAGCCGCCACTGGAAAGCGTAAAAAATAGGAATTTGTTCAATCCTTAAACAATCGCAACCCATTTGAACAAGTATTCTACTATTTTTCCAAATCAAACAGCATAAGTTTCTGTCTACCAATTCTATAATGCCCAGCATCAAAATCCCTAAATTTTCTTGACAGAGGTTTATGTATTTTTACACCCTCAGGACCGAATTTGACCTTCGATTTCTACCATCAGCCCGTTTCCCCTTATTTCCCAGTTTGGACTTATTTTTATGCTTCATTGAGGTAAGATTGTCGTTATGAGCACCCTAAAAATTGATACCTTTTGAGTACTAATTTTCTCCTGTAAAACATTCTTTACGAATCAATTTCCCAGTAATCAAAAAGGGATTTTTTGGCACCAAAAAATTGGATGTATGATACTTCCTGAGATTGAGTTTTGAATGTTTTAAAGGTGACATAACACTTGCACCACTGTACCACAGCTTCTGATTGGTTGAAATCTCCTGGTTGTTGAATCAACTTCTGATTGGTTTCTTTGAACTACCTGTACTTACATTGAACCAATAGACCATTTTAGAAAATCAATGTATGTGTTATATCCTTGGGCGGATACAGGAATTTGTCTTTCTTTCTCTTTGTCCATTTGAACTTATGCATTAGAAAAGGACGGAGACAGGGGCAATAGTCATGTGATGGTCCCTTTTGCTATTCTTTTCTAACACGCATGTTTTCAAATGGAAGTAGAGAGAGACAAAACGATTTTACCTAACCACTCGTAAATGGGTCCGATGCAAACTTTGACAACAATAACAATTTGGTTTATCATCTTGCATAAAGTCTTATAATTGATGTCGATGTTTTTACAAAAGTACAAATATTTTTGGTTTGGTTCATTCTCACCACAACCATCTTTTATCTCTCTAACATTCACCGGACCTTCATTAGAGCTATCTCTCTCTATGATTTTCAAACAAAAACTGAAATAATTTAGGCCTGATTTTATAAAAAAAAAAAAAAAAAAAAAAAAAAAAAAAAAAAAAAAAAAAAATTACTTCTGTGAGTCGTTTGAGAGGAAAAATTGAGAAATACCTGCATTTCTTAGAGCATAGTTTTCAGTTTTTGAGAGACAGCACTGTACTGAAGGTTGCATGAGATTAAGAGCAATAGTATATCAACAAACCAAAAACAAACATACTTCTGACGTGCAGGTATAAGTCAGAAATTTGACAGTTTGACTTTTTCATTTATTCCAACGTACAAAATTATGCATTTTCAATCTATGAAGTCAAAGATGCAAATCCTCAATAGTTTTCAAGTTAAAACAGAAAACGTATTGGTATTGGCTTACGTCATTTCAGCCGAGGAGTCAGTCAATTTGGTTTTCGCTCTCTTGAAACCTTGCAAAAATTGACTTATACTTGATGGATGAAGATTTTGTAGTCTGCAAAGTCATCAAAAAACAATCCAGGTAGTTTAAAAGAGAATGTAGCTATTTAACCTATGAGCAATGGAGTTTTAATAAATGCTCAAAAAGGAAAGCAACTTTCTTTTTTCACAGTTCCTTCTTTAAAAATTTCACGACTAATCTCTACAACTTTTATAGGTGAGCAAACCCACACAGTTAGCATAGTTTCCAGTTTTTGAGAGAATCAACGAAATATTACTGTTAATCTGACTTGATAGATTGCTAAATCAACAAAATTTTAGTGGATTTCACAAACCACTTTGTTGATTTAACAATCTTTTTTGACAATTGAATGATAATATTTTGTTGATTTAGCATTCCATTTAATTTAATTAACAAAACCATTTTGCAAGTACCACTTTTAACATTAAAATTGTTAATGCAACTACAATTTTTTTTTTTTTTCAGAGCATCATTCCAAGCTATGGAAGGTTTTAGTGATGACTTGGTGATGACGTCCTCCGGCGATGAGCGTTCCAAACAAAGACAAACTGTCTCTCTTGCTTTCACGTAACCCCCATGTAAGTACTGCTATCTCACTCTAATTTCAAAATTCATACATAGAGACATCTTTTGTAAAAATATTTGGCAGAAATGAATTCCTCAAGGCATTTTAATGCGATTTTGTTCACAATATGTCATAAAATAAGGCCCTGTACATGAATTTCGAAACTAGAAAGAGATGGGTATACATGGAGGTCCTGGGAGAGTGAGTAAGATAGTTTGGAATGCTACGCGAGTTTTGTCACAACGGACTGTGCATTGTTGTGATTGTTGGCTTCGCACTAAAACCGTCTATTCCAAAACTAAATCAAAAGGTTTTGAAGGAAAGTTTAGATGCTTCACTTGTCATTCAGAGGGGGATAATTACCTTTGACTGCTCATGAGGGTACACCCTCTTTAAAGAACCAATTTTGAGTTATTAATAATTTTGATTTTATTTAAATAAATACAATTTGAACAATTTTGGATTAGAAATATCAAACTATTATCTGCAGAATTGACTAATGCAGGCCTTTCACTGATAGTAACCATCGCTGTTAAAATCACAGTTAGTAAGTACGGGTAAAGAGTCCTTCCAGAAACACCGTTGGACGAAGAGAAACGTTAACTGGACAGGTATTCTTCTTTGTTCTTTAGATAGGCTTGAAACTTGTCTCTTGCATACCTATAAACAGAAGAACTTCTGATATTAGACATAACATACTACAAGATTGGTTTATACACAGAAAAAAATACGAGTGTTAAAGTTACAAAAATATGCTAAAAACCGAGAATACACTTTACATTGCAAAAATTGCATTTAATGAAATGTTAATTTACCAAAAAATATTGCTGATTGAAATAGTTATTACAGAAATAGTTTTTGCTTTACTGGCAATTTTCGGAGAACAGTCTTAAATATTCAGCTGTACAAACGTTCAACGCGCTACCTCTAAACATAAAAATGCTCTTTCGACACTCTGACTACAGCTCCTTCTTCTCTAACTTAGTGATTTTCTTATACAATATGGCTTTTGAAAACTTAGATGATTTCATGCCCAATATTCTGTAATTGTTCTTAATTCGTTGATGTATAATTTGTTTGCGGTTTTTATTGTTCATATTGGGATGTATCAATTTAATAGCATTTAATTTCTGTGACTTGTATTATAGCTACCATTGCAGGTGGCTCTATGTACCGATTGCTTAAATAAATAAATAAATAAATAAATAAATAAATAAATTTTTCGATAAATTCAGAGACAAACAGAGACAGAGTACTAACTGGCTACAGCAGAGGCACGTTTGTTTCTCAAAGATTCATCAAAATTGTAGAAAATCATCGCATGGTGTTGATCGCTGACATTCGGTAAACACAGGGGGGATAGGCTGGGTGGGGCTGGGAAGTGAAGTGGAGGGTGTTCAACAAAGCTCACCGCTCAACACCATGCGACGATTTTGATGAATCCGCAAGAATTTGGCCTGCCTCAAATCTTCTCGATGTATTTCAGCGCAGTGCTCCGTCTCTACTTGTCTCTGGATAAATTAGCAATATTTTTTGCTACATTACTTGACAGTATTATTTTGCAACGTTAGCAATAATTTTTGCTGTATTGGCACTTTTGATTGTTTTTTGCATTTTTTTGCAATTTTTAATAGGATAGTTTAATTTGTGTATTGTTCTAGATAAATAGCCGTTGATTTTACTGCGACGGATTGTAGTAGCAACAGTTTAGGCCTTGATCATTCTTGATCCCCGCAAATTTTTCGAGTTGAAGAGGCTCTGTATAAAATACACCGGCACCAAAAAGAGTTTCTGAAAGTCTCTATTTTGGAGATAAGCCAACCATGTAACTTAAAGGGATTGTTTCAAGTGGGTACACTACCTCCTATGCTACTTTCATACTTTCTTAAAACCTCTGTATCACTGATACAAAATAATAATAATCAGCATCTAATAATGTTCATTTCACAATGAATAAAAATAGAGTGCAAATGGAGTGTTCTGGAGTGTGAAATGTATTGAGTCAGAAACAGACCAGGTAAGCATGATGAGCCATAACAACGGTGAAACTGGCCGTATCGCTCTTGGCCGCTGACTCGCTGACCTTGCTCAAGCATTTCTGTTGCACCTGCCTGAGCTCAACTCTCTCCTCCTTGTGTTTTAACACAAGTTCACATTGGCTTTGTAGTACCCTCAACTTTAGAGTCTCACCATAACTCTAAAGGTTTCAACACTAATAACCAATATTCAAACCTTCAATACCAAGAGTAATAGATAAACATTAAACACATAAGCTGTCCCATGCAAAATTGTTACGTCTTTGTTAAGTTTGATTTTTGAACCTTTGATAAAATTAAATTGGTTTCACCAGACAGAATGGTTTATTCTACCTGGTAAAAATTTAAAAAATCTTTATCGTTCAATTCTTTAACTGCTTTTAAGCAATTTAACCCTTAACCTAGAATGTGGCAAAAACTTACGTTCAGTCGGACTAAAGGTCTGTGAGACTTCTCCCATTATTTTCGCTGAGAGACGGGTTGTTTCCTTACTTTTTCACTAAGTTCTGTTTTAAAATTACAAACCTGTGTCTTAAGAACTTTTTTTTAGGGAATTTGGGTTGAATAGAGGGGGTACAGGTCCCCTAAAGTCTCTATCGGCGCGGCGCGCGCGTCAATGTTGCAGTGTTTTGATTTCCCAGCTCAAAATTATTTTAGCGTGCGGTATTGATTAAAGAATTTGTTGTGCCCTACATCATTTTTTAATATTTTGCTTTATTGTATCGATATTCCGAAGCTATTCAGACAGTTATTCTGCAGAATGAGTTGTCATAATCTCAGTATTAGATCAATAGACTCAGGTTTAAAACTTACGTTAACTTGGACTAGGAGTCTCTCAGACTCCCCATCGCTCAAAACAGAACTTTTTTTGTGGGCTCCCTAGTGCGCACTAGTTTTGTTACTTGGTGCGCGTACTCTCCAACGTTATAGACGAGGGTAGAAAAATACCCAAGCCCCTACCTCCCCCTGTTTTTCTGGTACATCGGCAGAAAATTTTCATGGGAGTCTCACAGACCTATATCTGGGGTTAAGGGTTTAAGATAAAATACCTCCGTGTATTTCCAGCCACCAAATTTTATTGTTTTTTGTTTTTGTTGTTTACTTATTTATTGTCTCCTACTTCTTTAGATCTCTAATCGATTTGTACTTTTGTATCCCGTTAGATGACCATGAAAACTTTAATTTTGGTTTTTGTAACATTTATCATTTTTTACCCGGGAATCTTCAAAATTATGAAGATGTAAAAAATAAAATATAAACTATGTCAAAATAAAATGCCGAACAGGCTGCAGAACACATTAACATATAATGAATGACTCTATTGAGAATAAAAGCAATAAAAATGATTCAGCTAACTACTTACGCAACAAAGTCAAAGTCTATGCTAGATAATTGGGCTTGCACAAGCGCCCACACGGACCAAAGTAAGTGCGCTGCGCAAGAAAACTTATTGACCTGCTCTTGAAGCTGATCCACATCCTCATCTAGAACTTTACCACCGTTGTATGCCTCTAGGTAACATCGCAGCCACTCTTTTTGAAAATCTTCATTGGGATATAGTGAGAAGTCAGGCTGCGACACACCTATCGGTTGGACACAAGGCATCAACTGAAATTAAAACGGTACAACATAGCTACAACCGGTGGAAACGCAACTGGAAACTCAGAGAAAAACGTTGGACGAATGATTTGCAACTAAGGTCCAATAATTTTGGAGTTTCGAAATTCCAATGCCTGGAGTGCCAAGAGACATATACAAGGATGTGAGCCTTGAAATTTCAGATTTAAATGCTTGGGATTGCAGTATTTCAACCATTTTCTGAGTTAATTTTGTATAAAACTTATTTATTAACATTTCAGTTACATTGATAGTTGTTACATATGTTGTTACATGTCGTTATGTTGTGGAGACACAACTGGAAACTCAGAGAAAAACGTTGGACAAATTATTTGAAACTATGGTCCAACAATTTTGGAATTTCTAAATTCCAATTCCTGGATATACAAGAATGTGAGCCTTGAAATTTCAGATTTAAATGCTTGGGATTGCAGTATTTTAACCTTGTTTCTGAGTTAATTTTGTATAAAACTTATTTGTTAAAATTTCAGTTATGTCGTTAGTCGTTTAATATGTCGTTACAAGTCGTTATGTTGTGGAAACGCAACTGGAAACTCAGAGAAAAACGTTGGACAAATGATTTGAAACTATGGTCCAACAATTTTGGAATTTCTAAATTCCAATTCCTGGGTATACAAGAATGTGAGCCTTGAAATTTCAGATTTAAATGCTTGGGACTCCAATATTTTAACCATTCTCTGAGTTAATTTTGTATGAAACTTATTTGTTAACATTTCAGTTATGTTGTTAGTCGTATAATATGTCGTTACAAGTCGTTATGTTGTGGAAACGCAACTGGAAACTCAGAGAAAAACGTTGGACAAATGATTTGAAACTATGGTCCAATAATTTTGGAATTTCTAAATTCAAATTCCAGGAGTGCCAAGAGACATGCGCCAGGATGTGAGCCTTGAAATTTCAGATTTAAATGTTTGGGATTCCAGTATTTTAACCATTCTCTGAGTAAATTTGAATAAAACTTATTTGTTAACATTTCAGTTATGTCGTTAGTTGTTTAATATGTCGTTACATGTCGTTTTGTTGTGGAAACGCAACTGGAAACTCAGAGAAAAACGTTGGACGAATGATTTGAAACTATGGTCCAATAATTTTGGAATTTCTAAATTCAAATTCCAGAAGTGCCAAGAGACATGCACCAGGATGTGAGCCTTGAAATTTCGAACTTAAATGCTTGGGATTGCAGTATTTTAACCATTTTCTAAGTTAATTTTGAATAAAATTGATTTGTTAACACTTTAATTATGTCGTTACATTTTTTTTCTAAAAGGCTAAAATTTGTCCATAAATGTGGCTCTTGCTAATTTTTGTCTTAAGCTATTGAATCATATATGTCGGTGGCCACCAGGTCAAGTCCAAAAACACAAAGAAAGAGAAACAAAGTTTATTCAAGCAAGCGGAAAAACCAGCGAAAATTACTATGAACACATTAAAAAATTACGAAAATTACTGACAGACTCGCAAAATTACTTTCAAGTTTAAGGCGTAATGGCAAAGCTACACAGGTACTATGTGAGATTCCTATCTAATTTGAGACTTTTGTCTCTGTGTTTTTATAGAGAGAGAGAAAAATATTAGGTATGAATCTCATATGATACCTGAATTGCTCCATAATCTTTGCTCTTAAATGGCAGAGTTACACAGTTGTCATGTGGGGGTATCCTGTCTGATTAGTCAATCTCTCTGTAGACACACACGGAAGAAAGCCTCAAATTAGATAGGAATCTCCAAAGGTTCCTCCGTAGCTCCGCCATAATGCCTTAAACTTTAAGTCATTTTTGAGAATCTGTGAGTGAGTACCAAATTTTTTTTTGTAATGTTCTCATCAAAATTTACGTTGGATTTTACTCCAATATTATCTATTCAATCACTTACAGCAATAATTATTATAATTTTTTAGTTTATTTATTTACTTATCTATACTTATTAATATTATTATTTTTTTTTAATTTATAATTTATTGCAGTATGCTCATTAAGAGACATATCGTTTTCTGTTGCACTTTTTGTTACATATTCTGTAAATGAACTCCCTATGGACAGGGTTACGGCACGGAGGAAACTAAAAACAAATAAAAATAAAAAAAAAAAAAACAAAAAAATTGATTTTTGTTATAGTAAGAAAACAACCAAACATTACTACAAAAACTATTAAAGTTTTAGGATAAAAAACAAAAACATACCTGCAAATTCTGCAAAATGGTTACCAATATCAAACGCTTGGTAATTGTGATCGGCATATTCATAATCGATAAACGTTACGTAATTGTTGTCCTCGGTTACTAAGATGTTTCCTAGAAGTAAGTCATTGTGACAGAAAACAACTGGAACGTTTTTTTCTCGCTTGAGGATGGATTCCAGACACACAATTTCATCCACTAAGTCACTTTTTCCATTTGGAAAACATTCTTCATATCTGCAACAAAGGAAAGACAAGCATTCATACAGCAGTTTTTAAAATAAAGTTTAAAATTATACAGGTAAGCATCAATGACTTAAAGCTTTGAATTTTGTATCAACCATAGCCCAAAGAATTCTCTCAAATGAACAACATAACAAACCTCCGATCAAGTCAAAACTCTGATTCAATCTCAAACAAACTTTTGATCCTGGAAACAATTCTTGAACTTGTTTATGTTTAAGTGAAATACATTGAAAAAGGATTCAAACTAGAATCAGTAGGTAATTAGGCTGAAATCAGGGATCAGGCCGGGGGGGGAGGGGAAAACAGATTCCTGCCTCAGACGGCATATTATTTAGGTAAGACAGTTGGGAAAGACACGCAGTAAAAAGAAAGCCGTTACCACTTTAAAAATATTTCATTAGAAAGTAGCAAAATGAAAAGAAGATTCTAAAAAGACAGTCAAATCATAAATTGCCCCCCTTTCCCAGAACTGTACATACCATCCCTGCAGGAATCGATTACTGCTTTTGCCAGAGTGAAGTTAACTAGCTGTTCTTTGTAAAACTGACGTTGAAGTTTAAATATTTCTTGTAAAATTACTATTTCTAGGCATGAGTTACAATAAATTTTACTATAGGAAACAAATTGAAATGAAATTGAGAAAAGTCTTATCAGAAATCACATTCAAATTTCACAAAGAGATAGTCTGAGAAATATTAAAGTTTCAAAACTTTACTAAGGAAGATTACCGGACCTCCTAGCTTGAGGAAGGGGGTTACCCGCAGAGACTATAGTCTAACAATAGTTCTAACTTAAGACCTGACGGTTCTGGTAGATTTGCCTACTATGGCAACGTAGGAGTGCTCACCCTCGTCAGTTGGCTGAGGTAATAGGCTGCTATCTGACTTTCGGGCTACCACAACCTATTCACTGAAAAAATGATACAGTATTGGACACCTTAAATTACGGACTATATAGGTTTACCGAGGCACTCCGGTTGTGATGTCCGTAATTTTTGGCAGTGCAACCCGTAATTATAAACTCCATTACAGAAAGTAGCAGACTATAAGACCAGGAGTGCCTCGGTGAACCTGTGTTGACCGTAGTGTTGCCATTCTCCATCTTTCAAAATTCAAATAATCGCCCGCTATGGTCTCAAGTTATATCACACAAACTACAGTCAACTCCCCTTACGCTCATGGGCTGGTTGAGTGCTAGATACCCTCACTTAGAGTCTTGAAGTTTGACCACAAAAGCTACTCACCTTATCTGCGTACTAGGAGAATCATAAATATCAGGCACAAGGTCGATGAATTGTTTGAATTTTTTCCATAGAGTAGGCACTTTGGGAGAATCAGCATCTGTAGATAACTTGTGAAATTTAGCCATTGTTCTGGCTACTAATGGGTAGACGGACGGATCTTTACACGACTCTGTTGATAAAGTTTCCCCAGAGATAAATTCATATGCTATTCCGTTACTGAATGTAGCATACAGTTTTGGAGCAAAGCCTGCTTTTTGTAAAAACTGAAACAATATACACAGGACAATATTTTAGTTGCAATTTTACAAATCAGTTGTTTGTAACAGCGTTTTCAAATCGAACGAAAAATGTCGCTGGTTTACTCGTGGACTGATCGGTTCCTCCCTTACCTGAAATATGAATCATTTCAGTAAGAGCTCTTTCCAGACTGGCGATTAATAGAACTGTGTTTCTTACCGTCACTCTGACAGGAAAACTTCAGCATATTGGCTTGAACATAGTTTTCAACTATTTTTCGTTCAATATTTTGGTTGATTTCACTGAATTTTCTCAGAGCTACCTGTGATATTTTAAGAGATTTTTTGGTGCATAGTTTTAATGTTGTGTTGGTACACTTCCTGTAAGGAGGATAGAAAAGGTTACAGAGTATTAAAATATTGCTCAGTTTGCCCCCCCCCCCGCCCTCTTTTTTTCTATCTTCAGAAAATTTACTCGGCAATTTAGTACTAACTGGCAGTGGCGTGGCGTGCAATTTGGCAACGCTGTATTTTGTCCATTTAGACCATATAAATGTCGAATGCAAAGGTGTTCACCGAACACCCAATACTTCGATCTTTTTCATGGGTTTGAATGGACGAACTGCAACGTTGCCAAATCGCACGCTACGCCACTGCTAACTGGGTCCTCCTCTTTTGGCCCTCAATAATCGCACCAAAATTAAGAGATTGTACAGATCTTTGTGACCTGATTTGATTTACAAGTGAAGTAGAATAGAAATGGTTAAAAATGCTGTTAGCGGATCCAAGAAATTGTCCTTCTCTCTCTTATTATCCCATAAGAACGCATATGAGTTAGAAAACGATAGCAGAAGGGGCGAAAATCACGTGACTACCCCTGAGCTGTCCTTTTCTAACACACGCGTTCTAATGAGGAAAGAGAGAGAATGATAAAGTCCTGGATCCGCCAGTGCGAAATATGCCTACAACGTAAGTACGTTAAGCAGGTACTCGTTTTTGCCAACATCGCCAATTGAAGGAGCTTACTGATGCGCTCTCTTCCAGTTGCTGCCGTTTTGCGTATAACTAATGACATTTCTCAATTCACCGATGATTCCACCGGTTGAAAAAAGATTACACGGCTCAGTTCATAGTGAAAGACTGCACTGCACGAAGTTACTCTATAATCTGAAATGTTTTCTCAACCGGTGGAGCCGTCGATGACTTGCGCGTATTTTAATAATTCAACGGCGATTGCACCAATTGAAAAAAGATTACAGATTTGAGTCCTTTAAAGCAGTACAGTCATACACTGAACTGAGCTGTGGAATCTTCCCGCGATCGGTGGAATCATCGGTGAATTGAATCTCTTCTCTCTCTTCTACTAAAAAAATCCACATCAAGCTGTATAGTATGCACACCTGCGGGCCGATCCTTGAAATTCACGACTTTTGGGTAGACTTGATAAGAATGGAAAACGGTGATTGGTGGAGACGAGTCACGTGGTTGCCCAGTCTAATCAAAATACGGAATGGATTAGATAATTTATCGGGTACTCCAAGACTGCCCGACAAATTATCTAATCCATTCCGTATTTTGATTAGACTGGGCAACCACGTGACTCGTCTCCACCAATCACCGTTTTCCATTCTTATCAAGTCTACCCAAAAGTCGTGAATTTCAAGGATCGGCCTGCTGAACACTGTACAGTTCTTTTTGCTGGCAATAATATTACGAGATGAAACTTTGTGTGAAACAAATAAAACCGATACAAACGAATGGGGCAAATGCAAGGGTCTGAAATGTTGTGTTTTTCTATGAGAAAGTGATAGTACTTGATGAGCTGAGAACAAGGGTGCCTTTCGTTTTTTTCCCAAAGTGCCCCGGTTTTGGAGATACACACGTGTTAACTTGTAAAAAAATCGTGCGCGTAGTGACGTCACTACGCAAAATTCCCATTTAAAACAATGTATTTTGGGCCAAAATCTCATCTCCGGAACAATGGGACATAATCAGAAACCAAAAAGGCATCTTTGTTCTCAGCTCATCAAGTAATTTCGTTTTCTATATGAATAACACAACATTTCAGATCCTTGCAACTGCTCCCCCCCCCCCCCCCCATTGAGATATTTAGCCCCTTATGCTACGCTAAGTCGAAATTGCAATCCCATCGTTGAAAAAAACTCTCCGATCACACTCTAAACAAGAACGCATTAACCAGTGGCGGCTCGTGAAATGTGGCAACGATGATGGAGTCTCTCCGTTAAAATCTATGTAAAAAAATCTATCTTCGGGAGGTGTAATTGCACCCCTAAGATAGATATCGATACTTCTGCATAGTTTTAAACGGCAAATAAGCATGGTTGCTACATTGCACGAGCCGCCACTGGCATTAACCCCTTGTGGGCCACGCCCGAGTATACTTCTTTTTATCCCGTACCCTATCTCAAGCCAAGCTTTCGCCGGGCGCCTTCAATTTGTCGTATAGGCAATTCCAATTCCCCCAAGCACGAATAGTTAACTACCTTCCCTATGCATATATGAATAAGCGGAGGAGTGGTGTACATACATTTGAACTAATCCGGTCATTAGAGGGTTAAAAAGGGAAGGAAAAACAGATAAAATCACTTACTTTAAAATTCCTAGTTTCCATTTCTCTATCGATGAGCAAGTCTGTTTGCTGGCCATAAACCCGAACTAAGATGCCGTCGGAGGGGCTATCATCGTGAAAGCAGCCCATCAATTTATTCGTGATTCCATCGGTGAATAGCTGCAATGAAACATTAATAGGAATCGATGAGTATAATTTTCGGTGGAAAAAACCAGTTTAGTGAACGATCAAATCAAATAAAAAAAAAAAATAAAATAAAAAAAACAGCTGATAGGTAAATAAATGAAAAGATCAGAAAATAACACATACACTAAGACCCAACAGACCAACAAGGCAACAAAGTAGAGAAGGAAAATGGATTCGAACTTTGAGTCGCTTTTTCTCCGCGAAAAAGCCACTTGTGAGCTTTTTTATGGGCTCCACTGTTTTTTTCGTGGAAATTTCAGCGGCGATATGACCTGATGTAGTGCAAATCCCAGGATCAGTTAAGATGATTCCACGATCGATTGCGGTTCGAACCGTGGACATTGCGTCGCGTCGCGCTGCTCAGAAAGTTAACAGTTTTTGGCTGAAATTGACGAATTTACGCTCAAAGCACACATTTGATGAACGTCAGCACCTGCGAGCATACTTCAGGAAGATACCCTGCAAATTTCAAGTTGAAACACTCAAAAATAAAGCCGGAAATTACAAAATACAAAAATTCCCATAAGCCTCAATGAGTGCGAGTGAGGCAGGTAGACATAGGTATTATCACTCGCACTGACGCACTCACTCTCACTCACGAAGCTTATGGCGAAATGAATTTCAAAATTTACGGATTTAATTCTAAACCAATTATGCTCGTTTTGGGCTCAAAAAATCCATAAAAAAATTCAGCAGTTGCTGACGTTATTGGATTTTGCGTTTTTTCTTTGGTTTCATTTTAAAATGTCAAAAAACACGACTTTTCCCAAAAGCGACTAAAGTGGCGCTATCCATTGGGTTGAAATCTCGAGAAGTTTCACCTATCACCTAAAGGTGATTCCATGGCACGTGACCAAGGCGATTGATTAGTCGATCGATTGATGGTCATTTCCCGGACTCTGTGGAGTTTTTTTTTTTTTTTTTTTGTAAAACCAGGATTGTCAGCACCTGGTAGATCTAACAAAGATATCTGTTAAGTTTGGATGCTCGGATCCGGAAAAAAAGGATGTAACTATGGGAATTCGCACAATCGCTGTTCGATTTATCGTATCGCACAACGGATTCCGAATTCCCATAGTTACGTCCTTATTTTCCGGAGTCGAGCAGCCAAACTTAACAGATATCTTTGTTAGATCTACCAGGTGCTGACAATCCTGGTTTTACAAAAAAAAAAAAAACTCCACAGAGTCCGGGAAATGACCATCAATCGACCGACTAATAGATCGCCTTGGTCACGTGCCATGGAATCACATTAAGTGCCCTATTGCGACGTGAAGGAAGCGTTTTGGTATTACATCCTTTGTAATTGCAGGCGCTTTATAAAGAGAAGAGCCCGCGTGCCGCGTCTGTACGACACAAAACGTCTAGTGCCGCCAGGCTCGCGACAGCCGAATGATAGCTCCAATGAGAGATTTGAGAACATAGTAATTGACGAAGATTGCCTTAATTTCGTTCAATTAAATAAAAAAAAGGGGGGAAAAAAGGAAAAAAAGAAAAAAGTAGGCATTTAACGAGTGCGGCACGGAAAGTAATCGGATAAATCAAAATTAATTATATTCCACGGTATTTCATCCGATTTCCCCATTTTGGAAATCACTCGTTGGCAGCTACACCTGACTAATGAGGTGAGTAGGAGTGAATCATTAGAAATGAAATAGCGTACACTCTTTGACTTTAATTTGTTACATATTTTGTGCGGGATGCATAATATTCGAAATAAATGAAGATGGAAGGTTGAAGTTCGGTTGATGCGGATGAACAAGTTTCAGAATTGAAAAAAAAAAAAAAAATTATAAGCTGACAACGATGACAAATTTGAAGAAGTTTTTCCACACGGGAAAAAAAACTACGGTGAAAATAACCATACGGATACCTGATTTTGGCACCTGCTAGATGTTATGGTAATGTTAACCAGAAGTGTAAGTACTATGTTTTGACTAGGTACTAGGTGATGTTACCTGATTGCATGTCAATTTTACTCAAAGTATCGGTAAATGTACCATACTTCTGGTCAAGTTTACCATAATATCTAGCAGGTGCCAAAATCAGGTATACGTATGGTTATTTTCACTAATCTTTTTTTTCCGTGCATCATTTTTTCCTTAGTTTGAGTTATCTCAAGTGTAAAGCATCCTACATTGCTGGCAAGAGCCCAGTCCAGGTTTTCTCGGATGCTAAACACCCTGAATACAGAGTTGATGGGCAACCGAATAATCAGAAATAATGAAATCAGTCTGACAACAGAGTTGATGCGTGAGATGTGACACCATTGTCTGTGAGAAGGTTTATTTAATTGACCAAATAATCTGTCGAATAATCCGATTTTATTGCGTTGCCAAACTAGACAAATATTCGTCGAATAATATTTGCCGAACTCAGCCTGAATATCACCAGACGCTTCGTACGCATAAATCCGTTGTTTTCTTAACCTGGAGTTTTGCGCATAATTTTCTGATTTTATTTTATTAGTTTTCTCACAGAAAAAAAGGAGCGAGGACAAGAAATCGCAACGGTTTTTTTTAAAATCTTCTAAGAATTCTTGTTTTATTTATTTTTTTCGACTGAAATCGATAATTCTCGAGAGAAACGCATGAAAACACTTTTGTATACTTTGTATATTCTGTTATTTTTTGGCATTTTTGCCTGCTCAGTTTGCAAATAAATAAAGAAAGAAATAAATAAATAAATGGATAGATAGATAGATAAATAAATAAATAAACAAGATGTGGATCTAGCCGCAGCCACCGCACCGTAAGCTCACGCGGCCGGTGAGCTGACTAGCTGACTGCCGCGGAATATAAGAATAATATGCAGTGTTGCCAGATTGGGGTGAAAAAGCCGTACGTTTTACATTGGTTTAAATGGAGGCAATACGGCTTTTTACCCTCGATCTGGCAACACTGACAATATGAACGTCACAAGGCTCACGTCAGGGCGGGTCGGGTGAGTCGCGAAATCACATGCGCGAATGGACCTGCGCAACTTTTTTTCGCTGTTTTCTCAGTTGATAAAAGCTGTGGCTTCAGGAAGCCAGCCCTCCACGGCTGCGGTCGCTACCCGTTTTCCCGCCAAACGAGGGCCGCCTCGCCGTCAGTACGCCTTTATTGCTTCAAATTAACTCAATTTTTTGAGTTTCAATTTTGAACCAATTTCTCTCAAAGTCCCCGATTCCAAATGGGGCTGTTGCACAATTTTGCTATAAGCTATTTAATAGCCGATTCTGGTGTAAAAACCTCGACAAATAACGATGGCAGCTCTAAAAACTTCCGAAATGGAGCTCTTGCAAGGTTTTGCTGTAGATAAATGGCCTATCAATGGGGCTATTACACACTTTTGCTATAAGCGATTTAATAGTCGATTATGGCGTAAAAACCTTAAAAAATAACGATGGCGGCACTAAAAACTTCCAAAATCCACTCCTAAACTAAATAAACGCAGTTATTTGCGGGAGCGTAATGGTGGCCGAAGGCCACTAACAATGGGAGATTCCCATCTAACAATTCTGAAACTCCATCAAGAAGTGACCAATAAGAGACTACTTTCATTTGACACCGGTGTCACTTGGTGTTACGGTACCATTCATCGGATCTGGATCATCACTCTGATGACTATAATTACTCTGTGAATCATCCTTGTCAGCATAGAAAGAGTGACGAAATTAAGATAGGAATCTCCCATTGTTAGTGCCTTCGGCCACCACTACGCTCGCGCAAATAACTGCGTTTATTGAGTTTAGGAGTGGATTTTGGAAGTTTTTAGTGCCGCCATCGTTATTTTTTGAGGTTTTTACGCCATAATCAACTATTAAATCGCTTATAGCTAAAGTGTGCAATAGCCCCATTCTGAAGTAAAATACTGCGAAAATACCGATGAGACCATTAAAAAAGTCTAAAACTCATTCCTCGCAGAGAAAACTCAACTTGAAATTTCGGGTGACCACCCTTGCATGTATGCACCGACCACGGATTCGGACCCCAAACAAAAGAACAGGACGTGAAATTAAGTGCCGTCTTTCTCATTTACTACGCAACGTAGAACTTATCTGTAGTTATCACCGTGCTCCTAGAGACAAAATGTGTATAAATGGACCATCAATTCCTTCAAATTTACTTTTTGAAAGCAAATTCATTGATGTCATTGTTCAAATTCGTAGGTTATGTTCTTTTGTTTGGGGTCCGAATCCGAGGTTGGTGCATACATGCAAGGGTGGTAACACGCAATTTCCAGTTAAGTTTTCTCTGCGAGGGGTGAGTTTTAGACTTTTTTAATGGTCTCATCGTTATTGTCGCAGAATTTTAGATTGGAATTTATACTCCATTTGCCTACAGCAAAACCGTGCAAGAGCTCCATTGACCCTATCTAAAGCTGTAACAAAAGTTTAAAACAGGCTCAACCTGTTTAACAACAACGTCTTGCATATAGAAGAACTTTAACTCTTTCAGCGACAAGGAGCCATAAGTAAACTCACCTCACTTTGTCCGCTCATTCAAATTCAGCGAGTAGATAAATATTCCTACTCCGCGGTACTTGTTTTTGCCTACATCGTCAATTGAAGGCGCACAGCGAAGCATTCTTTTCGAATGTCCCGAATTCCATGTCTCTGTGTTTTTCTTATGTGCATTTAATACATTGAGATCATGTGAGACAGATACTCTCATTAAACGCCTTTATTTGCGCGAGCGTAATGGACTAATGGTGGCTGAGGGCAGTAATAATGGGAGATTCCTATCCTAATTTCGACAATCTCTCTATGCTGACAAGGATGGTTCATAGAGTAATTAGTCATCGGAGTAATGATTCCTATCCGATTAATGGTAGTGTGACACCTATAGTGACACTGGTGTCACATGAAAGTCGTCTCTTATTTGGCCACTTCTTGATGATGGAGTTACAGTATTGCTAGATGGGAATCTCCCATTATTACTGCCCTCAGCCACCATTACGCTCGCGAAAATAAGAGCGTTTATTGAGTTTTGGTGTGGATTGCGGAAGTTCTTAGTGCTGCCATCTTTATTTTTGGAGTTTTTTCCACCACCAGAATCGACTGTTAAATTGCTTATAGTAAAAGTGTGCAACAGCCCCATTAACTCAATTTTTTGAGTTTCAACTTTGAACTAACCAACTTTTCTCAAAGTCCCGAAGTCCAAATTAGTAAAAATCATCTATTCGGAATCCCTAAAATGGGTCTGTAGCAAACTTTTGCTGCAGCGTTATGGAAGGCCGATTCATGAGTAATACACCTACCTCGGAAAAATCGAGAAGTCTCAAAAGCCACTCACAATCTGAATCTGATCTGAGTCGACCCTTACATCGCTTACAGCAAAAGTGTGCAATCACCCCATTACCGAGTTTCGATTACAAAAAGCGCTTGTGTGGCAGGTAATTGTGACATTGAACCGCAGGTTAGGTTAAGTGAAAGTCTCACTCATATTGATATTTTGAAGGCTCAGAGCTGAGGACGGTTCTGCTCGTAAGTCGATTTTCTGAATGAAAGTAACATTGGCGATGCTTCGGAAGAGCGCGCCCCAAGAGACTTCCGCTGTATGCAGGCTTTTCAACAGCCTAGAGCCAAAACGGCGAACGGGTCTGCTCGTAAGTTTACCGTCTCATTAGAAGTAACATTGGTGATGGCTTGGAAGAGCACCAATGATGTTCTGCCAATATTTAACTCGTGATTGTTTCGACGAAATTGGAATCAATAAAAAAAAGAGATTAGTATAATCATGTTAGTATTCGTGCCGATTGTGAGTCAAGCTGCCGCAGTCACTTCTCTCACTTATACAGCATCGTGCAACGTTTTGCAACGTTTAGGGGGACTCATAAATGAAACGGTAGTCTGAAAAGAGCGGACTTGTAAATTTTATGAAAGAAAGATGAAATGAAAAAGAAAAAAGAAATATTGAACCTTTGGGCAACAAGTGGTAAAAATTGGGTTAAACAAAAAAAAAAGTTTCTTATCAACATTTTTATCAGGAGATGAATGTTCTTATCTTTGGGAATTCAGTATAAATAATATAGGTACTTCAAACGAAGGACTTCACCTGTTCTTCTGAGCAAGCTGCGAGAAACGGAACTTAAAGAGTCAAGCTAGTTTTGCTACCTGTTTCCAGTACTTCTTTACTTCAGAATAATCTTCTCTTTCTAGTGAGACGTCCATCGATTTCTTACTATCGGTAAGTTCTAATTTAGTATACAATAACTTGAGAAAAAGGAAAATCAAGGTCTTTCTCGAATGTTTGGATACATTTTTGTTGGAAAACACTTTATCGGCGAGTTTTATTCTAATTTACTATGAAATAACTCGAGAAAAAAGAAACAAGGTATTTATCGAATCTTTGGAAAATTTTTGAATAGTATTTATAGCTTCGTTCCATACTTTTAACATGAATTGAAAAAGTTGTTATAAATGCTCGAAAAATAAGGTCTTTAGTGAAGTATCTTCGAAAAAAGAAAGATATCTGACTATTTTTAGTTGTATCTAATAATTTATATGTTACTTTCTTTTTTTCGTTTCAGAAAATGTACCGATTTCGGTTTTCTCTGTTTCCTCTACTTAACTCCAGCTGGTTTTGAATTTGTACTGCACTATCTTTCCTCTCAAGCGGTTATAGCTTTTCCATAATCGGTGAGTAATCAGTGGCGAAGCGTGAGATTTCGCAATCATGTATTTTCTCCATTTAAATTCACCAAAAAGGTCGAACGCTCCAGTCATCGGCGATGACCAGGCATTTCGACCTTTTTAATGTGTTTATATGGGGGGAAAGGAACGTTGCCAAATCGCACGCTTTGCCACTGTGAGTAATATTCTGATTTAGTAACCTATAACTTGATGAATAGAAAACAAGGTCTTTATCGAATCTTTAGATAAATCGTGATGAAAGTTGAAACAGTGTTTTCCGTAATTTTCACTTGTAACAGAAAGTCTTTTCACAAATTGATTCGATCAGGGGCGTCATCTCGAGTTCGGCTTGGGGGGGGGGGGGGGGGGAGGGGGCGGCAAAATGTAATGACTCCCCTCTCCCCATAAATATAATTTTAGAGCTCTAAGACCTACAGCCCTGCATACCCTATAATTACGACCCTAAATTCCAACATAAATTTATTGGTGACCACCAAATTTTAGTTCGAATTTTTTTTTCCATACAAAAAAAAAAAAGGTCAGCGCTTTCTTACTTTTTGCCCACTATTGGGGGGGGGGGGCAAGATTCCCCCCTGCCCCCGCTAATGAAGCTACTGGATTTGAAAGAGGAAGGACGTTAGTGGATTTTCCGTAAAATTTAAGTTGTTAGAAAATTAACGACATCCGATATTTTTTATTTGTTTCAGAATTTTGTAGACGCATTTTGGTTTGTTTCCTGTACTCCTTCGCTGCCTTGTCTCCTGTACACGCTCTCTGTACTCAAAAAGGAAATTTCTTCGCCTTTATTGATCTTTATTCTTGGTCTTCAAGGATGAAGATTCTACACTTTTCATTACTCTTGCTCTCGAAGGATTTTCTTCATTAATTATACAACGGTGAGTGAGCTATATGATTCCAAAAACTCTCATTATCCGTTGTTACTTTTTGTAATACTTGGTTCGTCAAGGATGGGACCTCATGAAAAAAATCAGACAAGGATCCATCTTCTACTTCTTCTTGGATAAAGCACCGCCTCCCTCCCTCAGCTCTGAGTCGTCGCTAAGCCAATTTTTATCACTCGTTGCACTAAAGTTGACATGACATGAGAAAATCTTTTAAAGATGGCAATAAAACCATGGGCGGATACAGGGAATTGTCTTTCTCTCTCTCCTTCCATTTGAAAACGTGCGTTGGAAAAGGACAGAAGAGGAGGCCAAAGTCACGTGATGGCCCCCTCTGCTGTCCTTTTCTAACAGATAAGTTCAAATGGAGGGAGAGAGAGAAAGACAATTCCCTGTATCCGCCCATGAATAAAACCTTATTTTTTCTCAATTAAATCAACTATTATTAATAAAAGCACTATATAGATACGACCATAAGGAACTGAGTAAAAAATGAGTAATCAAATTATACAATTTGTGATTGCATTTGATTGTTACAATGTTAGTGATTAATTCTATACATATTGACTTGTACTATAGCCGTAAGAGGCTCAATTGTATAAAAATAAAAATAAATAAAATAAATAAATAAATAAATGTTCATGCACAATTCATTTTTCTTGGACGAAAAGTGTTCTACAACCGGCATTGTCACTAAGTGAGCTACTAGTTTTACCCTTTCGTTGCACTAAGGTTCAATATTTAATTTTTCTTGGAAAAAAGGTGTTCTAGAACTGGCATTGTCACTATAATAAGTGGGCAACTAGTTTTACCACTCGTTGCACTAAGGTTCAATATTTCATGTTTCTTGGACGAAAAGTGTTCTAGAACCGGCATTGTCACTAAGTGGGCTACTAGTTTACCACTCGTTGCACTAATGTTCAATATTTGGATAAAGTTTGTGTTCCTTAATGGATAAAAAGTGTTCCAGAACTAGCATCGTCGCTGAGAAGGGCTACTTTTTCTTGGACAAGAAGTGTTCCAGGACCAGCTTTTTTATACATATACTAAACTACAACTTTTGTTACTTTTATTGTT
The DNA here is from genome assembly GCA_011764245.1 of Trialeurodes vaporariorum. NCBI lineage: Eukaryota > Metazoa > Arthropoda > Insecta > Hemiptera > Aleyrodidae > Trialeurodes > Trialeurodes vaporariorum. The sequence continues at coordinate 46,414,441 of VMOF01000379.1, forward strand.
TTGTTACTTCTATTTTGATATTCTTTTTCTTATCTCACCCGTGTGTCTTAAAACTGATTCAATCTATCATGTGCCATACTTAGAATTTTGTTGCACAGATATATTGAAATAGTCCCGTCCCATTTCACGGAATGTATACAATTTTCACTTCATTCCGCGGTCGGGGCGGCAACAGCTCTCAGCTCAGTAGTGTAGCGTGCAGCTTGGCAACAATGTATATTACCCATTTAAACCCTTATAAAAAGTCGAATGCAAAGGTGTTCACCGAACACCCTACGCTTCGATCTTTTTTATGGGTTTAAATGGAAGAACTACAACGTTGCCAAATTCCACGCTACGACACTATCTCAGCTCTGCCCTTTTCGCGGAATGAGCACATTTCTGTCAATTCCGCGGGCAATTGCGCGATCGGAGCGTAACAAATGTACAGAGAGCGGAGCCCCCCCCCCCCCCTTCAAACCAATCCTTTCGCCCATTTACATATTTTTTTTTTTTTTTTTTTTTTTTTACAAGTAAAAGTGAGTTATTTAAAATTCGGAAGATGAAAGTTCTTCGAACTCCCTCTCACTCCTCTCAGGCCGTTTGACATCTCCCAATTCCCCCCCCCCCCGGATGTCCCTGTACCTTGCTGCTATCCTAATGAAAGCTCAAATCCGCAGATAAAAAATAAGTGCCTGCACGGAGCCCCTGAGCTTGACCCACGTGCAACTTTGTACCAGCTTTTTCTTTTCTCCGTCCGCAATCTGCACGCGGGGGGGGGGGGCGGAGGGGAGAGCGCGGGATATTAATAATGAATGAACGAACGAACGAATGGATGAAGAATCGTAAATAAACTGAATAGTATCTATCAACTTTCAGTTAAATTGCTGACTCTAATGCGGCGGGTCCTCAGAGACACATCACGCGATCTCGTTTTTAATCTTCCAGAGAGAAAGAGGGAGAGAAACGGAGAGAGAGGGAGAGAGAGAGAGAGGAAGAGAGAGAGAGAGAGGGGAAGAGAGGGAGAGAGAGAGAGGGAGTGAGGAAGAGAGAGAGGGGGGGAAGAGAGGGAGAGAGAGAGAAAGGAAGAGAGAGAGAGGGAGAGAGGGAGAGGGAATGAGATAGAGAGTAAGGGGGAGAGAGGGGGAGAGAGAGAGAGAGTGACGCTACGAGCAGACATTAAAAGAGACCGACGCGGAATACTACCCCTAAAATATACTTATACAGGGTGTTCAGTAAACGGTATCACACCGACAGAAAAAGAACTCGTAGTAAGTAATTGGATTATTTTATATTTACAACGCCTTAGAGACGGCTTTAGTGCGATTTGGCAACAATTCATGCTTTTAGTCATTTAAATTTATGAAAAAGTGTGAATTTTTCAGGGTTCAATGAATCTCAAAAGATTGATTTTCTTCTTCTTTATTTTCTTACAGTGCGTGTGATATTTTTTTTGTTTTTTCCCCCCCTCTCTTTAGCCTTTGGCAGCATTGATTGAAAGTTTGTAAATAATTCCTCATTATTTAGGATTGAAATTGGCGGCATGGTGCGTTTACCTCTGAACTAAAAGTATACCATTTGAAGGAGGGATCGGAGAAAAAGATAGTAAGAGAGTGAGAGCGAGAGAGGGGGTAGGGAGGGAGGGAAAGGGGGAAAAGAGCAAATGAGATGGTAGGGGGGAGAGGGGTGGGAGGGAGAGAGAGAGAGGGGGGAGTATTAGAAGTAGAAAGAAAGAGTATTAAGTATACAATTATACGTCATGAACGTAAAATGTAACGAATTCTTTCTCTTGAAAGCGCACGAGGACAAAAGCAGGCATCGAATTTTAAACGGTGATAAACGTTTGGATTCGACGGCTTGAGGTTGAGGTTGCTCTACGACATTAGTGATTATTATCAATCGAAAAATTCTTTGAGCTCACGAACCGCACAACCGTTGCATGACAAGGTTGCATACACTTAAGGAGATGCTAGATGAGTTGGTTAACAGAGCGATTTACGGTAAATGCCGAGTTCCGACGATAAATTAGCAAATATTCTGAGCACGAGAATGGTTTTAAAAATAGTTATGAATTTTACTGGTTGTTCCACGAGAGTCAAAAGCGGGTCTGTAATCAGTTGTTGCTCAATAGAGGCGTCTGTGTTTCGCCCCTTGAAGCCCATATAAAATATCGATTCGAGGGAGTGCACCTCAAATAGATCGACCTTTGTCATGCGTTCAAATGGACGAAATTGATCGGTTAGCCGGATTGCACGCGACAGACCTCAAGAAATTCTTGAAGCTATTGCGAAGAAAATTCAAATTTTTTGCAATTTTTGGCCTATTTTTGGGGTAAAACCTCCCATAAGGTGAAAGCAACAGTTACAGACACCCAAAATTTCTAAATTCTGTTGCCACAAATGCACAATTTTTTGGACTTAGAAGGCATAATGAAATGCTTTAACACATCAAAATAGCAGAACTTGGAAGTAATTTTAAATCCTAACTAACTTTCTCCTTTCAGATCAGGGTATCAGCCTTTTGGGGTGTCTGTCACTGGTACCGTTTTTAGGGGGTGTCTGTAACTGGTGCTTTCATCTCAATTTATACTTAGGACAATATCCAAGAAAGCTCAGCTTGAAAAGTAGGAAACAATTTTTATTGCCTTTGAATGCAAACAAATCAAATTGTTGCGGAAACATCATTCGTGACGGACGGACATGTTTTGGGATATGTTCTTTGGGTTCATGGGGACACGAAATGCCAAGAAATAGAGCTAACTTAATTTTCAAATTTTTCATGATCACACCCGGCAAAAAATGAATCGCCCGGTTTGGTCCTGAAAACGTCCAGGCCATTTTTAAGACCGAACCGGGCGATTCATTTATTGCCGGGCAATACCTACATTCTCTGCCCTATGAGATTTACCACCAGATTTACCACCTGATTTTAACACGGACAAGATAGAGATATAGTGAGTGCTATGGTCTCTGGTATACATATAATATCTCTCACTCACTCTTGCAACAATCCATAGCACTTTTGTCCCACGACTATAATGAAAAACTTACTTTTTAGGCCCAGTCCAAAACGCGTGGGATGGTGTTTAGGAGTGGCTACTCATCGACAAAAAATATAAGTACTTGCCAAAATTCAACTTTTGTAATTTTTTTCACAACTGGTCCTTCTTTCCCTGTGGACCTGACGATGTAGGTAAAAGCCGATACATATAGCTTTACTACGAACCAGGGAGGGATTTACATCTCTTGAGGCCCTACGCAACCTTGAATTTGAGGCCCCGTAGCAACAGGATGGAGTGTCTGGAAGATTTTCCCCCAGGAAAGAGGGGGAATAGGAGGCCTCCACCTTGTCCGCGATTGAAAAGCACCACCATAATGACAGGCCCGCTCGTTAGTCTGTTTTCCCATTTAAAATTACGTTGGCGGTGCCCTGGAAGAGCAGAGGGGACGCTTTGAGAGCCCTGAGCCTTGTCAGCGATTAAAAGCCCGCCAAAATGACGGGTCAGCTCGTAAGTCTGTTTTCCCATTTAAAATTACATTGGCGGTGCCCCGGAAGAGCAGAGGGGACGCTTTGAGAGCCCTGAGCCTTGTCAGCGATTAAAAGCCCACCAAAATGACGGGTCAGCTCGTAAGTCTGTTTTCCCATTTAAAATTACATTGGCGGTGCCCCGGAAGAGCAGAGGGGACGCTTTGAGAGCCCTGAGCCTTGTCAGCGATTAAAAGCCCACCAAAAACACAGGTTTTCTCGAAAGGCGGTTTTCCACATATCTTTGGCGGTGCCCAGGGGCCGATTTACATCTCCGTTTCTCAGTAATGAAGGAATTTGTTTTTACTTTCAACAAGATAAAGCTGGTATTTTTCTTCAACGTAAAGGTTGATTTGGTTTAGCTAAAGTGTTCCTCACAGTTGAAAGTCACTTGGAAATGTAAAAGGAGAACAACTCCTTTCTGAAGTCAATGTAATAAGTATTGCGCTCCAATCCATGGCGTAAACTTGAAATTCTCTTTCATGTGGAGGGAAGAGGCAAAACAGCCTCTAACTAAAATAATGTATTATATACCTACTATGGGGGATCTACCGGTCAGTTCCTAATAAAAAGGAGTCTTGGGGCCTTCCCCCTGAAATTTGGAAAAGTCATAAATTCTCTCAGACGACATTTTGATAAATTTCAATTTTCAAAGATCCCAACGAGAGCCGCGATGCCTTTCGCGCGTCATCGTTGTTGATGGAAAGCCTACCACTTTTTCTTCAATATCTTCGGTTCTTTTGAAAGCCTGCTCTGTGTTCTTCTCAATACGTCAGCATCCAGAAGGTGGGTCATTCCTACCCTATTGCGTTGCGGCACAAACGCAAATTACCTTCAATTTTTAAAAATCAATGGAACTTTTGCCTCTTTTTTCTCATAAACGGTGTATATATAGACCCACCTTTTCGATACTTTTTTTTTTTTTTTTTTTTTTTTTTTTTTTTTTTTTTGAGGGTTTTTTTTGGCTTATGTTTTTCGATACTTACTTATCGAGATATTGAATAAAACGGGGTAGTTTTTCAAACAACGACCGGCTTTAGAAGCCGGACCCTTTGCGATATTTTATATTACTCCTCAAACTATGGAGGCCTCTCCGTGACGGTAGATATTCAGGGGCCTGGGCATCGTCATTGTGGGTTTGGAGAGGGGGGCCTCAAAAAATCTCAAATTGAAACATTTTATTAGTGTCGTCATTTTCCCCCTTCCCTTTGCCGTCCCTTTCTTTTCTCTTCTTCATTTTCTCCCTTTCCTTCCTTTTCTTCTTTTTCTTTTTTTCTCTTTTTTTTCCTTCGATAAATGAGGCCCCCTTTAGGTTTGAGGCACTGGCGGCTCGTGGAGGTGAGGCGATGAAAATGAGAGGTGCACAGGATTTTTTTTTTTTTGAAAAGTTTTTCACCTAAACTTTTTTGAAAATTCTATGTTTCGTTCACACTTTTTGGACTATTAAAACAAAATAAAAAAATTATTATTAAAACAAAGGCGATGAAAATGAGAGGTCCACAGGATTTTTTTTTTTTTGAAAAGTTTTTCACCTAAACTTTTTTGAAAATTCTATGTTTCGTTCACACTTGTTGGACTATTAAAACAAAGAAAGACGGGAAAATAACCATTTTAACCTTTCTATGTTATTTTTTTAATTTTTTTTCTTTCTCCTCATCAAAAAATGTGAGGCGATGGCTCCCTGTCGCCTCACTTGCCTCACCTGGCGAGCCGCCACTGGACTCTGAGGCCCTAGACGCAGTTGCGTATTATGCGTAGAGGTAAATCCGCGCCTGCTATGAACACAACTAATCGGTTATCAGCTTCCTCTTCGGAAATATCTCGTTTCGATTCATTCTCGCATCAAAATGAATATTCATGAATGATTATCCGCGGCTGGCGGTTGCAGCGAGGGTGACTACTGCACGCGCCTATACACCAGTGTTGCCAGATCGAGAGTAAAAAGCCGTATCGTCCCCATTTAAGGGGAGACAGCCAGGGTATGCTAACCCATGTAAAAGGTATCACACTTGGGTACACTTTTCTCCTCTCCTATTGCCCCTAGAAAGCTGAGATTTTGCATGATTGTGTCTTAGTACCTTCTTAACAAAGTTAACTAACTCTTTTTTTTTTCCTTAATTTTTTGAAAACTTTGTGAATTTTTCTAATTTGGTAGTAATTTTGGTCATATTTTAGGTGATATTTTGATTTTATAAATAATAGAGTTTGAACTTTTGCATTAAAAGTTAGTTAACATTGTAGATCTTTTTATGGTCTTCATTTTTAAAAACAAAATGAGCCTTCTACGTATAATAGATCCTGAGAAAAGTGTACCGGAAGTTAAAAAAACACAATTTTGAAAAAAAAAAAAAATGTGGAAATTTTTCGTTTCTTCACACATTATCTCAAAAAAAAAAAAAATGTGGACATTTTTCGTTTCTTCATACATTATCTCAAATTTCTAAGCATTAAAGTAAGTAAATTATGTAATATAATATACCAAAATGCTCGCAAGAAGGTGTAGAATAAAAAAAGACAAAAAAAAAAAAAAAAATCCAAAAATTCGAATTTGACGGCTGTCTCCCCTTAAATAAATGTCAAACGTACGGCTTTTTCACCCCAATCTGGCAACACTGGCCAACACATATATAATATACATATTGGAAACCACACAAACTTATTATTCAAATAGTTGTGATTCGACACACTTTAAGTTCGCTGGTTATCAGGGAGCGATTAGTCATGTCACGGACGCTGCGATGCCAAATGTGCGGCACTGGCAGATCCAGGAATCCACCCTTCTCTCTCCTTTCCTATTAGAACGCGTGTGTTAGCAAAGGATAGATAAGGGACATTCAATTGATTTTCGCCCCCTCTTCTATCCTTTTCTTACACGTGCGTTCAAATGGGAAAAGAGGGAGAAGGACATTCTCATGAATCCGCTATCTAAGGAACCACCACGAAATTATCTTGATATTTACCTCGAGTATCCTCAGTAGGTAGTAGCCCCCCCCCCCCAACTATCTTCAAAACATTACTACGGTCAATTTAGACACGTAATAGGAAAAAAAATTGGCTCGTTCTTACATCAATTTTACTATCAGAAATCCACCTTTGAATACAGAAAACAGAAGTTGCGTCTCGATTTTATTAGAACTGACAACATCCAAAGCTTGCCTGTGACGATTGACAAGGTCACGTCATAAAGAATAGATTACCTGTGTGAGTCTGTATGCCAATAGTCAACAATTGCTTGGTTCGCTTCAATATTTCATGCATCGAGGAAAAAAAAAAATGATAAAATATTTTTCAACGATAAGCAGAGACCAACATTGCATTTTATAGGCAATGATGAAAGAACTGCGTTAATTATAGGTATATAGCTAGAGTCTCTTGAAGAAAACAAAAAATGATAGTAAAAATGACCATCTCCTTCGGGTTAATTGAGGCCATTTCCGAAGAAGGTCCCATAAAACAAAAGGCACGCTAGTCAGAAAAAAAGTCTATTCAATCACAATGCAAATTCATCGGAAAGAGCACACCCGTAGTTTCATGCACCCTATATTTATTTGTTGATTTATTTATTTATTTATTTATTTATTTATTTATTTATTTATTTATTTATTTCGTAGAAAACAGTTGTATTTGAGAGGTGCCGCGTGGTGGAGCAAGTAAATTGGAGGGGAAGGGGTAACGAAAGGGATAAAGGCAGAAGAGAGGGGTAAAGGAGGGGGAGGGGAGGGGTAAAGGAGGGGGAGTGGTAAAGGGGGGGGGTGGGGAGGGGTAAGGGGGGGGGGGGTTAAAGGGGGGGGGGGGGGTAAAGGGGGGGTAAAGGGGGTAAAGGGGGGTAAAGGGGGGTAAAGGGGGGGGAAGGGGAGAGGGGTAAAGGGGAGAGGGGTAAGGGGAAGGGGTAAAGGAGGAGGAAAGGGGGGGGGGTGTAAAGGAGGAAGGGAGGAGTAAAGGGAGAGGGGAGGAGTAAATGGGGAGGGGAGGGGTAAAGGGGGGGGGTAAAGAAAATGAAAATACTTGATGAGCTGAGAACAATAATGGGGCCCTTGGTTTTTTCATGTGTGTCCCAGTTTTGGAGATTCAAACGTGTCAAATTGTAGAATAAAAATCGTGTGCGTAGTGACGTCACTACGCGGAATTTCCATTCAAAACAATGTATTTTGGGCCAAAAGCTCTTATCCGGAACAATAGGACTTAATTAGAAACCAAAGGCATCTTTGTTCTCGCCACTTCTCGGCTCATCAAGTGCTTTCATTTTATAAATAAACAAACACAACATTTCAGACCCTTCCAAACTGCCCCATTCTTGAAAGTGCTTGAGGCTCCGATCTGCTATGATTGATTCCGGTCTGCGGTTGGTCGATTGAAAGTGGATTTTCTGGGGTGTTTGGTTGGTAGAGTTAATTATTTATTTCGGTGTCTATTTACTTATTTATTTATCTATTTATGTTTTGTTTTGTTTTGTTTTTGTTTTGTTTTGTTTTTTCTACGCGAGTAACTTTCAATGAATTTAAGCTTTAGAGAACGCCTTCTCTGGTATTGCAACGCAGAGTCACGGAGACAACTGCAATCGTATCGCGCGATAATTCAACAATAATAAGTCTAACATGGCAGCTGCTCCTAAAAGCAGCAGGAATAAACGAAGTTGCGAGAGATAACTATTCCTACACGACTGCGCTGGTTTTGCATAAACCGCAAATTGAAGGCGCAACAGGATTGCCCTGATACGGCAACGTCGGCATCAACCGACGCGACGCGACGCACGCAAGACCAAATCCACTGGCGAATCCAGGAATGTATCCTTCTCTCTCTTTCCTCCTTAGAATGCGTGTGTTAGAAAAAGACAGCTCAAGGGCAGTCACGTGATTTTCGCCCCCGCTTCTATCCTTTTCCATGGTTCACAGCTGATTTTTTTGAAAGAAAAATCGAGGATTTTCAAGGACTTTTCAAGGACTACCGACAAGCAAAACCATAGCATTTGTCCTACCAATTTTCCAGAGGCAGAAAAAACTCAAGCCGATTCTCACATAAGGCCGCATTAATTAAAGAACAGTATGCAAAAAAACAAACAAAAAACAAACAAAAAAAAAAAAAAACAAAATAAAAGAGAGAAAAAAGTTTCTGCTAAGTTCTGCATTCTTTCTCACGACTTTGCAACCAGAGTGACACAACATTCTCTTAGGCACACAAACAAAATGGCGAGCTAACGAGCTGAAGCCGATCTTTTTCAAGGATTTGAAATACATTTGAGGAATTTATCAAAATTCAAGGATATTCAAGAAAATGAGAAACGAAAAAAAAAAAAAAAAAAAAAAAAAAAAAAAAAAAAAAAAAAAAAAAAAAAAAAAAACAATCAAGGATATTCAAGAACTTTTCAAGGCGGCATGCAGGGACCATGTTTTCTAACACATTCATTATAATGGGATAAGAGAGAGACTGACAGTTTCTTGGATCCGCTAAAGACCAAATATGCTCCCCTTTCTTCACCATCATCTGATACAGCAATTAATTTCAAAACTACTATAGTAACAAGCAGTTTAAAACATTAGCTTGGTGGATTTAAAAAAAAAAAAAAAAAAAAAAAAAAAATGGAGCTTTGATACCCACCCAACAGTAAATCATTAGATTTTTTTTTAGATGAAGCTTTAATACCTGCTTAAGAAGGCAAAGTTCTAATAGGGCTGTTTCACACTTTTGCTATAAGCGATTTAATAGTCGATTCAGGTGTAAAAACCTCCAAAAATAAGGATGGCAGCACTAAAAACTTACGAAATCCACTCCTAAACTCGATAAACGCTTTTGTTTGCGCGGGCGTAATGGTGGCTGAGGGTAGTAACAATGGGAGATTCCCATCTAACAATACTGTAACTCAATCAAGAAGTGACCAATAAGAGACGGATTTTATTTGACACCGGTGTCACTAGGTGTAGCGGTACCATTCATCGGATGTGGATCATCACTCTGATGACTAATTACTCTGTGAATCATCCTTGTCAGCATAGAAAGAGTGACGAAATTAAGATAGGAATCTCCCATTCTTACTGCCCTCAGCCACCACTATGCCCTCGTAAATAAAAGCGTTCATTGAGTTTAAGAGTGGATTTCGTAAGTTTCAAGTGCTGCCATTGTCATTTTTGAGGTTTTTACACCAGAACCGACAGTAAAATAGCTTATCGCAAAAGAGTGCAACAGCCCCATTGGAAATTTTAATCTCAACAAATAAATACCCAGAAATGTAAAATCACCAAGTTAAAATGGGTTAGATTGTTGCTATGCGTACCTTAAACTGGACTTTATCCGTATCCCAAGCGGGTCTGATGTGTTGTAAAATGTAGCAAGCCCCTTCTTCAAGGTTACTTTCCCTGATGACTGTCGGAATGTGAGGAATCTTTGATTCCATAATTTAGGGAATGTTTGTTGTTCTTTGGATGCGATACCTGAAAACAAAAACAATCAAGAGCCTTATTCTCAAATATTCACGTATTAAACGATTGGTATGGACAAAAAATTTTAAACACTGTGTACATAAACATTCAGCAGAAACACCCCCTCCCAAGGATTTTGATCAACGGTCGAATTTATGTACTGAATAGTCCCGATTACAAAATAATCGATACTTTTAGCAAAAAGAAGGTTACCCGATTTACACTAATTCGCATTTTTTTTTTTTTTTAAAAGTCGGATAAGACTTTGCCTCCCCCCCCCCCCCCCAAGAAAAATTTGAAACTACATTCCTAAGCAGAAAACTTGGACGAACCCTGCAGAATCCTCAAATGTATCCGAAAAATTGTAAACACTGTGTTTGTGTACATAAACAGGTATTGAGCAGAAAGACAATGGATGGGATCTAGTGAACGATTATACTCTTCACGGAAAAAAAAAACTACGGTGAAAATAACCATACGGATGCCTGATTTTGGCACCTGCTAGATGTTATGGTAATTTTAACCAGAAGTATACTATGTTTTGACTAGGTACTAGGTGATGTCACCTGATTGCATGTCGAATTTACTCAAAGTATCGGTAAATGTACCATACTTCTGGTCAAGTTTACCATAACATCTAGCAGGTGCCAATATCAGGTATCCGTATGGTTATTTTCACTAATCTTTTTTTCCGTGTTCTTCTCTTTTGATGAACTTATGGAAAAGTATCGATCATTTGAAGGCTCGGTTGAGCCACCAAGAATAGATCATTTTCTCTTTTTTTTTTGTTCTAAATGGAGAAGATATCGATACATTGCGATGCATAAGCCATCATTGCAAGACAATGATACATAAATATGGTAAACGCTTGCCCGAGAAGGTTCTCGGTGTACCGTTATAACTTGTAAGATGTCACGTGAACTAAAAGTAGTGAAAGTCAAACGTACTGAACAAGCAATTTCTCTAAATTGAAAGCAATTACGTCGCCGGAAAAAATAAAAGCATTAAACGTAAAAGAATTCTTTATTCTTTCATTTTTCAGTCAATTTAAAAAAAATATACTTTGAAAAATCTATTCTAAAACTTTTTGGAAAATAATAAAATTATTACTCAAGAATAATGTCAAAGAGAGGACTTTTTTTTTGCAGGTCATAGTACCTCAAAAGAATTGGCATTAAATTTCAAGAAGTTACGTCAATTTATAAACAAAGAAAAATCAGCAAAAGTCCAACAAATTGCACTAAATCGTGAGAAGTTATACATTGAAGTAAAACATAAAATCAGCATAAGTCGAACGCACGGCACGGCTTGTGCGCTTCTGTACTAAATCATAAACAATAACGTCAACGTAAAAAGTAAAATAATAAACAAACGTACCTCACAAACAAAAACAAAAAAAAATAATAATAATAATAATAATAATTAGCAAACGTCCGACGAAATGCACTAAATTGTATAAGAAGTTATGTCGAAGTAAAAAGTAAAATCAGCAAAACTTCCGACTGACTGCATTAAATCGTAAGAAGTTATTACGCGTCGCAGTAAAAAATAAAATCAGCAAAACTTCCGACTAACTGCACTAAATTGTGAGAAGTTACGTCGAAGTAAAAAAATAAACACAGCGAATGTCGCCGATGAACTGCTCTAAATCGTGGGAAATTATAAGTAGACGTAAAATTAAAATCAGCAAATTTCCGTCGAACACTGCACTTAATTGTTTAAAAGGTTACGTCGACGTAAAAAATAAAATCAGCAAACGTCCGACAAATTGCACTGAATCGTAAGAAGTTACGTCGAAGTAAAAATATAATCAGCATACGCGCCGACGAACTGCACTAAATCGTAATAAGTCAGGCCAAAATAAAAAATAAAATCAACAAATGTCCGACAGATTGCACTAATTGTAAATACTAAATCGTAATTAGTTACATCAAAGAGAGAGAGAGAGAAAAAAAAAAAAAAAAAAAAAAAAAAAAAAAATCAGCAAACGTCGCCGAAGAACTGCACTAAGCTGTAAGCAGTTATTATGTCGACGCAAAAAAAATTAAATCAGCGAACGATCAACGCACTGCACGAAACGCAAAAGATTACGTCAACGTAAAAAATAATATCAACAAACGTTAGACTCAACTGCCGTGGACTTGACCGAGTATAAAACTGCGACCGACCGAAGACTACAATCGCGAGACAGAAAGTTGTTGAATGTTATGACGAGCAGGAGCGCAAGAAGTGAAGAAGTTCATTCTTCCTGTTGTTGTTTGCACAGTTATTGTTGTTGTTGTTTTTCCCGATGTTTACATTCGTCACGTGCAACACATAGGTGACTCTCAAACGTGAGGTGGTACTTCAAGGCTAACGTTTTGACACCTGATGGATTGTGCTGGTTTCGATATTAATTGCGCATCGAGCATTCGGAAAGTTTTTTTGTTTTTGTTTTTTTTTTTTTTTTTGTAATAAGACATTTTATTAGCAACGTTCAATTATACAACATACAATACAATATAATATCTATATGTATAGTAAATATACATATAATCTAATATCTAACACGTCAAAATGGGTCTGATGCAAACTTTTGCTACAGCAATATAGAGTGTTGAATCTTAAGTAAAACCACGTGAAAAGTCCATTGGTGGTATCAGAAAGTCATAAAATGCAGTATACTCACAAGAGGCGTTTAACTGAAACCCAAGATGGCGGTAAAATATCGAGCAACCTGTGTGCACGCACCGTGAACATCCATGATGGCCAAAGTTGACAACCTCACAGCATCGGAGGTTATGAGTTTGTTACCGTTGTGATTGGTTGTGATCGATGTTGTGAGGTTGGCCATCTTGCATGCTCATGGGTGCTTGCATACAGGTTGCTCGATATTTAACCGCCATCTTGGATTTCAGTTAAATGCCTCTGGTGAGTTTTTAATTGCATTTTATGACTTTCTGCTGCTACCAGTGGACTTTTCACGCGATTTTACATGAGATTGATCACTCTATAGCCCTGTAGCAGAAGTTTGCAACAGACCCATTATTATTATTATTAAATTATTGGATGCACCGGATGCACCCACCTATGTAGCTTAAAAGTGTACCATTCGGAAGAAAAATCGATTTTTGTTTCCTTTGGGGGGGGGGGGGGTTGCCCCCCAGACCTTCCATTGAGATTCAAAAATGTTGCCCCCCCCCCGGGAAATTTTTCTGCGGGCGCCCGTGAGTCCCTGGATCCGTTTGTGATACTTTTAGTACAAAATCAAATCCGTCTATGGAAGATAAATCGATCAGAGACAACGTAGCGTCGCACCATAATCAGATATCGAAAAGAAGTGGCAAAAAATCAGTGCAAAAAATAAAAAAAAATAAACAAACAAACAAATATTTTTCGACATTTTGAGCTTAATTTAAAATTCTCCTGTGACTTTAATAGGTTTAGATTTCTTGCTCATTAAAGTGTTTTCTGTGATTAGTGTGATTAAAAATTGGTCTTGAAAGTTTGTAAATGATAGATCGATGAGAGACTTACTTTCTGGATTTAGGCCATTGTTGACGATCTCAGATCGCACGCATGTCGCACGGCCACTATCACGAGGACAACATTTTATACTTTTTTTTTTAGAAGGTCTGCGCTTAATGGGGCTCATAAAAACTTTTGCTATAGGGTATTGAAGATTTGATTCTTGCATAAGAACCTGTAAAAATGACGATGAGCACACTACTGAAAAATCACAAAATTCACTCTCAGAATGGGGCAGTTGCAAGGGTCTGAAATGTTGTGTTTTTTATAAAGAAAATGATAGTACTTGATGAGCTGAGAACAATTGTGTCTTTGGTTTTTTCCTATACATATGTGTCCCGCTTTTGGAGATGCACACGTGTAACGTTGTAAAGAATCGTGATCGTAGTGACGTCACTACGCGGAATTCCCATTTAAAACAATGCATTTTGGGCCAAAATCTCATCTTCGGAAAAATTGAACTTAATTAGAAACCACGCGCCATCTTTGTTCTCAGCTCATCGAGTCATCGAGTACTTTCATTTTCTTTTTAAAAACACAACATTTCAGACCCTTGCAACTGCCCCATTGGGCTTAATTGTGGAGAGACGCATAGGTATCTTGGGAGATTCCTATCTAAATTGAGACATATCTCTGTGTTTCCGTAGAGAAAGTGACATACTCGACGGGAATCTCCCATGATACCAGCGTTGAACTGCCACTACGATCTTGCCGTTATAGCATAGTTATAAGAGTTTATTACTGAATTTTAGACTTTCTCAGTGTGATTTTCGTGATTTTCGCTGGTCATTACATCAGAATGGACCATTTATTTGCTTATAGCAAAAGTTTGCAAGAGCCCCATTGTCCGCATATTTTGCTTTGAACTCAACTGCTTTTGAAGATAGCAAGTTTTTTCATCTTCCACTGTTCTCTTTTGAGCCACGCGTTTCCAGCGACGGCTCACAATGGGGCTATTGCACACTTTTGCTATAAGCGATTTAATAGTCGATTATGGCGTAAAAACCTTAAAAAACAACGATGGCGGCACTAAAAACTTCCAAAATCCACTCCTAAACTCAATAAACGCAGTTGTTTGCGCGAGCGTAATGGTGGCCAAAGGCACTAACAATGGGAGATTCCTATCTTAATTTCGGCACTCTTTCTATGCTGACAAAAGGATGATTCACAGAGTAATTAGTCATCAGAGTGATGATCCACATCCGATGAATGGTACCGCAACACCAAGTGACACCGGTGTCAAATGAAAGTCGTCTCTTATTGGTCACTTCTTGATTGAGTTTCAGAATTGTTAGATGGGAATCTCCCATTGTTAGTGCCTTCGGCCACCATTACGCTCCCGCAAATAACTGCGTTTTTTGAGTTTAGGAGTGGATTTTGGAAGTTTTTAGTGCAGCCATCGTTATTTTTTGAGGTTTTTACGCCATATTCGACTATTAAATCGCTTGTAGCAAAAGTGTGCAATGGCCCCATTAGATCGGCCCTGCTCTCTCTGTCAAAAAAAGTTTACAATTCCAGTTCCAGATAATGCGGACCACGCATCATTTTTTTTTCCTCCTTTCTTTTCGCGCACTCTGTCGAAAACTTTCTTTTACACACGCTAATAAACAAAAGTTTTTATTTCTACGAATTTTTCTCTCCTTTCTATCGCTTGTTAACCTTTAATTCAAATTTGCGTATATGCGCTTTATCTCTGATGCATGAATGAAAGCACGGAATTGAGATGACGCAGCAGCGCTTATTTTGTCACAATATAGCTTTGAGTAAATGCTCAGTGGGCTCAGTGTTATCTTCGCGCGTTTGTTTATTTACCGTCCGATCATTGGCCTCTCTGCTGGAGTGCATAATATCACGTAACAGTACTTACTATATTATTATGCATAAACCTCCATCCCACTTATCCCTTCCAGCTCTTGAAGCCGCAATAGATCCGTTCCAACTCAAGTATGTTTGCTTTGAACAAACGGATTAACACAGAATAATACGCTCAGAATGGAAATTCCCATAAGTGCCATTGGAACCAGTCTTTCGGTATCTTTCGGTGACTTTTCAAGATGGCAGAAATATCTCTGTCTCGGAGGCCCGATCAAGTTGAAAGGTAGGGTTCGAGAACTCTCCGGGGGAATTCATCTGAGGAGTAAAGATTATACATTTGTGTGTATGTATACTTACAAATACACTGACGAATTGGAATCCATGATCTTTATCCTCCAGATGAATTCCTCCGGTGAATTTTGGAACCAGTGGCGTAGCGTGCAATTTGGCAACGTCGCAGTTCGTCGATTCAAACCCATGAAAAACATCGAAGAGTTATGTGTTCTGTGAACACCTTCGCATGCTGTTTGACCTCGGTAGCTTGGTTTGAGATTTGAAATATGGACCGTAAAATTATGTAGATGAATGTTTGGTCAGACTTCAAAGCTCTCAGTCGGCTCAGTGGCACTTAAGCACTGGGGGGTACCGACTGTGGTGGAACTTTGAAGGTGACAAACAGGAGATGCTCTCAGTCGGCTCAGTGGCACTGAAGCACTGGGGGTACCGACTGGGGTGGAGCTTAAAAGATTCGAAGATAATTAAAAGTAGATGTTTGATGACTGAAGTGGACTGTATAATTTTGAATATATGATTGTAACACGATAAAACTTAGCAACGGAACTGATAATTGATGACAATGTAGAAACTAAATAACGAGTAATCTACAAGGTAACAACAAATGGGTGAATTAAGAGTGCAAGGCGCACGTCAACAAAAAATGGAACTAGCAAAGACCTGGCGTCTTAGCTAGAACGAGAAGTGATTTTACCAGAGAGGCCTCGCTCGACTTTTCTCGGGGAGTTTGTCTAGGGAACTGATTCTCACTGTTCAAGGGCTGCGAGTTGAGCCCAGCCGTCGCAGGGGTTGTTCTGCCCGCGCATGCTTTGGTCAGATCAACCCCCACTCGGACTGCTCAGTCGCAGACCTTGACAATGAGAGAGAGAGAGAGATAGAGAGAAAAGAAAAGAGAAAGAGAGATAAGAGAGAGGTGGAGAGGGGAGAAGCGAGTTTCTAGAGAGAAAGAGAAAGTGTGTGAGAGACAGATTGGAAATGGGTCATCAAAATTAACTTAGAATAAATAAGAATAAAACCATGAAAATTAACTTAAAGTAAAAACTGCTTAGATCCAGTACTTGAATACTTAACACATGCGATATTTTACATGGGTTTAAATCAAAGATTACTAATACTCCAGCAGATACGGCTCCAGCTATCTCGCCAATGTTAAATTTTGTTGAGCGCCTTCAATTGCAAGTGCACACATAAACACATACACTGGCCCACGGTTTGTCTACGTTTCGGCGAGCGAGAGGCGCGCGGGAGGGGTAAGGCCAGTCGCCCGACTGGCCCCACCCCGGCGCGTCTCACTCGCCGAAACGTAAACAAACCGAGGGCCAGTGTACGTGTTTTAGCAATGAAGGCGCTCAACAAGATTTTTAACTGGTGCCAAATCTGGAGTATGTATAGGTCATCTTTGGTTTAAATGGATAGAATACAACGTTGCCAAATTGCACGCTACGCCACTGCCTAGAACTCTACCGAACACTCGAAGCCATACTTGAGTTCAACCGATGATGTCTCGAATCTGCACCACCGACCAATCAGAAGCAGAAACAGTATACAGGGCGTTTCAGACCACCCGTCCAATATCTTTTTAGCAAAAACGGCGCAAGATAATGAAATTCTGACGCAACTTTTCCAATGCGTATCGACCCCAAAGAATTTAGGGCAAATATTGTCGACCCCGAAAAACGGCCCCAAAAAAGGTCCAAATTGCTGTTTCTCAATGTTTTCTTATGGGACGGGTGTTTTTTTTTTTTTAATTATTATCTTAGATATGAACTGTACTATCGACGAATTAAAGATTGTCACGAGATTTTCACACATTTTCAGTTAAGGGTGTAAGTGTGGGACTGGTTTTTTTCATCAAATTATTACGCAATAAAACTTTGAAATTAGCACGAGCACACCCTCTGTGTTTATTCCGCCCTTAAACCGAAAGAACTCCTCAATTATTCAAACAGCATTAGTTTAAACGCCATTATATTCGCGACAGAAAAACTGGAGTGCGATCACAGAGAAACAAAACGAAGCAAAGAAAAAAAAAAGTAAACAACTTTTCTGTCTCCTCTTCAGTTCCTCTCTCCCCGTCGCTTCATCGTAACACCTCGTCTCAACACGAAGGAAACACGTTTGCCTTCCCATGGGAATCAGGATAGCAGAGATGGAAAGCACGTCTCTCATTATCGCGACGCGCGACGGCGGCGGCGACGCGGCGCTCACACGGGCGTTGTTATGGAGTGGCGTCAGCGCAGCATTTCGAAGCCTGCAACCTGCATTTTATTTACCACGCACCTATAAACAAAGTTGCCTGATCTACGTAAAAAAAAAATAAATAAATAAATAAAATGAACTAACTCATCAGAAGAGATCGCAGTGAAGTCGCGTGCAATCTGGCTACGCCGTATTTTGTTCGTTTAAACGCACGAAAAAGGTCGAAGTATAATGGAGGTACACGTATACACTCCTTCAAATCGATATTTTTTAAGGATTTGAATGGACGAATTGCAGCGTTACCAGTTTGAACGTTGACGCCATTGAACGATCGTGCAATGCATGGGTCCGTCATCGCAAACATTTTAGTGTAAGCTCACTTGGAAATAATAAATACAGCATCACTCATAGACAGTCTTAACGATCGATTAATCGATGAAGTGAAAAATCAGCCTTATGGTTTTATTTGTGATGTTTAGCTAAGTTCTGCGAGACCAAGGTTATAGATTAAAGAGGTAGTTATTAACTATTCCTACTTATCGGTATCGTTATTGCATACACTTTAAATTGAAGGCGCGTCTTCATTCTGTTTTGCGTTTTACCTTTGATTCTCTTCCAATTCGTACTAGTCTAAAGTCCACGTACCGTCTGAATTATTAAAATTCTTAATTAATCGAAAATTTTCGACGAATTCCCCATTTTTATAGCATTTTCAATAGATATCAATAAAATCACTTAGGTGATACATCTGTTTAGAGCGACATAGCTCGAGCGCACAGGAAAATGGTATACAACGGTAAGCGCGACAGGTAGGTAACTATTCCTACTTATCGGTATCGTTATTGCATACACTATAAATTGAAGGCGCATCTTCATACTGGTTTGCGTTTTACCTTTGATTCTCTTTCAATACCTACAAGTCTTGAATCCACTTATCGTCTGCATTATTAATAAAAATTCTGAATTAATCGAAAATCTTCGACAAATTCCAGATTTTTGTTGCATTAACGATAGATATCAATAAAATCACTTAGGTGATAAAATCTGTTTAGGGCGACAAAGCTCGAGCAGTCGAGCGTACAGGAAAATGGTATACAACGGGAAGCGCGACAGGTAGTTAACTATTCCTACTTATCGGTATCGTTATTGCATACACTATAAATTGAAGGCGCGTCTTCATTCTGGTTTGCGTTTTACCTTTGATTCTCTTTCAATACCTACAAGTCTTGAATCCACTTATCGTCTGCATTATTAATAAAAATTCTGAATTAATCGAAAATCTTCGACAAATTCCCGATTTTTGTTGCATTTTTGATAGATATCAATAAATAAAATCTGTTTAGAGCGACAAATCTAGAACGTACAGGAAAAGATACAACAATGGTAAGCGCGACAGGTAGTTAACTATTCCTACTCATCGGTATCGTTATTGCATACACAATAAATTGAAGGCGCGTCTTACTTTCGATTTTCGTTTCACGTTTGATTCTTTTCCTTACTGATTATAGACTTCCGTTGATTTAACCCTTTGTTGCCCAAGGATACCGCTCATTGTCAGTCTCGTCAGGTATTTGGACTACTATGGGTGACATAGTCGCGAATTTCTCACGTAAATTGATGGGTGTGTTGATTTTTTGTATTTTTCATTAAATTCCGTATAAAATTTGTGGCATTTGGGAGTACCGTCGGTAAACAAAGGGTTAAAGAGCGACAGTTGCAAAGGTGAATTTAGGAATTCGTTTTTCCCTCTCTCGCACCATTCATATGTGTTTTAAAAGGACAGATACAGGGGCTAAAGACACGCGACGACAGCTGCCGTTTTGCATATGTTTAAAGGCATTTTTTCGATGGGGCTGTTGTACACTTTTGCTAAAAGCGATTTCATGGCCGATTCCAGAGTAAAAACCTTCAAAAATAACGATGGCAGCACTAAAAACTTCCGAAATCCATTCCTAAACTCAATAAATGCTTTTATTTACGAGGGCGTAATGGTAGCTAATTCCCATCTAACAATTAATACTGTAACTCCATCAAAAAGCGACCAATAAGAGACGACTTTCATTTGACATCGGTGTCACTAGGTATCACCGCACCATTCATCGGTTATGGATCTCTACTCTGATGACTAATTACTCTATGAATCATCCTTGTCAGCATAGAAAGAGTGACGAAATTAAGATATAGGAATCTCCCATTCTTACTGCCCTCAGCCACCATTACGCCCTCGCAAATAAAAGCGTTTATTGAGTTTAGGAATAGATTTCGGAAGTTTTTAGTGCTGCCATCGTTAGTTTTGGAGGTTTTTACACCAGAACCGACTATTAAATCGCTTATAGCAAAAGTGTGCAACAGCCCCATTCACCTATGCTCCCTCCGGTTGAGAAAATAAGATTACACAGCTCACTTTACGACTACTAACCAAGAAAATAATCTGACCTTTGATATTTTCTCAGCCGGTGGCGTGGGAAAGGTCGAATTCGATGGTTATCACCGATCCCTGGATAGTTCGATACTTTTCGCAGGTTCCAATGAACCAAATGCCGCCGCTGCAGGGTATGCAATACGCAGCGCACTTAATAAATGTATTAAATATGGTATGTTGTGTTGTGAGTTGCATACCTTATCCTTTAGTATTTTTGCTCCGGTAGCACACATACCCCTATCGATTCTAGAGTCATTTGAGGGGGGGGGGAGGACTGAATGACAAGGGGCATGTAGCCCCCTTGCTTCATGAACATTCCAGAGGGAAAAAATGCAGCTTCATGAAAGAATTCGAAGGTTAAGTAGGAGGACGGTGGACTGGCGAAATCGTCGTTCAACTTGACGGCATTCCAGTCCGTTTCCATGCTTCGTTCCTCTTTCTCCTCCACTAGCAGATCCAAGTTATCGTCCCTCTCTCTCTTCTCCCATTAGAATGCATGCGTTAGCAAAGGATAGAAGAGGGGGCGAAAATCACGTGACTGCCCCTAATCTGTCCTTTTCTATCATACGCGTTCTAATGGAAGAAGAGAGAGAAGGATAGATTCGTGGATCCGCCAGTATGTTCTCCTCATCGCCTGTTTCTTTGCTTCATCAGCCTTGAACCTTCAATGTCTTGCCTCCTTTTATGCTTCCTCGCGGAAGCCGAAAAGCAACAACAATCAATCGTCAATCGACGCAAACAGAAGGGAGACTGTTATGCCAGTGCAGCGGTGTGGAGCATGCACTTTGGCAACATTGCTATTGGTCCATTTAGCCCCGGTAAAAGGATCGAACTATTGAGTGTGCGATGAACGCCGGCGAATTCGACTTATTGCGCGGATTTTAATGGGTTTATTGCAAACTTTTATACCAGAGCGTTGAGGAGAGGGTTGATTACATTTCCTGACTAAAATTGCGAGAAAATCAAATAAAAAGTATCAGAAACGAGAAAATCTACAACAATGGGCGGCGTTTCGAGATATTTTTAAGATGACGGTCAACTGAGCTATTCACAATGAGGATCAAGACCCATTTAATTGCAGCGTCAGTGGAGTAGCGTACAATTTGGCAACGTTGTAATGTGCCCATTTAAACCCACGAAAAAGGTCGAATGCGAAGGTGTCCACCGAACACCCAATAGTTCGACCCTTTTAATGGATTTAAATGGACACATTACAACGTTGCCAAATTGCACGCTACGCCACTGTTGCAGCTTTCTCTATGATGAATCACTTATTGTTAGCATAGAAAGTTGCGATTGGATGGGACTCTTTCATTGTGAATCGCTCTCGGAGAGCTATCTTGAGATTTTGATAAATGCATTTATTAGGTTTGTCAGTTCATGAGTCACACTTTTGGAATATTCTGATGCTCCAAATGTTATTTTCAAGTGAATTTACAGCGGTAGAGACCGGGAGCCTCTCTACAGCTGTACGAAAAACTTGCAACAAATCCATCGAGCTGGGAGGGGCCCCGGGCGGGCGGCCCGCCCCGGGATATTGCGAAAACACGAAACTTCAAAGGTTTGCTTCGGTAGCAGAGGAAATCGAAAGATACCACAATTTGACGTACCTAGGTATTTTTGATTCAAATTTTCGTGGCGAAATCCCTCAGAAGTTTATTTTTTAATTTTTTAATTTTTTTTAATTTTTTATTTTTTATTTTTTTTGAGGTGACGTGTTTTTCAGTCAGTCGTCAGTCTGTAACGTGTTCCCGCCAGTCGAAACTTTGCGTTCTGATAGGAACTGGTTCGACGACGGTAAAAAATGGGCGGATCCAATGATTTGACAACCATAAATTCATCCCATTTGAACGTATGAGAAACAATCGATTATTGAGGGGGCCAGGGCCCTGTTACTAATCGATTGTTTCTCATGCATTCAAATGGGAATAATACACAGTTGCCGGATTGCTGGATCCTCCTTTGCGGTAGAAAGTGAGCAAATCTGAACTGAATAGACCACGACTATTGACTATGCAAGGCTTCGGGTATTTGTATAGAACAACCGATATTAGGTTGATAACATGTGATGGAGGGTTTTTCCTTCTATTTTGTAAATGACGAAGTTCTTCCTACCACAAATGACCAGTGGCGCGGCGCGGCGGCTCGTGCAATGTGGCAACATTGGTTCCTCTCCATGTAAACATATGTAAAATAATCGATCTTTCGGAGGTCCGACTGCACTTTCCAAGAAATCGATACTTTCGCATAGGTTTAAATGGCAAAAAGCATGGTTGCCACATTTCATAAGCTGCCACTGCGAATGTCATTCAAGCGTGCGAGGGAAACATTTGCGGCAATAAGGAGGGCCTGAGGGCGCAGTGGCGTAGCGTTGGCCGCGTTGTATAGTGTCTATTTAAACCCACATAAAAGGTCGAATGCGAAGGTGTTCACCGAAAACCCAATAGTTCGATCTTCTTCATAGGTTTAAATGGACAAGCTGCGATGTTGCCAAATGGTCCGCTATAGGCTATTAGCAGGGGGCATAGAGAAAATCACTGACGGCTACATTTAAAACAAAAAAACAAAAAACGAAAAATGCAAAAGAGGAACAAAACAAACAAACCAAGAGAAGAAATTAAGATGACTGGTACGTAAGCATACAGAATAATTTTACATACTCATTAATTGATGCAGATTAATTTTAGCTGAATATTTTCTCCCGAGCTAGGCTTATCAATCTTATCACTGATAAGAGAACCCCATCAAATTATTGGTCAGCAGTTTGCAAATAAGCTTCTCATGACTTTGCATTCCAATGATGGCTGAGGAAAGTCGAAAAAAGCTCAGTAAGATTGACTAAGTACGAATGATAGGAAAAACAGAAGGTACGTAAGTACACACAACCACGCAGCCAGGACTAGCCACACACACTCACACCCACACAAAATGCCAAAAAAAAATTGTTACAAAACCAGGCACGGCTACTTACTTGAGGTTGTGGGAGTAAGCAGTTTCTTGAAGACTGATAATCCTTCAAAAATGTTCAACAACACGAACTTGAAACCGTATCAAACAATAAAAAGATCAAATAGTATTTGCTGGAGGGAACAACGCGTGATAGTAAATCTCCAGTTACGATTTTAAGTCTCGTGTTGATGATAAGGTAAATGATAACTTGATTAGATTCTCACGGAGCACGGCACCTATTGATTTATTCGGCATGACGAGTTTAAAAGAAAATTATTTCGGCTTCTGATCCGAATTTTTTTTAATCCTGTCACACACTTATCTAAATTCGAAAAGCCTCGATGAGACACTTGATAAAGCGTACTTTAATCACTTGATAATATAAACACGAGAGGAGAGCCGAACACGTAGAAAATGCACACAGAAGTAGTGAAAGCACTTGGATTGCTTCAAAGAAGGTTACAAATTAATAAATCACTGGATTATCGGCGCAATCCTATACCGCGGCAGATTAAAGGTAATCAACTTTGGAGCTCGATAGTCGCCGATTGCAGATGGGAGTTTAACAACCTCTGCTTTTGACTAAAAATAACTTAAACTTTTAAAGATCGACCATTTTTCGAAAGCGTGGGGCGAAGAGAATACATCGTGCTTTGTGATTCGAATTAACTGTAATATCAAAACTGAGAAATGATTGACTTTTACAAAATTTCAAGTCAGAGCTCCTCGAGCTTGGAGAGAACACAGTCGTCGTCACAGACGTTCGGAACAAACTAAATAAACACAAAGCATAAAACTTGTTCTGACGAGTGAAGGAGTGAAGTTGAGACACATCCCAACGCGGCGAGCTCACCAGCTGAGCGGGGGCAACAGTGTCGGTGTCTGTGTTTTCGTTTCTCATGCCCGATAAAATCCATAGTAGAAAACCAAGTACAACAACACAATGAACTCAAAGTTCACTACAGCAACAAAACTTTTGATTTCTCATGGCTTACAATCTCTGCTTACAATGTTGTTTTGGCTTACTATTCTACAATAATATCCTTACTGAAAGAGAATAATACCACGACATCATCTTGAAACCCAGTATCACCACATATTACCCTTCTTTTCATTACTCATTCGTTTATTTGCCAACCCCCGAAGTCAGTGGTATAAAATTATGTTGGCTCCTTGCATAATTTATCAGCTGTTTCTTGTCAACACGGTTATGCTCATGCTCGTCGTTTATGAATGTAAACAAGTTTTTTTTTACGTCTCACTGGCTTATACCGAGATTTATTACCCTTACTTTTAATTAAATTAATGGATGCAAGAGTGGCCGAGACAGAAAAGTATTTGTCCATGTCCCCGTCGTTGTGTTTAGTTTTTCCCACCTAATTATTATTTGTGTTATCCTCCGAGTCTCAATTACTTGAAGCTTCCAATCACTATCTCTGAAATGTTTATAGAATGTATTCTGCAGTTCTTTCGCCTCCTGAACTGATGATTTTCAGAACATTACTTTTCTTCGAACTCATTTATTCGGTCTGTTCGTGATGAGGTTAGTTTCGGGGTGACAATTTTATGTAAAGCTGTCACCCACCCATGTTGCACTCAGGGTTCTTTGCACAACCCCTATTACTCGAAGATGCATGGTTTTTTGAGTCTGGTCTTATGAGGTATTTTATCACTCAAATCAATCCCTACAGGAATTTCTTTCAGTGAGCTTAAGGTGATTCAAGGCTCTTCAAAGATATTGATCAAAGTAAAGCTTAAACTTGAAGAGGAAAATTGGAACTTACGTTCAGCGGAACATACTTAAGGTAAATTCAAGCGAAAGATCGTGGGACTGGTCTTGATGTTAAAGGCGAAACTGAGTTTGAAAGGTCGTAAGAAGGATGACTTGATCAATCAATCTGCAACATGTCTTCTAACCGTAGTTTTACTGTACATATCTAGTTTTGCCCGACACTTTTTGTATGAATCTTCCTTGAGCGTATGTTTCTTTGAAGCAGAGACAATATATAATAAAGACCACGCACTACCCGTGCGCGTAGTAGCTGACTTATTTTTCGGGACTCAACAGGATTTAACACAGGGAGCATGAGGGAGCACCATCCAACATGGACCATAGGTTGACTGATGCAATTTCGGTGCTTCGGTTTCTCAAGGCAAAAATCTCAAGGACTTTTCTCATCAGTCAACGTATATGGTCAACGTTTGCGGTGTTCTGTTGAGACCCCCCAAAAAAAAGTTGCCTCTGCGCGCAAACATGGGCAAGATAGATAGTGCGTGGTCTCTATTGTATATTGTCTCTGCTTTGAAAAGACGTTTTAATTTTCTGAAAACACAAAACAACATGTTTCACACTCTGTTCCTTTTCCAGTAGTTTGGGGCTCATCAAATTATTTGTGCACCGCTCGTAGTTATCTGTACTTAAGTGTGGTAGAGGATAAAGCTTCTCTAAAACTGTAGAGCCAATGCATGCTCAGTGTGGCATCAGTCCATACGTCCATAAATAATCCAGGTGCTTTTCACTTCCTCTCATTTCCCCTCATTTTTTGAATGTTCAATCTGTTGACCTCAGTGAAACATTCTTAATACCACCATGAAAGCACGGACAAGAGTGGAGCGAGTAGGAAAGACCAAAAATGACGCAGTCTGGTATAATTTGAAGTTCACTAATACGGCATACAGATAACAGCTGGCAGCCACCAACCACAACGCTTGGCGTGTGATACACGCTGTGGTGGTCTGAAAGTTGTAAAAAGATAAATAGAAACAGTTGTATCCGTTTGTCTATCCTTGTCTAGTGCAGGACCATTTTGAGTACTAAGTTCTGATAAGTAGCAGCGCCTACTTCGGGACTGCATCGAAGCGCATCGTTGAGCAGTTGGTTAGCGCAGAGTTTCAACTCATTGCTAATCAACGACTCACTGATGCTATTTGGAAGCACGCAGCGCTACTTTTTAGAACCTGATACTCAAAATATTCCTACTCCTGCTCCGCTATTCATGTTTTTATGGAGGAAGGTGAAAAACGGAGAAACTTTTCATTGCGCTTCTAGTAATACAAATATTTTTTGTGGTTCTTCAAGGCCATTTAGAATTTTTTTTCACCAGTGGCGGCCTGTGTGATTTTGCAACCATGCGTTTTTTTCATTCAAACTTAATTAAAACATTGATTTGATCGGAGGCTGGTAGCCTCTTCAAGTTTCGATTGTTTTACATGTATCTAAATGGGATAAAAACACTGTTGCCAAATTGCAAGAGCCAGTAGCGCACCGAGAGTTTCTTCATCTCTCTCTTTTCTCCATTAAAAAACGTATGTTAGACAAGGATGGACAAAGGGATAAAACCCCCTCCTTCTGTCCTTTTCCTACTCATACATTCAAATGGGAAATGAGAGAGATGGAAGATATCCTGGTTGCGCCAGTGGCAAGAGCCGCCACTGTATTTCACCCTAACATTGTTTACCTTCATTCCAGCAAACTCCACTTTCTGCAGTCTATTTCATTAATGCCAATATTTATGTATCGATTTTTGCAGTTTTCCAAAAAATTCTTCTGATAATGGTGAATTTACAGACAAACGAGGCAAATTAAGATCGAAAAATGAGTGGCCCATTGTGTATTGCAAAGCTTACAATGTCAACTTATGCGGGCTCCAAAAGCTTCATCCATTTGATGCTGAGAAGTGGAAGAACATTTTCAATGTGAGTAACTGTTTTTTCGTCTGGGTCATTGAACTACTCTCTGACATTCGTCTGATGTATAAACGAAAGTTTATCTTTACAACTTTTTAGGAGAGTTAAAACATAATTGCCTGATTCGTTGGTTTTAACAATTTACGGCTGTCTGTTGACTTTTTCCACGGCTTTTTGCTCATTTTTCCTTTGTCTTTACTGTTTTATTCAACTTTTAATTTGCTATTTTTTTTCAATGTTTTATATTTGTAATTCAATAAATATATTATGAACATTGGACGTTTTCGTATGAGCCGATTCAATTTTAACTAAGCATGTAGTTTCTGGTATATATTGTTTCTGGCTGCAAGCCACTCTGTTTTGTCTTTAGCAGGTATCAACATAAAAGAAGAAAATTTTGATTGAATTCCGTTGTTTCTCTTCTCTGTTGCAGTATCTAAAAAGAGTGAATTTGTTAAACGAAGAAACCGTCTCCGTCCCTGAGGAAGCAGACATCGATCTCTTACGTTTAGTTCATACAAAAAAGTACCTGAATAGTTTGAAAGTGAGTACCTGAATAATTTTATCCTTTTCAAGAGTAATGTTGGCAAAGATTAAACAAGAGTTGCAGTACCTGAATAATTTTATCCTTTTCAAGAGTAATGTTGGCAAAGATTAAACAAGAGTTGCAATTTAGGAGTTCTTCAGTGAAGTGGGGTATAAAACAGTGGGTGTGCTCGTGCTCTGTTAAGTATTCTTATTTCACAATCATATGTGCACAACTTTTTCCATGGCGACGCTAAAATCTATTCTTTCATTCATTCCAACCTCCAAGTAAGGTGAACTTGATATCAAAGTAATCGCTCTAAAAGAGCTTAGTTCTAGGTAATAATGGATAAATATCCATCAATTATATTAAATAAATATGTAATATTTCATGCTCAATTGTTGTTACATTATTACGTAACATGCCCTTTTCAAAAAGAATTAACTTTTCAATTGCCTACAGCAAAAGTTAGCAAGAGCCCCTTTAGATTCAAAATCGATGTACTTATTGCAAAGATAGAAAGTAATAATACATAATAATAATGGTTTATTGATATAAGAAGCTGTCAAATTGCCAAAAAGCTATGATACAAGTTAAACAGAAGTAGGAGAAAAAAAATTAAAAAACTAAATAAATAAATAAATAAATAAATGAATGACAAAAAAAAAGTAAATAAACAATGCAGGAAAAAAGCTAAGACTTGAGGTTCTTAAATCACTCAGGATCATCACCGAATTCTTTAAGAGAATAATAAAGTTTACTTACAAGTTTGATTTTGAGGGTTTTTAGAAACATAACCGGCCCCTCCACTCTAAGAACCAACCTTTGAGTTCTTATAACTTTGTTACTTGCTTGTTTATTTTCTATTCTCGCTCTCATTTTTGTCAATTTTTGTTTTTTTGTTTTTTTGTTTTTTTTTTTTTGTCAGTGGAGTTGGAGAGTTGCTACAATCACAGAAATTCCAGCTCTTGCCATCACTCCTAATTGGATCATAGATCATCGTTATTTGAAACCGATGAGGTAATTTTTCAAACACAGACAGCGTCAAAGCGAGATTTTTGTTCCATACTACTTTTAGAAACATGGTTGTCTCTAGGTACAGCAATAAAATGTGCCCGTGACAACAAGGTATAGTGATAGGGAGGATTTGTGGGACGTGATTTTGAAACTTCAAGGAGGTAGCCTTGATGAAAATCTCTTATGGACATTTTACTCGGGATTAGTTTGTTTGTGGTTCTTTTTTTGACCTTGAAAAAGAAGTTGTAATTAATCCAGCAGAGATTGGTTTGAAACGAAATTGCAAGTGTTTGAGAGTGGCTATGAGGACACAGAAATTAATATAACTGTTTCTTTAGGAAGGATTCACTTGATAAAGAAACTGACACATAATAGAAACAAGCAAAATTTTCTCACCTGGATGGTTGTATTAAAATTCTGTGTCCAGATAGCCAAACACTTGCACTTTCTTTTAAAACCAATTTCCTCTTGATTAATTACAACTTTTAATTTAAGGTTAAAAAAAGTGAGTCAAACAAACCAAATTTAGATCGCTCATGCTATCACACTTTGAGATAGGACTTAAAACAAGTATCAGCCTCCCTACGGCTATAGCTAGTTGGCCTGAGATCAGTACTTTATA
The DNA here is from genome assembly GCA_011764245.1 of Trialeurodes vaporariorum. Classification (NCBI taxonomy): domain Eukaryota; kingdom Metazoa; phylum Arthropoda; class Insecta; order Hemiptera; family Aleyrodidae; genus Trialeurodes; species Trialeurodes vaporariorum. The sequence goes on from VMOF01000379.1 coordinate 46,443,396, forward strand.
AGGTAACTCCCCCTTCTTTTTTTTTTAAAGGAGGCTTTAATCAATCAAAGAAACCAAAAAACAAACAAACAAAAAGAAAGTACAGTAGAATCCCTTAACTCGACCACGGATAACTCGAAAATCGCGTTAACTCAAATTTTTTCACGATCCCGTGAAACTTCCATAAGAATCGGCTAACTTGAAAATCGCGTTAACTCGAATTTTTTTCGGAGGTCCCTGACGATTCGAGTTAAAGGGATTCTACTGTACAAATCACATAGGTGAGATTAGACCTTTTGATCTAACAAACATTTAGTGCTCTCAGTATTAAGGAGTATTAACAGGTAATGCGTGCTTCCTCAGAAAAGCGCCCAACAAATAAATTTAGTTGTCCATAAACAACCAAATAAATAATTAAAAGAGAGCTCTGCATATTTTTATGAGGTTCTTTCCCTGTAAGTAAATTGAATTACTCTGAAAAAGTGTCCTCTTTGAAATAATTGAACCTGTGTTTCTGGGTTTTTCAAATTTGAAACCATTGTTGAGATTTTTCTGTAACACCCTGTGTGTTAAAACAAACAAGAACCCAATCACTCGTGATTTTTTGCCAAACTTTTAAAAAAAAAATGATCTGCATAAAAGTTAGACCTTAAATAGATTAAGGATGCATTTGAGCATCAGTTGATGCAATTGATGAGCAATGAATGTAAAGTTAGAACGTTGTGCTCTACAGAGACAATATATAATAGAGACTATGCACTAGCCGTGCGCACGGTGGCTGACTTTTTTTTTCGGAACTCAACAAGAATTAACATCGGAAGCACGAGGGAGCACCATCCAACGTGGTCTATAAGTTGACTGATGTGATTTTGGTGCTTCAGTCTCATTAGGCAAAAACCTCAACATTTTTGCTCATCAATCAACGTATGGACCATGTTTGCGGTGTTTTGTTGAGATCCCAAAAAAAAAAAAAAGTTGCCTCTGTGCTCAACCATGGGCAAGATAGATAGTGCATAGTCTCTATTATACAGGGTGTTGATTAAAATAGTTTCGAAAACCCAAGTGGAAACTATTTTAATCAACACCCTGTATATTGTCTCTGGTGCTCTATGATTAATCTAAATCGTACCAAGCGCTCTGTCCACAATAATGTTAAGCCTAGGTTTGGATAAATTAGTAACTAAAGAGTCATCCGGAAAACGATCACTGAAAATCATTTGTAGGATATTTTCAGATGATTGTTGACCGTGATAGGCTGAGGATTGTTGAATTGATAATAGAGCACCAGAGACAATATACAGGGTGTTGATTAAAATAGTTTCGAAAACCCAAGTGGAAACTATTTTAATCAACACCCTGTATATTGTCTCTGGTGCTCTATTATCAATTCAACAATCCTCAGCCTATCACGGTCAACAATCATCTGAAATATCCTACAAATGATTTTCAGTGATCGTTTTCCGGATGACTCTTTTGTTACTAATTTATCCAAACCTAGGCTTAACATTATTGTGGACAGAGCGCTTGGTACGATTCAGATTAATCAGGAGTCAACTGTATCCGTGTTTCTTTTTTCATCCCAGGTTTCAAGTTGGCGGATCCGTGTTAGCTGGAGAGTTGGCTCTTCACCGAGGATGGGCCATAAATATCGGTGGAGGATTCCATCATTGCTGTAGCAGCAAAGGCGGTGGATTTTGTTCGTACGCCGATATAACTTTATTGATCAAATGGCTCTTCAAATTTTATCCTCATCGGACGAAGAAAGCCATGATCGTTGATCTTGATGCTCATCAGGTGAGAATTTTATTCAGGTAATTTATCTATTTATTTGTTTATTTATTCATTTATTTTTATGTTCAGAGAGTTGAGGAAAAAGAATTGAGAGGGGAATTACACAGATTCAAAGAGAGCTGAGAAAAACAAAAAAATAAAAATAAAATAAAAAATAAAAAAAAATAACTGTGGCTTTCATTTAAATTTTTTCTGTCCAATTTTCCAGGGTAATGGTCATGAGAGAGATTTCTTAAACGATGAGCAAGTGTACATAATGGACGTTTATAACAAAGATATTTATCCACACGATACGAATGCCAAAGAAGCCATCAGTTGTAAAGTTGAATTAGATTCTTATACATCCGACTCGGAATATCTTGACTTGGTGGAAAGGTAATGTTAAAGAGTAATGAATCAAGTGATAAATTGTATTACATAGTTGCTTTACTTTTACAGTGAAAGTTTGTTATGTGGAACGTCCTCAAAGTGGAATATCTCACCTAGTGGAATTATTTTTCAGCCCTGTGAAACCTCCCATACTCTGACCGCAATTTCCTAAGTGGAATTTTTTTTGGGGCAGGACCAAGATTCCACACAACAAACTTTCACTGTACTTATTAAGTCAGTTGTATGAAATTTGTTAACCCTTGTGAGCCTGAGGTATCTGACCAAAGACATTATAGAAGAAGACAGGCCGCTAGCGGCGAGATTTGAAGCCAATTACCGGGTTACTGTCGTATGCTGCCCACTTCCCTGCTCGGGGGTATGAACCAAATTAACATTACAGCTTACGGAGACAAGACATGAAACTGTCTCAAAAAGAATGCTAATTACTTTTAGTTTTCAATAGTACTCAGATATGATCTGCAGCTTATATTGAATTTGAAATTGACGCAGTTAAACAAAAGTTTCAGTCAATTTATACGCTAGATACTTTAGTCTTTTTAGTCTGTTTTTTTTTCTGTTGGTGCTTTTGGTCCACTTACTCAAAATGTTCTTGAACATCTTTCAGGAAATTGGAGAAATCCTTGCAGAAATTCCATCCTGACATATTAGTTTACAATGCTGGAACTGATATTTTAAGTGGAGATCCTCTTGGACGATTAGATATCTCAGCTCAGGTAAGACGGAAAGTTTTTACCAATTTTTTCTCCGTTTTATAATCTTTTTAAGGTAAAACTTCAGCGTCTATTGCCAATTTCTACCATCATCAGTAATCAGTATCATCAGATTTGGGCTAAATGGTGAAGAGACGCAGGTATCATGGGGGATACCTATCAAAATCGAGACATATCTCTGTGTTTCCGTAGAGAAAGTGACATAATAGACAGGAATCTCCCATGATACCTGCGTTGAATCGCCATTACGTATTTGCCGCATGTATATGAGTTTATTACTGAATTTTAGACTTACTTCATGTGATTTTCATGATTTTTGCTGGTTTTTACATTGAACGAATCTTTTAATTTGCTCACAGCAAAAGTTTGCAAAAGCCTCATTGAAGAATGGCTGCTCTGATTTACTAGTTTATCACTAATCTTCAATCTTTGTTTTTATTTGCTTGTAGGGTATCATGCGAAGAGATGAAATTGTTTTCATGAAAGCAACGGAGCGGAGAGTGCCTATAGTAATGTTAACTAGCGGCGGTTATGTGAAACAGACTGCTGATATCATCGCTAGATCCATCCTTAATTTAGAAGAATTAAATTTGATCTCAAAGTGATCGGTAAGTCGTTTTCTTCTTCTTCAATTTTGTAATCGAGTGGATAAAGAGGACCTCAGCATGGACCTTAGGTGATACCAGGCAAAACTTTTCCAGATTTCAATCCAATGGATGGTGCCACTAGTCGCTTTTAGGTAAAGTCGTGTTCTTGGCATTTTAAATTGAAAACCAAGAAAAAACGCAAAATCCAAGAACTTCAGCACCTGCAAAATTTTTTTATGGATTTTTTTCGCCCGAAATGAGCAAACTTGTTTTAGAATTAAAGCTGTAAATTATGAAATTCATTTTGCCATAAGCTTAGTGAGTGCGAGTGAGTGCAAGTGATAATATGTCTATCTGCCTCGCTCGCACTCATTGAGGCTTATGGGAATTTTTGTATTTCATAATTTCTGGCTTTATTTTTGAGTGTTTCAGCTTGAAACTTTCAGGGCATTTTCTTGAAGTATACTTGCAGGTGCTAACGTTCCTCAAATTAGTGCTTTTAGCGTGAATCTGTCAATTTTAGCCAAAAGCTGTTGACTTTTTGAGCAGCGCGACGTGGTGTCCACGGCAGTGGCGTCGCGTGCCATCTAGCAACAATGCAACTGCTCCATTTAAACTCATTGAACATATCGAATTTTCCTTGTGCACTGTGCACCCCCTGAATTCGATCTTTTACATGAGTTTAAATGGATAGAAAACATTGTTGCCAAATTGCACGCGACGCCACTGGTCCACGGTTCAAACTAATCGACCCTGGAATTATCTTAAGGTGTTCTAGTCAAAGTTGGGGACCTTTTAATCCACAAGATGGTGCCACTAGTCACTTTCTAAATTTCATATGTTTTTGCTAAATTGAATGGGAAATCAGATGATTACCCAAAGTTTTGAATACAATTTTTCCTTCTAAAACTCCCTGCAAAATACCTTTTAGACTTTGATCGAATAGATACATCCTTGAGCCCCAAAGCTGTAAAACTAAAGTAACAAATGTATCTTGTAGGAGAGGATTTTAAAAAGGTCAAAAGTAAAAGTCCATGTTTCTGTTGTGTGTCAATTTTATCGCGAACTTGTATTAAATTTATTAAAATACTCTAGAGTTGGTACATTGACGTTGATAAATTTATTGAAGTGATTTATTTTCTCTTCTTGTAACTGACTCAATAGTTTATTATCTGCCGCCAGCTTACTCTGCATTTCCCTGAAAAATGAAATAAAATAAAAAAATACATTAATAAATACAATTTTTAAGAAAGTTTCCTAATTTTTTTCTTTTTTCTTTTTATAGATTAAGTCTCTATTTTTATACAGTGGCAGCTTGCGTAATGTGACAGCAACATATTTATCTTCCCCATTTAAATCTATGTAAAATCATCAGTTCTTGGGGTAGGGGGGGGGGGGGCAAGCTGCTTGCATTAATTTTTCTCTCAGGTTTCAATGATTAAGAAGCATAGTCACCAGATTCCACGAGCCGACACTAATATTCACCAAAGTTCGTAGGCAGTGCGGCGGGTCACGTATCATATATGCCCAATGGGTTTAGGGCCAGTCAATATTTTGATTGGGCCTGTACCAAGAAACCGATTTGCAGTATGTATGGCCAGACAAAGTATGTGCAGAATTTTGAAAAAAATTGGAAATCAATGCTCTGTTTTGGCGACAGTATTGCCAAAGAGACATGTCAATTTTTGATTATCTACTTTTTTCCTGCAGCCGTTTTCTGCGTCAATTCATGTATCATGTCATAAAAACGGCACCTATTAATTTAGAGTCTTTGGTCCTAGAATCTTGAACCGCTTTTGAGAATTGGAAGAATCGGTGCAAAACCGGTTCGGTTTGGGTTCCTGTTCCAAGGCGTTTTCTATTAAATAGTTTGCGGTTCAGATATTCAGCGGTTCTTTGCAGTTGGCGGCTTAGTTCAGTTCAAAGCCCTTTGTTAAGGTTGCGGCTGGCGCAACTGTGCATTTACACAAAAATAATCAAAAAAAAAAAAATTCAAAATAATTGGTCAGTGAAAAAAATTCATAAAAAAATCATCGATTTTGACCTTTTAAGTTCAATTTAAAACTTTCCAATTACATTTCTGGTTTAAATTACTTCTTAAGTTAAATTACTTTAAATTACTTCTTAGTCCTTCGTGATAACAATTAACAGGCTTGTGCGAAAACGTCCTTTGTCCAAAATGTTTCATTTAGAAGATGAATATAAAAAATAAAAAAAAGATGAGTAGCAAATTAAAAAATTAAAAATTAATGAAAACAGGCAAAACAAGGAGAACAG